>JALMQS010000099.1:106997441-107377307 GCA_024734495.1 Forficula auricularia | reverse complement strand
GATGAGTACGTGGATTGCGACCACGGGGTTATCCGAGCTAAGTCTGACATTGCTTCCACTTACTTGTGTCAGGCTTCTCTTTTTCTGTCTCCTATACGGCCTCCCTTGGCCAACTCTTGTTTTTTTTTTTTTACCGACTCCGACGCTATTAGGTTTTCGAGTGCTAGGAGTTGATTTCCTTTTTCATTTTTCTTCTCTTCAACACGTGGAAGGCAACGGGAAACCACCACATTACAAATCCCGAGAATATGCAACATGACGATTTCTCTTCGAGTAAAGAATTCCGGAGGTAAACTAGCCCCTCGTTCGGATCTCCGGGAAGGGGCTACCCGAGGAGAGACCATCATAAAGGGAAAAATAAATAATGACTTTCTACGAGTCGGAGCGTGGAATGTTAAGACGCTAAGGGGAGACGATAAACTAGTGAATTTAAAGCGGGAAATGGATAGACACAAATTGGACATTATTGGGATTAGTGAAATGAGATATCCAGAAGAGGGAGATTTTTGGTTCGAAAACAGCCATAGAATCATTCACACGGGGGGCAAAATGGGAGGGCAGGAGTGGGCATTATTATGAATAAAAAAATAGGGCAAAGGGTAAAGAATTATCTACAGGTAAGCGAAAGGATTGTTATGATTACAGTGGATTCGAAACCGAAAGATACTGTGATAATCCAGGTATACATGCCTACTACATCATATGAGGACCAAGATATAGAAGAAATGTACGAACAAATTGAAAACCTGATGAAGCGCGTTAAAGGGGATGAAAATTTAATAATTATGGGGGATTGGAATGCAAGAGTAGGAAAAGGCAAAGAAGGAAAAGTGGTGGGCGAACACGGTCTAGGAAATAGGAATGAAAGGGGCGAAAGATTAATTGAATTTTGCAGTAAGCACAGTCTAGTAGTAGCAAACACACTCTTCCAACACCATCCAAGAAGGATCTACACGTGGAAAATGCCGTTAGACAAGGGAGATTTCAAATAGATTACATATTAGTCAGACAAAGATTCAGAAATCAATTAAAGGACTGCAAAAGTTATCCTGGGGCTGATATAGCTAGTGATCACAATCTAATTGCGATGAAATGCCAACTAAAATTTAAAAAACTAATAAAAAAGGGGCGGTCGCGAAAAAACTGGGATATATCTAAATTAAAAAATAAGGAAACCCAAAAACTCTTCGAAAACGTAATGAATAAGAAACTGGAAGAAAAAACACACACAAATAATAAAGAAGATGAAATCGAACAAGAATGGAATGACATGAAATCAAGCCTGACCGAAACAGCTAACGAAGTCCTTCAATCAAAGAAAAACGAAATTAAAAAGCCATGGGTAACAGACGAAATACGGCAACTGATTGACGAACGAAGAAAATTTAAGAACAGAAAAGACGAAGAAGGGAAAGAAACATATAAAAAATTAAGATGGAAAGTTATAAGAGAATGTAGAAAAGCAAAAGAAAAAATGATTCAAGAAAAATGTAAAGAAGTCAACGAAAATCTAGTATTGGGAAAAGTTGATGTAGCCTATAGGGCAATAAAAAGAAATTTTCAAGAAGACAAGCCAAAAAGCAAGAACATAAGAGATAAAGGAGGCCACATTATTCTAAACGAAAACGAACAGGCAAATAGATGGAAGGAACACCTAGAAGAACTCTATGGAGAAGAAAAAACAATGAACCCAATAGAAGAAGAAGAATCTGTGGACGAAAACGAATTAGGAGACCCCATACTCAGGTCAGAATTCGAGACAGCTTTGAAGGAACTAAAAAATAATAGAGCACCCGGAATAGACAATATACAAGCTGAAATCCTAAAGAACTCTGGAGAAAAGGCACGTGACAAACTTTTTGAACTAATTAGCAAAATCTATAAATTGGGAATCATCCCAAAAGATTTCGAAAAAAACAAAATAGTCACACTTCCCAAAAAGACAGGCGCGGATAAATGTGAAAATTTCAGGACCATTAGCCTAACCTCACATGCCTCCAAAATCCTAACCAAAATAATCCAAAGAAGAATAGAACAAAGAGTTGAAGAAAATCTGGGGGAAGACCAGTTCGGCTTTAGAAGAAACAGAGGCACCCGAGAAGCAATTCTCTCTCTTAGACTAATAATAGAAAGGGCTTTTATCAGGGAAGAATCTGTCTACATCGGATTCATAGACCTAGAAAAAGCATTCGATAACGTCAATTGGGAAATTATGTTTAAAATATTAAAACAGGCGGGAATAAAATTCAGAGAGAAGACTAATCTACAATCTATATCAAAACCAGACGGCAATTATAAATATTGGTGATGAACAAAGAGAAGCCAAAATAAAAAAAGGTGTAAGACAAGGATGTGTGCTGTCACCCATGATTTTCAACTTATACATAGAAGAAGCGATTAAAGAATTCAAAGACAAAATTGATACAGGTATAGAAATCCAAGGTCAAAAGATCGCTATGTTAAGATTTGCCGATGACATTGCCCTTCTAGGAAGCAATAAAAAAGAATTAGAGGACGCCTTGAATGGAATTAACCAAATCCTAATAGAAGAAATCAAAATGAAAATAAACAAGAATAAAACCAAGGTCCTAGTATGTACAAAAAAAGAACAAACGAGACAGGAATGCATCAAAATTAACCAAGAAAACCTAGAAGGAGTTAAGGAATTCCGCTACCTAGGAAGTAAAATAACATGGGATGGGAGGAGCAAAAACGAAATTAAATCAAGAATTGCCCAAGCAAAAATGGGGTTTAATTCAAAACAAAAACTACTATGCTCCTCCTCAATCAGCTTAGCAAACAGGAAGTTGCTATTGAAGACATATGTATGGAGCATAGCCATGTACGGGTGTGAAACCTGGACAATTGGAAAAGCGGAGAGAAAGAGATTGGAGGCTTTCGAAATGTGGTGCTACAGAAGAATGATGAATATCAAATGGATGGATAAAATCACAAATGAAGAAGTTCTTGGAAAAATCGGAGAAAGAAGAACCTTGTGGAAGAGTCTGAAGAAGAGAAGAGGTCAGATGATGGGGCACACACTGAGACATGGGGGACTGCTTAGGGATATCTTGGAGGGGGAGGTGGGAAAGAAAAGGGGAAGGGAAGACCCAGATTAGAATATTTCAACCAAATAATTGGAGATATGGGATGCCAGACATTTAGAGAGGTTAAACAGCTGGCGGAGGACAGAGTCGAGTGGAGACGGATTGTTGCATCAAACCAGTCTTAGGACTGTATACTCAATGATGATGATGGTTCATTTGAAGTCTGAACCTATCATCCTATACTATTCAAGTGCATTTGTGCCTGCCTCTGTATGTACCTATCTATCTATGTACCTATGTCCGTCCCCCAACAAAAACAGTCGTCATGGTTACCAATTTAAATGAAATTATCTATATATATAAAATTAAGGTTTTGTCTGTACATTGGGGTGGTGGTGTGTGTAGGTTTCGGAGGAGGGGTGGTTCGAGGGGCGGGGGTCCAGGGGCGAGTCCCCTGGCTAGCAAGAGAGACGCCGAAGGCCTTGCAGCTAGTATTTTACTAAAAATAATGAAATTAACATGAAATATATTGTCTAAAATATATTATGTACCTAATGGAAATTCAACCCTTGTTGGGGACTTTACTTTTTCAAAAGATAATAATTATTTAATACAATCACCAAAAATCCCGATAGTCATCCCTCCTTATCAAAATACTTTGTTATCCCTTATCCCTCAAAAGTGATACAAAATATTAGCAAATGAATTATTTCGTCAATTTTTTGTTTCTTTTCAGGTGAAAAAAATTGGCATTAATATTTAAAAATTGGATCCACATTGCAATGCTTGAGTAGATCATCTTAGATATTTATTCCCTGACTTTCTAGGACCCTGTTTAAAATAAATAAATAAATAAAAACCTATTTAAATAAATATATTCTAAATATAATAAATATAAAAAAATTGGTTCATTCATACATATAATAAATACATAGAATAAAGTAGAATAAAATCTGTTCTTTTGAAATAAATTTCAAATTTCTTTATTAGCTGTAATTTTATATTTGTAAGTATTTCTAAATATATAATTAATAATATAAAAAGAAAAGAATAAAAATTGACACATAATTTAATATACCATTTGGCTTTAACATACACCTGCATTCCCTAATACAGGGTGGGGCATAAAGATCTACCACATTTTGAAGAGGTATAAAAAAAATGAAAAAATTTAACTAGAATAAAACTGAATATATTTTTTGAAAAAAACAAAAAATATATATATTTTTTTAATGTGTTTTAAACATTATATCAAACGAAAAAAAGGAGGAGGGGGGTCAAAAATGAAAATTCTAGCCCTTTCGACCAAACTCAACCAAATTTTGTATACGTATTCTGTGGACCACTAGAAGGCTAGAAATGAAAAAACTAACCACCCAGAATGGGGATGGGGGAGGGTCAAAAATGAAAATTCTAGCTCTTTCGACCAAACTATGTATACAAAATTTGGTTAGTTTTTGAATTTTAAGCCTTCTGGGGTTCCACAGAATATGTATACAAAATTTGGTTGAGTTTGGTCAAAAGGGCTAGAATTTTCATTTTTGACCCTCCCCAATTTTGGGAGGTTAGTTTTTTCATTTCTACCCATTTTGTGATCCACAGAATATGTATACAAAATTTGGATGAGTTTGGTCGATAGGGCTAGAATTTTAATTTTTGACACCCCACCCCAACCCTTTTTTCGTGTGATATAATGTTTAAAACACATTAAAAAAAAAATTATTTATGTTCTTTTCAAAAATATATTTCAGTTTTTTTCTAGTTAAATTTTTTCATTTTATTATACCTCTTCAAAATGTGGTAGATCTGATATAGCCCACCCTGAATAATTATTATATTATATAGTTATAGAAATTAGAGATTTTGACTAATATTAATTTCATTTGTAACTTTTGGATACTAATTAAACACTTTTTTTATATTTTTTCAAAATTTCTCAAAAAGGCACGAAAAAATTGAATTAGGAAAAGTGAAACTTTTTCAAAAACTTTTGAAGTTTCGGTGAATATTTTCTTATCCAGAGGCAAAAGGCCGTGTCACTAGAATAATAGAAATTAATAAATTAATCCCTATAGTGTGAAACAGTTCTGAAAGAGTGACATCCTTGTTTTCGTTTATTTTTTTTTTTAAATATTCAAAGCCTTTTTTGAGATACATAAAAAACAAAAATAGCAAAAACACCAATAATCACTGGTCCACAAAAATTTGTATCCGTAAACCTATTCTAACTTGAACGTTTACTTGGACTACTTTTTTGATAAAAGTATTAGATTTATAGAAATCCATCATTTTCCATGACACTTATGAGAATTCGGATAATATCCTGTCATGGAAAATGCTGGATATCTATAAATCTAAGAGTTTTAACAAAAAAGTAATCAAAGTAAAAGTTCAAGTCAATAAAATTTCCTAGAGAATGAGAAAAGAAATAAGTTTCTAGGATGAGTGGTTTTCATTTTATAAAGGAAAAACTGCGATTTCTTACAAAAAATTGCAGTTTTTCAAAACTTCAACCTCATTGCGGCACGGGTACCATTTATCCAATTAAGATGGACTTTGTTTGAATTGTAGAAAATTTAATCTAGTTTAAAAATATATAGCGTGGTCTTTGTCGAAAACGTGCTCTTTCATGGTCAAATTTATAATCGGTCAAAACGACGAAAAAGGCCATTTGACCTGTTTTGAAGCCCCATTAGATATTAAACAGCAATATTTGAAATCAAAATATTTTCTTAACGTAATAGAAAACAGCTTCCTCTTTTATTTTCAAATTACTACTTGTTTTTAACTCAATTAAAACTCGAGTTATAACTAAAAAACTAAGACCATATGTTTTTATCTATGTTTTTTATCCTTTATAACCTCGTAGTTTTAATTTTTTACTTATAACTCGAGTTCTAATTGAGCTAAAAACAAGTGGTAATTTGAAAATCAAAGAGGAAGCTGTTTTCTATTACGTCAACAAATTAATAATTTGATTTCAAATATTGCTGTTTAATATCTAATGAGACTCAAAAATAGGTCAAAATGTCCTTTTTCATCGTTTTGACTGATAATATCTCAAAACTCTGACCTGTTGTAAAAAATCGGAAAATTGCATGATAATTAGTATATAAAACTCTACCGGAATCCATTAGGTCTATGGTTAGAAATTTTTGTCCAGAAGCGATAATTTTTGGCCTATCTAACATAAAAATAGAAAAAAGAATTTAGATTCTAAAGTCTAAATATTTTAAATATAGATATTTTTTCAGTTCTACACAAATATCGGAGACACCGCAAGAGTATAGTCAACATCTCATGCAACAAGTTCAGAAAAAGAAGCAAAAAATTGAGGTAATTATTTAAATTTTTACCATAAAATATGTAAGCTAATCTTAAATAATAATACTAAATTTAATTGTAGATTTTTAAATGGTGCCCAAAAGCCATCTAAAAATTAAGTTACAAAACAGCGAACAATAGATCATGAATTTTCCAAGCCTAATATTTTATTAATAGATAATTTTTATACCAGCTTAATTTAAATCAGGGGTTGTCCGAGCTGGCTAAGGGGCTGGGCTACAGCATCGTTGATGACGATGTTCAAGCGGGAGGCCCGGGTTCGAGTCTGGCTAGCATATCAAATTTCTACCGGCTAAAACTCGGCTCCCTCACTAGCACTACTAACACTTTACTGAGGTGCTGTCTAAATGGGCTGTGAAATAAATAAAATAAATAAATAAATAAAAAATTTAAATCTAGTACATTTATCCTTCGATTTACATTTTAGATAGGTTACTAAGAAAACCGTATAAATCGAAAACAAACTAAAATGTGCATAATTCAGAAATTTATTTCAATGTAAAATAAAATTAATAAAAATAATAGTTCATTCATAAAATGACTACAATGTAGTACAAGTATGTAATTATTATACATATAGAAACAAACATAAGATAAGATCCTTATACAATTTAACCAGAAATTTAATATGTCCTCACTTAAATAGACAATTATTTTTTTCTTTCTGATTGATATAACACAATTCCATCACTATTTAGTATTTTTTCATTATTTATTTATTATAATTTATTTACAAACCTTTATTATTTTTGGGTTAACTTTACATATTATATACAATTCAATGGAATAAGATCTATATAAGTAATATTTTTGGATCTTCTATCTTCTACGTCATCATCTTCTTCTCTGCATCGTCTCTTTTATTTATGGTTGCCATATCTATCTTGTCAATCACCTCAAGAATATCCCTGTCCACTGGTCCAGTCAATTTTTTCTCAAATTACCTTAATACTTAATGCGATTCTGATTCGATAGTTGTTGAATTGGGAGCAATTTCAGATCAGCCAGATTTACTAATGAAATCAGTAATTAACAAATGTTTGGTTTTTGGATACATTTTTATAGACCTCCTCTTTTTGAGTTCGGCATTTATTAATATCTCGCTTGAATGGGATGGACTAGAAATATGTTCGCTAAAAAATTCACATTTACCAGTAGTTGTTTATATTTATTTTTTAATTTGTTGTTTTAAAAAATAATTTTTAAGAAAAAAATAAAAACCGACTTCAAAAAATTAAATGCAACAAATAAAATACACTAAAAGGTATAAAATAATTATTATCTTATTTAGTTACAACTAAACGACGAAATATTAACACGAAATTACTTTTTAAAGTCGGTGCCAAACAAACTATACCTATAAGCGAGCGTACCCTCCAAACGTACTAAGTAAGATCCGTCGAGTGCGATTCATAAAAGGTATATGTTTGGCACCAACTTCAAAAGTAATTTCATGTTAATATTTCGTCGTTTAGTTGTAACTAAATAAGATAATAATTATTTTATACCTTTTAGTGTATTTTATTTGTTGCATTTAATTTTTTGAAGTAGGTTTTTATTTTTTCTTAAAAATTATTTTTATTTTCTCTTTTTAGTGATGTTATTAATAGTGATCATATCATTAAAACTTGACCAAATTAATATGACACCATCCCTAAGACACCCCCTTTCGGATAAAAAAAGAACCATCGAAATCGGTTCATAAACAAAGAGGTTAGGTCTAAACAAACCTAATAAAAAAGGTCTAATACCTATGAAAAAAAAAACGAAAAAAAATGGGACCAATCGGAAGCTAGACTGGACTCAATGCAAAATTTTTTTTCAAAATCGGTTGACAATTGGCGGAGATATGAGGTAACATAGGCACAAAAAAAAAAAAAAAAAAAAAAAATTCAGTCGAATAGAGAACCTCCTCCTTTTTTGAAGTCAGTTAAAAACCGTGTAAAAGCGAAATCGTATAAATAAAGTACTGTGTAAATAGGAGAATAAGTATACTTAAATAAAAATTCATAAAAAAAAAAAAAATAGAAATTATTTCATTTTCTCTTTATGAACTACAAATAAGAATATGAAATATCAAGTATTATGGAAGATATAGATCATGTTTCTTGCTGGTCTCTGAGCAGGCCAAAATATTGAATTTACTGAGCTTCCTGTCATTGTGGTTAGGATTGTCAAGGATCAAGGAACCCTTAATTTACAAGTCGGAAGTCCGAGTCGTAATTTGTCGACTTATTTTACTTGTTGGCGTTCAGAAGTGACTTAACTTAAAATTATGAAAACATTCTACAAATTCCTCCATTCTCACCTTTTCAATAAAAAATAAGAACGAATTCGGTATTTGAAGTATTTTGGAAGATATAAGGTATCATCGGCGACTCAGCCGGCATTTTTCAACATCATTGAATACATATAAAAAACGCCTGGAAGTCAACCTTCTAATTAGAAACCAATGTTGTGCTGGTTGCCAGTAACCAAGGCGAGTCCATTCACCCAGTCGAGTCGTGATACAACGAATACATTTTTATCCATGATAAATATCATCAACGGTCGCTCGGTAAGTTACATTTGTTAGAGTTCTGTTTAAAAACTAAAACCGGATCCTATTAGTGCTCTTACTATCTCTGTCTGTCAAAGAATTAATTGTAGCTCGCAATCCATTTTTAAATAAATAAATAAATAAATCTTTATTTCTCGACCTGCTTAGAGGCACAAGTCCTCGGTGGCTAGGTCCTCCAAACATCAATACAATCTAGCTACAATACATTAATAAACATCAATACAAATTAATTACAACAATTTAACAAATAATAAACAAGTAAAAAAAAAAAAGAAGAAAAAAAAAATAGAAATGTATGCTCATTAACAAATAACATGACCATAGATTTCCATCAAAAAGACAAAAAGTAATTTAAAAATTCCGCGCAAAAACCCGATACCAGGAGCAAGCGACGCATTAGCCATCCCGACATTTGCCATAAGCTGTTAAGGAAACCTGGTCAAAACCTTAACAAGGATGGTATGACCTCTCTCTACCTCACCTAATCTCTGCTTGTGAGAACTAAATAAAATTTTGCACAACTCTAGGACATTAGGACTTGACAAAATTTATAATTGATTTAATCATAGGGGGCAGAGGACTATAATCCCAAGTAGTAACAGACAGACTGTTCCACAAATCAATGCCAGATCCTACAAATGAATGTAAACCGATATTTTTCAAGATATTATATTATATATTAGATATTAGATATTTTATTAATAGATAATTTAATGTCTGTGGAATTTATTTTTTACGAGTTTACCAGAGTCGAACGGTTGAGACCGATGACTTGGTTTTTTGAACACGCGATTTTCAATTAATTATCTCGATTTTAATATCGAGAATAATTTTAAAAGATCAGGGATTGTATGCAGTTAAATATTCTAGTTTTTTCGCAACTGCAGATGCATTTTCGGCATTGCTTGTTCTCGTTTTTTTGGCTCGTGCCTCTTTTTGTTACCTGTGACCAGGTTGTTCTGAGGGCATTTGGGCTGCTTGGGTATCACATTGTTCGATTGGTTGGGCCTTCGTATCAGTGCGGGGGTGGGGGTTTGGATCTTCTACATTCGCAGGAGTGGGGGGGGGGGCTTGGAGCTCGTGTCGAGTTTGAGTCTTGACACAAAGTTTGGTCTTGGCTCGAAATTGAGTGAGAGTTGTTTATTTCCTCATCCTCTGATTCATCCTCGCTCGACGTGTGAGCTGAGGGCGTTTTTGGGCTAGGCGGCGCGCTTTTGCTTGCCGGCGATTTGTTCTCCTTTCTATTTTTATTTTTATTTTTCAAGGATCTTGGCTTACGAATCTTTTTTCTATGATCAGCTCTACCTAAATAATTTTGGTTCCTGAAATCTATTCGTTATTTCCTCCCAACTCCTAAAACCCTTATAGGCTTTGAAAATCATTTTGCTCATCTAAAAAGTGAAAATCTATCTATATCTAGGAGAAATCAAAAACATAAGATCCTAGAAAGTTCAACTGGTGTCAAGATGTTTGTATTTTTTAAATAAAATATTAATTATATTTTATAAGAAGAAATCTCAGCTTTATTCAAATAAACATACACATTAGTTATATTAATTTTTAGAGATTATATTAAATTGGAAAATCATAAAATGGTGTCATCTATTAAATCCAATAAAATGAATTATTTTTAATTATATGTCAGAAGGGATGTTTTGAACCCCTCGGGATTCGAACCCGAGTGCCTGAGGTGCAAACACCTCTGACATGTGTAAACGCGTTAAATATTTTACTCAAAGATTGTTATCTTTAATTTGTAAAATTTCGCGATCTAGTGATTCTAAATTTAAACATATATCCATGCCATATAATTTTAATAAAGGTCGTTGAGTGTTTCGAATTTTGAACAGATTCAAAATTCGAAGGGCAATGGAATGAATTTTCCTAATTGAATATGAAAGATTTCAATTTGCCGATGGTAATAGATTCAAATTTTCTTGGAAAATTCATAAGATGGTGTCATCTATTAAATTTGCAGATAATTACAACGGATTTTTTTTCAATGCAATCGAATGCAAGAAGGGGTGTACCAGTAAAGATGCAGCCCCTATGGATCTCGAAAGAACCTTGCATTACCGAAGAGAAGGGAAAGTTGATTAAGTGAGAGGGTGTAGACGTAGGTGTCTATGCACTCCGGTTTTGAAGGTTTGAAGATTATAAGTGCTGGGAAAGATGGAGGCTGGGAGAGAGTTCCAGTTCCTTGAAGTCATGGGGATATATGAATTGGCGAATGAAGTGGTCCGGCACTTTTCTAATTTGACCGCGAAAGAGTGTTGGGAGTCGGCAAAACGCGTGCTACGTGCAAAGCATGCTTTGGGGGGAATTATTGATTTTATCTCATCAGAGCACCCGCCGTGATAGTATCTATAGAAAAGGGAAAGGGCAGAGACGTTTCTTCGATGAGCCAGCGAGTCGAGGGAGTCGGTGATGGTAGAATCGTCAATTAGCCTGACGGCTCGTTTCTGATTTAATAGATGACACCGTCTTATGGTTTTCAAGAAAATTTGAATCTATTACCATCGGCAAATTGAAATCTTTTATATTCAGATTATATTATCGTTTGGAAGGTTAGAACGTCATAATAATGTTTTAATTAGAAATATTCTATCTATTGTTTTCATGGGTACAATTAAATATAGGTAAATTTGTTATTAAATATATGAATATGTTTATTTGCATCAAGCAGAGGACTGCCTCATTGATTTATCCTTATGAATAATTTACTCTGCTCCTAATTGAAAATATTTCGTTTTGCCGAGAGCAGCAGAATTGTTGAATGATGAAGAGAAACAAGGATGTTGTCCTCTGATATATAAGTATAGTGCCTGGAGCACCGAGCGATGCTCGGTAACTTTTTGCCTCTAAATAGCTTAAGTTTAAAATTTCAAGGCTCCGAAGACGAGATATGAATGATTAAAATATTTATTTTGCGACATGACTAATTTACACCCCTTCCTTTATTTCAATCGGATTAAAATCTATACACGACTAATAACTTATGACACTTGATAAGTACCTACACCAATTAAAAAAATAGTTAGTGCCGTTTTTGAGAAAAATAAACTACAACGGGTCGTTGCTAAACTTTATCCAAATTCATTTGAAATATTAAAATGTTTATTCCTTTATTATTAATCAGATATCACTTGCTATTTGCAGTCCATGTTGGCTTTAATTCAAAAATAATGATTGATTCTTATTTAATACTTGAGAAATAACAATTCTACATTAGATTTTTGACGCTCCGATTATTATTGGAAGCCATCGCTGAAGACATGAAGGAATCGGCTTAAAAGCAACCGATTCTTATCTATTACTAGCTTGAGTTGCTTACCAAAAAAGAATTCAGTCTTTTTGATTTTAAGGAGGTTCTTTCGCGACAATACACACAAAAAGTTTTAGCCTCGTAATCACTCTATAAATATGAACGGAACTAAAATTTTAGGTTATGCTTTTTTAACGTGACTGTCCACTCACACTACGAAATCTCTGTATGGATACACACATACGAGCGGGATCGTTTCCAAGCCATTGTGCTTATATCCCCTCCACTAAAAATAATCGCCCAAATAGGTTTGTTTTTATCAAAACTATGTGGTAAATAATTTCATTTTTTTTTAAGTTACTCTTAATATATTATTCTAACAAATATTAGTTTTTCATCAAGATGGTGAAAGTTCTTCATATGAAAAAAATAAAATAATGATCATATCCCCACCCTTTCCCTATCTACCCTATGTAAAAAATGTTATATTTAATTGCAATTATTTCATGTTTGGTGTGGTAAATCGTCTTCAAATTTTAATAGTGTGTGTACCATACTTTTAATGACTTATATTCTAAATTTCAAAAACTTCTTGAATTTTTAAATTTGTGAAAGAACTACCTAAGTCGATTCTTTCACGTTTTCAGTAGAGGTTGCCATTAATAGTCAAAACATCAAAAATTGATTGCAATAAGGTTATTTCTCTAGTAATAGATAAGAATTGATTGTTATTTTTGATTTTAAGCCGAATCCTTCATGTCTTCAGCAATGATTACCAATAATAAGAGAAACATCAAAAATCTAATGTAGTATGGTTATTCCTCAAATAATAGATGAGAATCAATCGCTATTTTTGATTTTAAGTTGATTCCTCTATGTCTTCAGTAATGATTACCAATAAAAACCGAAACGTCAAAGATCCAATGTAGAATTATTATTCTTCAAATATTAGATCAGAATCAATCGCTATTTTTTATTTGAAGTCGATTCTTCTATGTCTTCAGCAATGATTACCATTTGTCCTCTTAAAACCCGATATTTTAGAAGATCTTCACTCCTACAAGGTTTAAAAGGGTCAACGAAGGAAAAATACAAGAAACTTCCTTCTTCCCTCCCTCAACAATGCTGGAATATTGTTATTTATTTTGACATAGTTATCAATAGAGTATAAAAAACGGAAGTTTAATTGACCAATTTAAATCCTGAAGAAGGAGAGGGAGATCTTCCGAAACGTCGGTTTTTAAAAGGATGAAAGTGACATACCAATAATTTCCTCTTCTTTCGAACTTTATTTTTCATTATCTCTAGGCTGCCTTTCCATCAATACTCTACCATTTTTATTCCGTTAATACAAACGTTTTGGAGATAGCTGGTGTTCCCCAAGGCTCTGTAATCTCCCCCACACTCTTCCTAATTTATATAAACGACCTTATCGATCAAACGTCAACCCCACTCATTGTTACGCCGACGATAGCACTCTGGGCGGCAAACCCTCACTTCCGAATAATCGAATCAATGTTGCCTCCTCAATCACTCTCGACCTAGACAAACTGAATAAATGGGGCTCTCAAAAATTTAGTTAACTTTAATGCAAACAAGACTCAATGTTGTCTAATTTCTAGGCGCGAAAATAAAAATTTCCCTGATATTCACTTCGATTCGAATACCCTGAAAATGTGTGACAGCCTATCCATGTTGGGCGTCTCTGTCGCATCTGACCTGTCTTGGAATGAATACATCTCCTCTGTGGCGAAATCTGCAGCAAGGAAGATTGGCTACTTATTCAGATCCAAGCGATTTTTCAAGCCCCCACATCTTCGCTAGCTCATCGAAGAAATGTCTCTGCCCTTTCCCTTTTCTATAGATACTATCACGGCAGGTGCTCTGACAAGATAAAATCAATAATCCCCCCCCCCCCCTCCAAAGCATGCTTTGCACGTAGCACGCGTTTTGCCGACTCCCAACACACTTTCGCGGTCAAATTGGAAAAGTGCAGGATCACTTCATTTGCCAATATGTATATCCCCATGACTTCAAGGAACTGGAACTCTCTTTCAAGCTCCATCTTTCCCAGCACTTATAACCTTCAAACATTCAAAACCCGAGTGCATAAACACCTACGTCTACACCCTCTCACTTAATCAACTTTCACTTCTCTTCGGTAATGCAAGGGTCTTTCGAGTTCCATAGGGGCTGCATCTTTACTGGTGCACCCTTTCTTGCATTCGATTGCATTAAAAAAAAAATCTTCACCTTTTATCAGTAGACTTAGCATAATATTTTGTTCTCAAACCGGAACATTCTCGAGAATTTGCTTGAAACAGTATGTGAACGCCTCTAAGCGATTTTTGAAATACAAGAAGTATAATTAGCTATTTAGGATTCTATAAGGGTAATTCTTGGAAAAAACAACAACTACGTACTAATGTAAATGCACCAAATAAGGACCATCTAATCTTTGAAGATTTTTAGTATTTTTTTGACAAGGCAAAAAAACTTTTGGAAATTTTACACCAAATGCTTCCAAATCTGTCTAAAAGGAAATGTGAATTTGGAATCAATTGTATTGATCAATTTTCTGAAATAATACATTTTCCAAAATATAATAGCGGGCCTTATTAGGACACCCCCCTGTTCCGAATAAGGTCCACTATTAATTCCAAATAAGGCCTATGTTAAAACGAATAGAAATTAAAGAATTCAGAAATTACCAATGACAATACAATGCAATTTATTTATTTAACGTGCTATTTTTAATTATTCTTAACTGAATATAACTTATTTATTAAAAATTTATCCATTACGTCACAACATTTACTACAATTTAATTCACAATTAAATTTAGATAGCAATAAAGCAAATTCACAGAACTCTTTTTAGTTTAGTTTTCGAACCTTACAATTATGGAAATACATATTTATAAATTTGTTAGGTTTTCGCGTAGCCTAATTGAAATTTTCCGAGGCTGCACTTTTTGATTTCATGTAGCTACATTCGGAGCTTTAAAATTTTTTCCAAATAACTGGGACAAACTGGCCAGAACTCCGGGACCATACCTTAAAACAGTGGTTCTTAACCTTTTTAAGTCGGGAACCAAATTTGAAAAATATGTCCATGACGCCGACTCAAAAAGGCACATTTTTTTAATTACCCTTTTTTAAATCATACTTAATCGATTTTCTTCAATTTTACAATCATGGCCTTTTTTTAACTTCCATATAATTTTTTTTAACCGACTTCAAAAAAGGAGGAGGTTCTCAATTCGACTAATTTTTTTTGTCTATGTTACCTGATATCTTCGCCAATTGTGAACCGATTTTGATGATTTTTTGCATTGGGTTCAGTCTAGTTTCGATTGAACCCGTTTTTTTTTATTGGTATTGGACCTTTTTTGCTATGTTTGTTTAGGAATAACTCCTTTGCTTATGAACCGATTTCGATGATTCTTTTTATATTGTAAAGAGTGTACCTTAGGGTGGTCCCATATTAATTTGATCAAATTTTGATGTGGTATGATCAATGACGAATTAACGTAAATATCCATTTCTTATGAGCAAATAATCGAAATTATAATAAATAAAATCTTTTCTAAAAATCAAACCCAAAACGTTCATTTAAAACCCGCAAACGTTTCTAGAGAATTTCTATATTTATGAATTTAATTTTATTATCATTTTCTGATTCATTCGCCCGACACTTTCTCTTACGAGATGCATGCAAGGTAATATATTAAGTCACTATTAATAACATCAGTAAAAGAGAAAAATAAAAATAATTTTTATAAAAAAAAATAAAAGCGACTTCAAAAAAATTAAATGCAACAAATAAAATAATAAAACTCTAAAATTAAATAAAATCCACTAAAGGGTATAAAATAATAATCTAATTTAGTTACAACTAAACGACAAAATATTAACATGAAATCACTTTTTGAAGTCGGTTCTCAACAAACTCTATTTAAGCGAGCGTACCCGCCAAACGTACTAAGAAAATCCATCGAGTTAGATTCATAAAATGTATATGTTTGGCACCGACTTCAAAAAGTAATTTCATGTTAATATTTCGTCGTTTAGTTGTAAACGTAACGTAACGTAACTAATTTAGATTATTATTTTATACCTTTTAGTAGTATTTTATTTTATATTTGAGTTTTATTATTTTATTTGTTGCATTTAATTTTTTGAAGTTGCTTTTATATTTTTTATAAAAATTATTTTTTAACAATTAAGATAACGAAAGATATTTTGATCCAAGAAAATTTAATGAAAAGTAACTGTTTTTAATATTTTTACTTTTAATACATAGTATTGTAACAAATTAAAATATATTTTTGGAAATAAATATAGTATAAAATACTTATTTAACGACTCTGCGCGACCCATAGTTTAAGAACCACTGCCTTAAAACAGGATGTATGGTAAGCCCCGAGGGGTGAACCGCAATTGGAATTAGGTGTACACGTCTTTGGAATTAAGTGGAATTATTTTGGAATTCATTAGATAATGGCCCTTCATCTAATGTCTTCTACTTGGAAATTAAAGTGGATGTAGAGGTGTGTGTACACAATATTAGGTCGCAGTTCACCCCTCGGTAAGCCTATTCATCAGGGTTTACAAGGGAAATCTTGTAACCACCTCCTTCTTGCGTTTGTCTGGGGTTACAATTTGCCATCACCAACAGAATTATCTGTTGCGAAGCGCTGATCTATATAATTTAAAATAGGTATTCAAAAATCATATAGATGAACTATATAATTTGAAATGAACTTTAAAAAAAAATATTAGGAATTGTGAATTGTTTCTTTTTCATTTTGTGATTGTTTTCCTTTTAGGAGCTTCGCAATCGCGAATTGGAGTCATCTCATCAACATTTCGAAACGTGGGCGCATTTTTGGGGGCGTCCAGGTCATGGAGCACCTCGAGGTCAACACCGCAAGGGCCACCTCGAAACTCTTCTTTATCGAACACCAATTGTGCATTGAAACAAAAAAAGAAATAAATAAAAATTGCCAACGAACAAATCCACTTTGACATTTCTCCTTAAGTACCATCCTCTTGAGCCTCTCTGGCTGTTGTTGTGCTTTCTTGTCTGTTTTATATAAACGGAAAGTCTCTTCAGAAAGGTATTTTCACTAATTAGCAATCCCTATCTCTTTCTCCTAAGAGGAAAGAAACGACGAAGGTGAAATAAATCAGAAACATCGCATCTCTGGCTTCGAAATCGAAATTCACAAATTAGGGAAAAACAAAAACAACAAATGGGACAGCTACCAAAAACAACTACAAATCATTTCATCAATAAATTCTTTAACACCAGATACAACATTTTATACAAATTTTAATTCTTGTCTGTTAATAAAACAAAGAAATATTTAAATAGAAAGTTAGAAATATTTCACTAAAAAGGGAAAGGAAAAGAATTTTATTTTGTAATGGACTAAATCAGTAGTACTTAACCTTTTTTCTTGAAGAACGCTTTGGCGCTTTATTTACCTTGGGATCTTGGCTAGACTACATAGTCCAGTCAAATTAGACCAATTTCGACAAAAACATTAATCGGTAAAGATCTGAATTTTGGTACATGTGTTAATAATAACCCAGTCAAAATAGACATTTAAGCTTAGAATAATACGCATAGAGCTGAAAATTGTAATTATAACCTTAAAAACGTTCCTTAATATAGCTCAGATGCAGTTCGCTCTTTCCCCTAGTCTCACATGCGCAGAAAGGCAAACATATTTTCACTGCGTCGTTTTTCGGATCAGGCAACATTGAATTCTTACCGACGCTAAAAGACAAAGAATAAAAAAAAACACTTCATAAAACAGCTCAATGCGAAATTCCAGATGAGAACAGTATAGTTAGATTGAGAGAATTAGTTAAAAATCTCAAATGCACCAGCTGCAGAAGTTTTTTAGATATGGAAAAATTGAGTGATTTTAGTCCGACGTTGCCAAGTCGCCATCTCTCACTTGCCATGCCAGGAGAGAAAAAATGAAAACCATCCAAAGTACCTAACTTTTAACATTTTTCATACAAAACGAATTCGCTTGAAACAATTATTTTAAAAGAAAAATATTTGTTATATCTTCAGTTAATGATTCTCAGTTTTTCAAAATAATTTCAAGAAAATTCCGATTGTTATTTAATGAAACGGTCGCTTTAACATCAATCAGGATAGGTTCCGCGTGTTAAATATGCAAATTTTAATGGTCAATATTTACAAATTTAGTGCCGAAAGGACTATTGAAAAAAATTTCTGCGTATAAAGGACACTTATAAATATGTGTATTCAAAATTTTAAAAGGATTGCAAGAAAATGATTTATTAGGGAACGTCTTTAAGTGTAGTATCTGATCGAAGATCGATTTCTGGCCGAAGAAATATTAACATGAAATCCCTTTTTGAAGTCGGTGCCAAACATATACATTTCATGAATCTAACTCGACGGAACTTAATTAGTACGTTTGGCGGGTAAGCTCGGTTAAATAGAGTTTGTTGAGCACCGACTTCAAAAAGTGATTTCATGTAAATATTTCGTCGTTTAGTTGTAACTAAATTAGATTATTATTTTATACCTTTTAGTGGATTTTATTCAAATTTTTAGTTTTATTATTTTATTTGTTGCATTTAATTTTTTTGTATAAAAATTATTTTTATTTTTCTCTTTTTACTGATGTTATTAAAAGTGACTTAATATAATACCTTGCATGCGTCTCGTAAGAGAAAGTGTCGGGCGAATGCATCAGAAAATGATAATAAAATTAAATTCATAAATATAGAAATTATCTAGAAACGTTTGCGGGTTTTAAATGAACGTTTTAAGTTTGAATTTTTATAAAAGATTTTATTTATTATAATTTCGATTATTTGCTCATAAGAAATGGATATATACGTTAATTCGTCATTGATCATACCACATCAAAATTTGATCAAATTAATATGGGACCACCCCTAAGGTACACTCTTTCCAATATAAAAAATCATCGAAATCGCTTCATAAACAAAGAAGTTATGCCTAAACAAACATAGCAAAAAAGGTCCAATACCAATGAAAAAAAACAGGTTCAATCGGAAACTAGACTGAACCCAATGCAAAAAAAATCATCAAAATCGGTTCAATTTTGGCTAAAAGTGAATAATATAATATGATTTTAAAAACTTTTAAATTAAAGGTTTATGTTGACTGTATATAAATAACTTCTAGAGATGATTAAAATTACTCTGCAACTTGTCAAAAATAATAACATTTCGAAATAATATGAATTATAACATTTATTTACTTAATTACAAGTAATTTAACAATCACAATCAGATCCATCAGTCTTAGTTTTTCTCGGGTAATGCAAAACTATACTAACAAATGAACACTTTCTTTCTTAATAAACTTTGGTCAATTAAATGCACAGTTTTCAAAATCTTAGAAACCTTCAACTTTGGCCCATTGTGACCGAAGCCGAAGCTTCGGTCGGACACCTACTTAAATGTCTATTTTGACTGGATTATTACTGCCGTGGTTCTTCGACTTCCGTCAAACAAGAATTAAAGTCTTGAATGGAAAATGCTGGATATCTACAAATCTAAGAGTTTTAACAAAAAAGTGCTCCAATTAAAACTACAAGTCAACAAAATTGCATAGAGAATGAGACACAAATCAAGTTTCTAGTATTAGTGGTTTTCATTTTATGAATGAAAAACAACAATTTTTTGCAAAATATTGAAATTTTTCAAAAACTTCAACTTCATCGCGGGACGGGTTACCTTTATCCAATTAAGATGAAACTTTGCCAATCTCATTTGTTAGCCAAATGGTAACTATTATGGGGTTAAGACCGCAAAAATTCGAAGATAGATTTCTTGTGACTACTCTACTGTGTGTATTATGTAGAATACGATGTCACCAAATTCTGGTATCGCGATATCTCAGGAATGATGATTCGTAGGAAAAAATTATAAAAACAATTTTTGTATAGAATCGAATGATCTACAACTTTTGCTCGAGCTATTTTTACGATAAAACTTACCGTTTACGAGAAAAATGCGAAAAACCGATATTTTTGACCTTGAACAATTTTTTGCATAAGTGGGGGAGGAGGGAGGGGGAATTTTGATATTTCATTTTTAATAGTGTATTAAAGACCTGTATCAATTTTAGAACATTGGTTTAATTTACTAATAGAACTTTCAAATCAAAAATATTTAATTTTTCATTTCAGTGAAAAAATTCGAATTCGATGTTTCTTTCAATCTTTCAGGTACCTGGAATTCAAAAAAATGATATATATATATATATGTATGTGTCTGTGTGTGTGGGGGGGGGGGGGGATAATTATAATAATTGCATTGAATCGCTTTGAAAGCTTATATTTTACTTTTTTACTACAAAATTATTTCATACGAGCTTAACCTATAACGATAGATTGAGAATACCTATACTATAAGTACCTTTTTCATGTGTTTTTATTTTGCAATTTTTTTAACATATTTCAACTCTATAATAGACTTTGCATGCAATTTTATTATATTAGTATTAAAATAGTTAGCTTGTGTTAAGGAGAAGTAGACGCTATTGATAAAACTCGTACTATACTTGATTAATAGAAAATTCTTTATTTCGTGTCTGAGCTTGTTTCAATGTCTCCAATGGATATGGACTTGTCTCGACATGTATCCGGGATTGTTATAAAAGTGCCCAATCTTATATTTCGCACCCTTTTGTTTCTATACCAGGATCAGACATTATATCCCAATTGCATTTCAGAGAATTTATTATTTTTTTAATTTTTATCTTTAATTGTTTTTAAAATATTTTCAATGAAATAAGGGAATTATTTTTTCGAAATTTCGGTAAATTCTTTTCATTTGCTTTTAAAGAAAGAAAACATTTATCGAATACATTTTTTTAATTAAATAATTATATACCATGAATTTATTTTTTATTAGGTAGATTTTTTAATCAAATAAAATAAGAATTAACAGATATTTATTATGAGGTGTTCATTTTAGAAAATCAATTTATACGAAATTTTTTTTTAATAAAATTAATTTTTTTCTAATAAAATTTTCTCGGTAGGCTTGCAAGCTTAGCTTAAAGCCTGCTGGGCATGTTTAATTTAATAATAAAGTTTCCAAATCAAAATGATTTAATTTTTATTTTCGTAAAAATTAAAATTCGATTTTTTTTCAATTTTTCATGTATCTTAAATCCATAATTAGTAGAGATTGTGGTGTTGGTGCAAGGTGAAACCGATTTAATAAAGATAAGAGTAAATAAATATTATATTTAATATTCATTTACTATGAGTTAAGGATTCTTGGTCACTTGTTTCCCATTAAAATTAAAAAATTAAAAAGAGGTAAAAAATTTTCAATATATATATTTCGAGCTGTAAGCTCATCTTCAGAAAAGTACAGAATTATAACTAATACAAAATTCGAATGCAAAGGTATTTATAGGTTTAATGAACAAGAGAGAAATTGGTTACATTGTTTAAATTATTTTAAGGGAAAATCTTTTTTTTGAGATAGACTATTTAGTGCACGCGCTGGTTGGAGGTGAGTGTGCAAAATATGAGGACCGCATTCTATAAATAGTTTTGAACTCAGAAAAGCTTGCAGATAATGATTCTGAATGTTGCCAGGAGGTTTCTTGGTCCAATTTTTTTTATATCCCATCCCCTTGGATATCGAGTAAATGGACTGTACAAATGCTTTACAAAAATTATAATTGTTGTTTTATTGAAAATATCGAATTGTTTCTTATGATTAAAGATACTTATAGCTACTCAATAAAAAAATAAATAAATAAAAATTAAACAAGAATTGTTGAAAAAAAAATTGACATGACAGGAAATGATCCATTTTTTCAAAAAATCGCAGTTTTTCCTTCATAAAATGAAAACCAATCAAGGTAGAAACTTGATTTCTATCTCATTCTCTAGGAAATTTTATTGACTTGAACGTTTACTTGGATAACTTTTTTATAAAACTTCCTAGATTTATAGATATCCAGCATTTTCCTTGGCACTTTTGAGGATTCGGATCATATTCTGTCCGTAAAATGCTGGATATCTATAAATCTAGGAGTTTTATAAAAAAAGTGATCCAAGTAAACGTTCAAGTCAATAAAATTTCCTAGAGAATGAGATAGAAATCAAGTTTCTACCTTGATTGGTTTTCATTTTATGAAGGAAAAACTGCGATTTTTTGAAAAAATTGATCATTTCCTGTCATGGAAAATGCTGGATATCTATAAATCTAGGAGTTTTATAAAAAAAGTGGTCCAAGTAAACGTTCAAGTCAATAAAATTTCCTAGAGAATGAGATAGAAATCAAGTTTCTATCTTGATTGGTTTTCATTTTATGAAGGAAAAACTGCGATTTTTTGAAAAAATGGATCATTTCCTGTCATGTCAATTTTTTTTTTCAACAATTCTTGTTTAATTTTTATTTATTTATTTTTTTATTGAGTAGCTATAAGTATCTTTAATCATAAGAAACAATTCGATATTTTTCAATAAAACAACAATTATAATTTTTGTAAAGCATTTGTACAGTCCATTTACTCGATATCCAAGGGAATGGGATTATAAAAAAAATTTGACCAAGAAACCTCCTGGCAACATTCAGAATCATTATCTGCAAGCTTTCTGAGTTCAAAACTATTTATAGAATGCGGTCCTCATATTTTGCACGCTTGCACAAATTCAATTTCTTATATTTATTCTTATAATTTTTCAGGATCGTTGAAGTGCTGCTATGAAAATAAAATATCTCCAAGCAAACTTTAAAGCATGCATTCTGAAAATTATCTATAGGTAATAATGCAATTTATGGAAGAAAACTTGGGTAAATATGCATATGCATATATGCATAGAATAGTGTTGGATTGTCAGATTTTAAGACTTTAACCATTTAATGAACTCATTAAGTGTCATAAATTACTAGTACCTACCTATCAGTGTGTTGAAGTGTTGAGACATTAAATTTAATAATTTTATTATAATAATATGGATCAAATTACGTTGAAAAAATAAACGCGTTATAGAGAAACAGAATAAACACTGGTGGCGCCTCTGTCGACGATTCTATAAGTTTTCAAGTTATTCATACTCCATTTGTAGATATACATTATGTTATAAACTCGTTAAAAAAACATTTAATTTTTGCTTTTTTTTTGATTGTCATTATTATTAAAAGTGGTTTTCAAACAATTATTATTACCGATTTTTTATATTACCATACAGATTAGATTATGGTCAGGTATTGTAATCGTTCATGAAAAAAGTATTTTTTTGATTCATTTTTTCGAAATATCTAAAAAAACAGCTGAAACTATTTTGATTAAAAAAAATTGAGCAAAGCCATGACATTTTGGTCTACAAAAAATCCTAATGAATAAACATAGAAAAAATGATATTTTTCTAGATATTAATTGTTTTGTCAAAATGTCTGTAAGTAGTATTTACGTACGTTACCAAATTTTGTGTACCTACCCTAGTAGCACAATGTTTCAAACTATATGGTAACTATATAGTGTCTATATAGATTTCGAGAATCTATATAGCCCCTAATAGTTTGAAACATTGTGCTACTAAGGGTACTCTCTAGCTCAAAATCTAGTGTGAATATCAAAACGAAAAATCTAGTTCCTTGGACCAAACTCAAACAAATTTTATATACATAATCGGTGGGCCCCGAAAACTACAAATGCAAAAAACTAACCATTCAATGGACGGGGGAGGCTAATAAAAAATCGGGGATAATAATTGCTGAAAACCACTTTTAATGATAATGACACGAGACATTTTTAATAATTGTTTTATTTTAATAATTATCATTTTTTATTTCATTTAGCGCTCAGTGTTAAATAGGTACAATCCCGTGAAAGATGTTATCTTTTCAACCATGGGTGCTGTAGTCGTCAAGAGAGTTTAGTCCGTTTCTATATAGTAAACACCGTAAAAATTATATTTTAAGAGATTAATTATTTTTAGAAAAATGTAAAAAGTTAACGTCAAATATGCGTGATCGAATTTCAATCCTCCTGGTTCTTCTAATTGTTAGTAAATTAATCAATGCAAAAGCTGACCCCCTTCTTCCCAATATGCAACCCCTTCTCATAATGTTCCAACCCTTTCGTAAAACGCATCCATTTGTGAAAATCGCCAACGGGTCTTTGGCCAACCTTCCTAGTCCAGCCATATAAAGGTGAGTAAATTCAACTTATTTTGCATTTTTTTTAACTAAAAATTTTAAAATATAACTTTATCACACCCCAACAATAATAATATAGTTTTGTAGCTCAACTATCTATAGACCAATTTCTAATAATGGTCATGAATTAAAAAATATTTTTCCAATTTTTTATGATTTTTCCCATTCAGGTGTGACAATCAAGGGGACGGAATTGACATTAGAGAATTTTGATTTGGTAATATAGGCAGAGATTGGCTTAAAAATATAGAAGGTTACAATTTTGGTTATAATTCACTAAAAGTAAAACAACACTAGAAAGTTTTTTTAAATAAATATTTTTATATGACTTGTTATCACAAGGACGCAAATGACACTTATGAACGACATAATTAATCACTACCTTTATGAAGTCATTTTTCTGTGTTACCATATGAATAAAATTAACCCCACTGGTTGCTATTAACAAACCAACTCACCAATTGACAATAGTTTCTCTCTTGACCACTGCAGTGATGGCGTGAGTCAAGTTAAAATCTAAAACTATAATGGGGACGGAATTGACACACTGTCTTAGGACAATTTTTAACCGACTTCAAAAAAGGAGGAGGTTCTCTATTCGACTGATTTTTTTTTTTTTTTGTGCCTATGTTTCCTCATATCTCAGCCAATTGTCAGCCGATTTTGAAATTTTTTTTGCATTGGGTCCAGTCTAGCTTCCGATTGGTCCCATTTTTTTTTCGTTTTTTTTCATGGGTATTAGACCTTTTTTATTAGGTTTGTTTAGACCTAACCTCTTTGTTTATGAACCGATTTCGATGGTTCTTTTTTTATCCGAAAGGGGGTGTCTTAGGGATGGTGTCATATTAATTTGGTCAAGTTCTGACGATATGATCACTATTAATAACATCACTAAAAAGAGAAAAATAAAAATAATTTTTAAGAAAAAAATAAAAACCGACTTCAAAAAATAAAATACACTAAAAGGTATAAAATAATTATTATCTTATTTAGTTACAACTAAACGACGAAATATTAACATGAAATTACTTTTTGAAGTTGGTGCCAAACATATACCTTTTATGAATCGCACTCGACGGATCTTAGTACTTAGTACGTTTGGCGGGTACGCTCGCTTATAGGTGTAGTTTGTTTGGTACCGACTTCAAAAAGTAATTTCATGTTAATATTTCGTCGTTTAATTGTAACTAAACAAGATAATAATTATTTTATACCTTTTAGTGTATTTTATTTGTTGCATTTAATTTTTTGAAGTCGGTTTTTATTTTTTTCTTAAATTTTTTTTTTTTTTTTGTGCCTATGTTACCTCATATCTCCGCCAATTGTCAACCGATTTTGAAAATTTTTTTGCATTGGGTCCAGTCTAGCTTCCGATTGGTCCCATTTTTTTCGTTTTTTTTCATAGGTATTAGACCTTTTTTATTAGGTTTGTTTAGACCTAACCTCTTTGTTTATGAACCGATTTCGATGGTTCTTTTTTTATCCGAAAGGGGGTGTCTTAGGGTTGGTGTCATATTAATTTGGTCACGTTCTGATGATATGATCACTATTAATAACATCACTAAAAAGAGAAAAATAAAAAGTCGGTGCCAAACATATACCTTTTATGAATCGCACTCGACGGATCTTACTTCGTACGTTTGGCGGGTACGCTCGCTTATAGGTATAGTTTGTTTGGTACCGACTTGAAAAAGTAATTTCATGTTAATATTTCGTCGTTTAGTTGTAACTAAATAAGATAATAATTATTTTATACCTTTTAGTGTATTTTATTTGTTGCATTTAATTTTTTGAAGTCGGTTTTTATTTTTCTTAAAAATTATTTTTAATTCAAATTTAGGGAACGAAGAAAATATTATTTTTATTACAGACAAAAGAATCAGCCGGGGCTCGAACCCGGGATCTTTGCATATGTAGTGCAATGCTTTGTCATAAGAGGTTTAACTCCCATATCCACTAAGCTACTGATCCCCGAACCCAAACTAATACCTTTTGTCTTTGGGAGGCGCTGGAATAATTAATTGTTTAATTATTTTTAATATTTTTTTCTAACAAAATTTTAATAACTAAAAATTTTTTATTAAATTATATATTCTTCATTCATCTTTTTTATTTTGGTGATATTTTATTCAGTCATATCTGAACATTTATCAAGTAAATTTAAACGGGTTTGAAGGTTTAAACAGCCAAATTGGACAGGGGACGGAATTGACTTTTTGTAGATTAAAAATATGAAATTGAGTAAAATCGGAGTTAAAAAATTTAGTGCAACATTTAGTGCAACAATAAATGTATACAATTATAGACTTTTTATTAAAAATGGAAAATTTATCTTAAATTGGAAAAAAACCTAGTGGACTTTACAATGCAAAATATGTTGAATTTGCTCAGGTATATCATGCCCAAAATACAAAATAGAAGTTCTTAGCAATTAAAAATAAAAATGTGCAATTATAATTACATAATTTTTTTTATTATTATTTATGTAAAAAAAATTACATTCTTGAAACAATTGGCAAATTAATTTTAATTTTTAAAATCATATTAACCTTAGTGATGTTTAGTTTCTGATACCAACGTAAATGTTTGATAAAATTTTTAAATTTTTCTAAAAGAAGTTACACGAGAGGTGAACCCCGATTGGAATTAGGCGTACACGTCTTTGGAATTATTTTGGAATTCATTAGATAATACCCCTTCATCTATTGTCTTCACTTGGAAATGATAAAGTGGAAATGGAAGAAGATGTACACGATATTAGGTCGCGGTTCACCCCTGGAAGTTACTTAGGGGTAAGAAGAATTCTTTTTTGAAAGATGGGATTTTTTTTAGAAATTCCATTAGGTAACCAAAAAAGTCATGAGTCCCCAATTATCTTCTAAATACATCACCAATATTTGTGAGTATCCAAAAGATTCTTAAAAACAAAAACAAAAACAAAAAACAACACTAATTCATAAGTACATTCTAAAAAAAAACATAGTCGCCCTCAAGTACACTTTCACCAAAAAAGTTGCCCCAAACATATTCAAATTTGGCCACCCCTGTCCTTTATCTGACATCATTAGGGGCATGTTGACACTTTTCTCCCTCATATTATACAATTTTTTATTATTTTTGTTTTACTAAGGAGATTACTAATGAAAAAATGACATTTTTATTATATCACGCATATTTCATTATCAAGATAAATAAATAAATAAATACTTTATAATCGCTCGACTGCCATTATAATGCATTTTTATTATAAGTATATATTCATGTTAATAACTTAGACTCTTAAGTTTTCAAACATGGATGATTTATTAAAAATAAAAAAATATCTATCATATATTTGTCTATTTAGAAGATTGTTGAAATTATTTTTTCTAAAAGAAAATAATTTTTAAAAAACAATCTTAGATTGGAAATTATTATAAATGAATAAATTAATGAAAACCTTATGTGTAAAATGATAATAAATAATAAATAATTATATAAGTTAAACTTTCAGTAAAAACTGCCTTTTTGAACATTATATTTATTTATTTTATCTTTCAGGCTTGTACAAAATGAACTTTCTAAGTGCTTTAGTTAGCGACTTATTATAATCCAGATAAGCATGCCAAGAGAAAAGTAATTAAAATAATCAGAAGAAATCAATGAAGTTGTCCTTTGCTTAAACACATACAGAAGTATCTATATAATATTATAATGAATATGTATATATATATATATATATATATATATATATATATATATATATATATAATTTATTTTTAAGAGAACTTCTGAGCACCGACAGGTACGAAAATCATTTTAAAATGGCCACTTTAAGGCCTTCTCTTTTTAAAGTAAATTAATAAATAAAATAAATAAAAATAGGCCCAATTTCTGCTTTAAAGCCCAGGCAAATTAGACCAAAAAAGACCTCGCTGGCCAATAAATATGCACAAGCTGGAAATAATTTTAATCGACGTTAGGCATCCCAAATAAGAGTTATATGAGTTTGCGACGGTTTCTGGCTGGTGCTAAATTTTTGAGGGCCTAAAAACCACGAAAATTTTGGACTTTTTTCAGATTTTCGCTTATAACTCAAAAACCATGAGTCCTAATAAAATTTCACTCTTAACAAAATAAAAAGTCCACAAAATTTCGCGTTGAATAACGTACTTAAGAGTTAAAATCGGTTCAGCCGTTTGGCAACAATTGATCGTCAAAGATAGGCAATTTTTACCAACTTGCCGGAAAAGCGAATTATGCTCATTAGGTGGTCATAAGAAACCACTCTTCGAATTTTTGCTGTGCTGACCCCGATAATAGCTGCCAATTGGCTAAAAAATGAGATTGAAAGTAAATTTCAACAACGGTAACGGGTGCCGCAATGAGGAAAAAAGTCCAAAATTCTCCTGGTTTTTTGGCCCTCAAAAATTTAGCATCAGCCAGAAACCGTCACAAACTCATATAACTCTTATTTGAGATGCCTAACGTCGATTAAAATTATTTCCAGCTTGTGCATATTTATTGGCTAGCAGAAGTTTAATTTGTCTTGGCTTATTAAGAGAAAATCTTCCAGGGATACATCACACTCTACGACAGGGGTGCCAACCTTTTGGCTTACACTGGCCAGATTTGAAGAAAAAAATTGCCTCGGGCCGCAGATAAATCTATATTAATTTTATTGAATTTGTTAATCAAAAAAGATAGTTAATAATATAGGTAGGTATTCTAATGAAATCCAGACAAAGAAACAAAAATGGCATAGCATGATAATCTTGAATTCTTTTTGTTCAGAATTTTAGTTTTAAATCATTAAGTCATCAAGAAGTAATAATAAATATTTTAGGAAATAAATATATGAAATGAAGATTAGTATTTAAAAAATAAGAATTTTATTATTTTTATTGTCTTATCACATAGTGAGTTTCGAATTTTACTTTTGGTAATTTTATTCTTGAAAATAGCTTATGGTATATGTAATTACATACATACTTACAAAATGTGATATGATAAATAGTGTGAAGCGAGCAATATTTGTTTCTGGGTAGATAATTATTAAACATGAAGAAAAATCGTCTTAAGCTCTTTTTATTAAGGTTTTATATGGTATTTAAAATTTTGGGTTGAAAGAATTACAAACTAAGTAGCTCTTGATAAATGAGAGAAAATAGAACATTGTCGAAGAATCTGAAGAGAATAGCTCCAAAGGTGTCATCGCAAATTTAGGACTGCCAGAACGAAATTCCGGGTGTCCTGGAGGGGGAGGGGATTCCCCATAAAATTTTGGAAATATATTTTCCCAAAACCAGTACCGGAATGGCGTTCTGGCGCGTTTCCGCACATGACACCACTGAAGAGCTCATGATTTAAGCTGGATCAATTTTAAAAAGATTCAAGTAAGACTTTTGTAATAAAGTTTAAGATATGCAGTAGGTGGAGTAATTATTATACTCAAATTTATTTTATTCAAACTTTTCAAAAAAATCTAGTAGTAATTTTTTTGCAACGAAATTTTCTCTGGAGAGAGACGGACTGGTAGAAATTTTAATTGAATGTAATGGAAGGCAGCCCAGAGGTAGTGAGGAAAGAAAAGATTAACACACATCAAATAAAGGTGTAATTTATTGGAATCCTTCCTCCTTAATTAAGAAAAGGAGGAAAAAAAAATTGTTTTTCTATGCCTTTGTTAAAAATGAAGAAAGTTTTTGAACACTACTGTGGAGAGAAGAAGGAAACATTTTATTTGTTTCATTCATTGACCCTTTGAAACCCTGAAGAAGGAGGGAAAAATCCTCCGAAAAGTCGGTTTGAAAGGAAAGGAGGAAGGATTCCAATAAATTACACCTCATTTGATATGTGTTAATTTTTTCTTTCCTCACTACCTCCGGGCTGCCTTCCATTACATTCAATTATTATTCTAGTAGTAATATTGTCTAAGAACCCTTTTTGACCGGCTTGGCAACTCACCAGACCTCAACCCGATCGAAAATGTATGGGAGGCTCTAAAAAAAGAAATTTGCAAAGATAAAATAATTACTAACCAAAGGGATTTGTTAGAAAATATTATTAAAATATGGCACAATACACCTGCACTTCAAGAAATAGCCAAAATATGCATTGGCATGCCGCAGTGCGTACAAAGTGTCATTAATCGAAAGGGAGGAATCACTAATTATTGAAATCGTATTTTGAATTGTATTTGTTTTGATTGAATTTGTATTGTCCTAAGCTAATAAACCTATAAAGATAACAATTGAAACGATATAATGAGTAGGGTTCGGATTTTGCATATAATGCATGTTATTTTCTTTGATTGTTAGCCTTTTAATCTTTTGTATCTGGGCGTTTTATAATACCCACCCAGAGAAATCTTATTTTGCATATAAATGCATATTTTGGAGTTTAAGTGCATATTTTGCATATTTAGCGATTTAAGCTATATTTTGCATATTTGTGTGATTTTTGTCCCTCGTTTGTTGGCAAATCAGAAAAATAATTAGAAAATTTTAGAGACAGAGATGCCACAGGCTTCAAACCTTTTTTGACCCTCCACCCAAGGGCGGGCGGATCCAGGAATTTTTTATGGGGGGGGGTGAATGTATATAAGGTGCCCGATGTAAGATCTACTTTTTATCTCGGAAGTGTGTCGCGATCGAATTGTCCAAGCGGGGGGGGGGGGTCAGAGACGCCGCCCCCCCCCACACACACACATAGAACTTTATTCATTAAATTGAAGGGTTGGTTTTGTCACAAATATAATAAAACAATAATTTTAATAACTATTAGAATTATTTAATTGATAACTATACTGTTTCGGTCACCACTGGTCGACCATCCTCAGTAGTTCTAAAAATTGAAATGAAACATTTATTTACTTGATAGAGATTTTCTTTAGGAGACGGACTGGTATAAATATGCAATTGGATGTTGATGAAAGCAGTCCACGGTGGTTGTAAAAAAGAGTCGAATTTTTCATGTTTAATGGAGAAATATTTATGCTACACAGTGGCCAAAGCATGGGTTGTTCGACGTCGAGTTTTTTCGCCAATTTGGTTTTGGAGGATTTGGAAGAAACAGTAATAAAAAGTTTAAATCTGAAATTCTTTTTTAGATACGTTGATGATTCTATTTCCTGCATTGAGCCATCAAGGATCAATGAAACGATAACAACATTAAACTCATATAATCAATATATAAAGTTCACTTATGAAATAGAATCTAACAACAAAATAAATTTTCTGGACAGTACATTAATTAAAGACAACAATGGTTGTATACAATTGGACTGGTTTAGAAAACCCTCGCAGACATCCCGAATCTTAAATTTCAACTCCACCCATCCTTTCACCTACAAAGTTAGCGCCATTCAGAATTTGGTTTTGAGAATGACTCGAATATCCGACAAAATATTTTGGAACAAAAATATTAACATCATTCAACAAATTGCATTTGACAATAATTATCCTAATAGCTTAATCAGGTCCATCATCCGGCGTACTCTGTACAAATGCGATAACGTTAAAAAAATAAATAACGAGCCCAAAATGTACGTCAGTATTCCATACTACCCCCAACTTAGCGATCAATTAAAAAAATTACTATCTGTGGGCTTGGTCAGCGTCGCGTTAAAACCAACTAATACTATCGGATTTCTATTTAACCATAAGGATAAATTAGATACGAAAACGCGAACTGGCACAGTCTATATGATCGAGTGTATGGGGGATGGAGTACTGCCGTGCAATGGTATATATATAGGGCAAACTAAGCGAAGGGCAGTTGAGAGATTACGTGAACACGAACTGTCCATCTCAAAAACGAATAAAAATAATACAGCTCTCGCGTTTCACGCCCAAGAAAAAAATCATAAATTTAATTTCAACGAATTTAATATCATTTTCCAGGAAAATAATTATTTTAAACGAAAAATCCTGGAAATGATTACAATTAAAAATCTCTTATCGCGCGCAGTAAATTACAGATCCGACGTGATGGACCTGAGTATTTGCTGGGATGGCTTGATTAATAATTTAAAACTCCTGTGACGAATTTAATTAAAAAAAAAAAAAAATATTAATAATATGTAAATATATTAATGACGTTCCGAACTATGTTTTTTAAAAGGAAAAAAAAAAAAAAAAAGAACTTTGTATATATTTTGTAAAAATTTTGGGACTGATAATGACCATATTTATAAATTTGTAAATAATTGTAATATAAATTTTAAAAAAATAACCAACAACTATACCGATATGCGCAACGATATTCTGCGCATCCAATGATTGGTGGGGACATGTTATACATTCATTCATTTATATATATCTCATTAACATATGGATCATCAATTGCTTTTTACTTTGTTTTTCTATTCGAGATGAAAAAGAATTTTTATAATGTTTTTTGGCATTGTCAAAGGAGACAGAAAGTAACTATTTTTTGAACTACTTTCATTGACTTTTTGTTGTAAGTAGATTTATGATTATTATTTTTGTTTTGTGTATATTGTTTTTATATTATGAATGATTTGTGAAAATCCCAATACTAATTAATGTTCGTCTTCCCCTCAATTATATAGACCCTGAAGAAGGAGAGAATAAATCTCCGAAACGTCGGTTTAACAAATAAATGTAAAATAATAAAACCTCTATAGTCTTATTTTTTACAACCACCGTGGACTGCTTTCATCAACATCCAATTGCACATTTATTTACATTTTTTCTTTTTATAGAGAATTATATAACACAAAATTTTTTTACAATAATTTGAAATCATACATACATCTCGTTCAAGAACCGGAATTTGTCATTTCACATGAAACATTCATTCTTAAATCTTCAATATAGATACATCACAATTCATTACAATCACACACATACATATATATAGCAACAATTTATAAAAACGTTTATCACTGAACTAGAAACTATTTTGAATTAATGATTATATTAAATACTATTTTCAATTTTATTTTTTTCTAATTATCTCATTGCATCGTTTCTGGTTTATTATAACAATTGCTTGATGGAATAAATTTTGAAACATGAATTACCTATACCGTTATTCCATCAAGCAATTGCTATAATAAACCAGAAACGATGCAATGAGATAATTAGAAAAAAATAAAATTGAAAATAGTATTTAATATAATCATTAATTCAAAATAGTTTCTAGTTCAGTGATAAACGTTTTTATAAATTGTTGCTATATATATGTATGTGTGTGATTGTAATGAATTGTGTGATGTATCTATATTGAAGATTTAAGAATGAATGTTTCATGTGAAATGACAAATTCCGGTTCTTGAACGAGATGTATGTATGATTTCAAATTATTGTAAAAAAATTTTGTGTTATATAATTCTCTATAAAAAGAAAAATGTAAATAAATGTTTCATTTCAATTTTTAGAACTACTGAGGATGGTCGACCAGTGGTGACCGAAACTGTATAGTTATCAATTAAATAATTCTAATAGTTATTAAAATTATTGTTTTATTATATTTGTGACAAAACCAACCCTTCAATTTAATGAAAAATTTAAATCAAGTCACTTAAGTTCTGGAAGAAATTTAATAGAACTTTATTTTCAATTTTAAAATTTTTTGAAAAAATAAATGTTTTTTTTTTACAAATTTTTTTTTGCCAGGCACGGACCTCTATGGGGGGGGGGGCGGTCGCCCCCTCCGTCCCCCCTGGATCCGCCCTTGCCTCCGCCCCCTCACACTGTCAAACAAATCAAGAAAATTTAAGGAAATAATTAATATATATTTAAAGTAAAATAATAATTTTTATCGAAAATTATTCTAAAAAAATTTTAAAAATATTAAATTTCTTTTAAAAATAAACTTTGAAAATATTAATTTTAAATTAATACTTGGAGAATGAATACTTGGACTGTGCCTTTTACCCCTTCTGAAGTTGCTGGTCTTAAATACATTCCCATGGTGTCTTGTGATGTGGAAAGATCATTTTCCAAGCTCAAATTAACTTTAGCAGACAATAGTTGTAGATTTAATGTAAGTAACTTAGAAATATGTATTTGATTATAGAGAGTAATAAATTTTAAAATAAATTTATTGACTATTCCTTCTTTTACCCGTTCCTTGAGTCGGTTTAAAGCTATCAAGGACTATATATTATGGGTTTAAAATGCATATTTTAAGTGCATATTTACTTTTAAAATGCATATTTTTAGTGCATATTTCGGCCCTTTTAAATATATTTTGCTGTTTTTTAGTGCATATTGATCCGAACCCTAATTATGAGTCTAATAGTAAGATAAGCCCTTAAAAATGTATGAAGGATATAATTTTTCAAATGAGTATAATAATTTAGCCACCCACTGTTGTTCTAAAAAACCAAAATTATTAGGATTGGAGACAAATAATTACCTATTTTGATTATCTATGTCCATCGATTAAATTAATAAAGTTGTAATAGGGAAATAAGAACAATATCTTATGCAAATATTTTTTTTGCCAACGTTTCGTCAACTTTGTTGACTTCCTCGAGCTCAAATAATTAACTTCCTTGCATATTTGTGATTTTATCAATAAATATTGAATATTGATAAAATGACAAATATGCAAGAGGTTGAATTATTTGAGTCTGATGAAAGTCAACAAAGTTGACGAAACGTTGACAAAAAATAAAAATTATTTGCATAAGATATTGAACTTATTTCCCTATAACAACTTTACAAATAATTACATTATTAAATTTTTATTTAAAGATTTCATTTTTTGAGTTTTTTTTTCAAGTAGAATACACTAATACAGTAGTGATTAAATACAAAAACACATACGGTACATAAAACATGGTGAGGCCGGGTCAGAAGTTAGATTTTTATTCGATCGCTGGGGGGATATGTACCCTCATGTCCCCCTCTGTGGACGCCCACGATTGTATTCCATATGGATCGAGAGAATCGAAAGAGGTTAAACAAATAAAGAAAACAACAGGAGTTCTTTTCGCACAGTGTTCCAGTAAGTTCTCTTCCAGTTACGTCAGATGCGACGATCGACACAAATAACATTTCTCAGAAGGGGACGGTGTGTGTGTGGGGGGGGGGGGATTCCAAAATCATTTCCGCATCTTTTATTTCACTCCCTGCAGCGATCCTCGTGATCTTTCATTTAACCTTTTAGCGTTGTTATTATTTCACTGTATATGTACTTGTATACATTTTAAGCTATCCATTGGATTGATCCATACATACATCATAATCAAGAGCCATTTTGAAGACAATACCTTCACGAGTATGTACGTAGTCCCCCGAGAGGGTTAATAAAAATAAGAATTTTAATAAATGATTTTCCAAAATAAATAAAATGCGGCCAAGTGCGAATGATACTGGCGTATCGAGAATTCCATGTTCAATATTTATTTAAATGATTTTCTTTGCCGAGAGGTGTAGAGATACAAAGAGAAACAAAGAGGTTGTCCTCTGCTTGATGCAAATAAACATATACACATATATATCAAGATGATATATCTGTATAAATAAATAATATATATACAGATATATCATCTTGATATATATGTGTATATGTTTATTTGCATCAAGCAGAGGACAACCTCTTTGTTTCTCTTGTGAATCAACAACTCTGCTACTCTCGGCAAAACAAAAACTTTTCAATTAAAGGTGTAGAGATGTTGATTCATAAGGAAAAATCAATGAGGTTGTCCTCTGCTTAAAACAAACACCTACCAAGATAAAGTAAAGAAAATTTTGTAACTTTTTAAAATCTAGAATATTAGGTAGGTTTCAAAAAAATAATTGATCAGATGCTTGTTTAGCACGACTCTATATATATATATTTCGGGGTATAAGCCCATCTTCAGGATCTCCCCCTTCTCTTATTGTTAAAGTTTACTTCTAAAACATTTTTGTATTCAGTGTCCTTTGTGAACTCCTGAAGATGGGCTTATACCCCAAAATATATATAGAGTCGTGCTAAACAAGCATCTGACCATTTATTTTTGTGAAACCTACCTATATATAATTACCTATATATAATTTAAATTTTAAAAAGTTTCAAAAATTTTTCAAAATTTTCTTTACTTTATTTATAATGTTTCACCAAGAACCCACCATTCTCCCTTAACAAAACCTACCAAGATACTTGTTTGTTTCTGAATTACTTCTTGGTTTAAATTTAAAATGTGGCGATCGATTCTCTAACTATGTGATGTTGAAATTTGAACAAATTCCAACTCTTTTCAACAAATTTTAAAAATTCGTTTACATTTATAAAATATTAAACGATCCTAGACTGAAAATTCCGTCGCCAATATGATTTTACAGTCACGTTTTGTATGACTTAACTTTTTATGCAAGAATACAATACATTGCCATTCCGTATTGTGAAGTAAAAAATAAATTGATGCGGTCATCCGCATAAATTTACTATACAGTATAGGTACACTAGGGTGGTCCTTATTTTGGGTATTTTTGAATTTTTACGCTGACAAGGGCTCATATGGTTCGAAATAAATAAAAAAAAATATCCTATAAGTTTCAAGTCTCTATCTCAATTATAACCTGTGCCCCCAGCGATCGAAGTTTCTCATCTAAATAACATGGGGTTTTCGCCATTGAAAGATCAATTTTTTATTCCGGCCAAAGTAATGGTTCAAAAAATTTGAAACTCTGTAGACTTTATCCTTATAATAGTAGCTATGCCTCAGAATTTTTACAGATTTTTAGCCATTATAATTTTGGAGTCTATAACTTAGTAACACTAAGATATAGCAGTATTTTATCTAGCTGTAACTCCAAAATTATAATAGTTAAAAATCTATAATAATTCTGATGGATAGCTAGTATTATAAGGATAAAGTCTACAGAGTTACAAATTTTTTGAACCATTATTTTGGCCGGAATAAAAAATTGATATTTTAATGCCAAAAACCCGATGTTATTTAGATGAGAAACTTACATCGCTAGGGGCACAGGTTATAATTGAGATAGAGACTTGATACTTGGGGATATTTTTCTATTATTTCGAACTATATGACCCCTTGTCAGCGTAAAAATTCGAAAATACCCAAAATAAAGACCATCCTAGTATACATGCCTCCCCCTCTCTTATATTTTGGTCTCCTTAAGAAATAATGACTCTCTTTTTATTTATTATAGAACCCTTTCAAAGTAAATTTCAACTTACAAGGCTTTTAGATTGAAAATTTTATAATTTTAGCTTTTTAAGAAGTCTCGATCGATTATGACGATGTTGGAGTGGGAGCCCGGGGTTCGATCCTGGCTGGCAAATAAAAATTTCTACCGGCTAAAAACTCGGCTCCCTCACTAACCCTACTAACACTTTACTTATGTGCTGTCTAAATGGGCTTTGTTCCCGGTGACATTAAGTAAATAAAAAAAAAACCTAATAAATACAAAGAGTACATAAGTGAATTCTTTGAAAACTATTTAAAATACCATTTTTAAGTTAAGTAATTTTATTGGTAAGCTAAATATATGTGGCGCGACTACGTCATGGAGAATAATAATAAATAAGTTTCGAGCTCGCCTATGATTTATTATTATTTGATGTAAAAAATAATTGCAAATTCGCCGAAAGAACATTTAAATACAGGTAGTTTCCTCCTGTCAGCAAAGTAATTTTTCATATTATTCTATAATTATATGGTTTCTTTGTCTTCTTTTCTTCACCTTTTCGTTTATTTATATATCTAGTTAATATATCTACTCTAATGATGAATCGATGAATGCATTTAATTAAAGCTAGCTTATATGGCTGGTGAGCTTTTGTACATATATTGGTTCTTTTCGCTTTTAATTTTTATTTGAATTTCTCATTTAGGCAACTTTCTTTTTTCTTTCTCGGTTCCAAATGAGCCATCGGGTGTTTGCCCTTTTGCCCCCGTGCCCTTCCCTCTACTATTCTTTCTTTACATCTAATTTATTTTTATTATGTATATAAAGTAAAAGTTATGTTAACCCAAGACACACCTCAAAAATTCAACGTTCTGAGAATAAGCTAGGAGTAAAATATTAAAAGAGTATTTTTGTTTACTTTTAGGGTTCGGTTCAAAAGTAAAACGGAACCCTAGTAGTGTCGATACGTCCGGATATCAGAGCATTGTACCTCATAATGTAAATAAGATTAAAACTTGAAATTTACATTGAAAACATTTTGTTTTGCCGAGTGTAGAGTTGTTGATTCATGAAGATAAATCAATGATTTTTGTCCTCTGATTGATGGAAATACACACATATAAGTATATCAGTGGCGTATGGCCCATGGATGCTGTGGATGCGGCCCATCCCTAAAATTTCAAACATTTAGATTATTTTCATAAATACCTATATAAGGTCGACTTCATAATTTCAGGATAATTACATTTTCAAATTATTATCCGTTATTTCAAATATTTCTATAAAAAACATTTTTTTTTTTGAAAAGTATGTATATGGTATTGGTTCTCGAAATGAAAAAAAATTGTTGCATAGTTTCAAGGGGCAATTAAAATGAATGATTTTCCGAAAAGGGTGAGGATAGAAGGTTTAAACTCCTGCCTGGTATATCTCCCAGTTCAAGCATTTTTCGCTGACAAACATCGTTTCTAAGAAAATAACAAGAGGTTGTAGTCTACTAATTCCGAGATGAAATGAATTATTTTTAATTATATGTCAGGATTGTTTTACTCCCTCGATGATTGAACCCAAGTGGCAAAAATTAATTTTTAAGAAAAAAATAAAAACGACTTCAAAAAATTAAATGCAACAAATAAAATAAACTAAAAGGTATAAAATAATTATTATCTTATTTAGTTACAACTAAACGACGAAATATTAACATGAAATTACTTTTTGAAGTCGGTACCAAACAAACTATACCTATAAGCGTGCATACCCTCCAAACGTACTGAGTAAGATCCGTCGAGTGCGATTCATAAAAGGTATATGTTTGGAACCGACTTCAAAAAGTAATTTCATGTTAATATTTCGTCGTTTAGTTGTAACTAAATAAGATAATAATTATTTTATACCTTTTAGTGTATTTTATTTGTTGCATTTAATTTTTTGAAGTCGGTTTTATTTTTTCTTAAAAATTATTTTTATTTTCCTCTTTTTAGTGATGTTATTAATAGTGATCATATCATCAGAACTTGACCAAATTAATAAGGCATCATCCCTAAGATACCCCTTTCCAATAAAAAAGAATCATCGAAATCGGTTCATAAACAAAGAAGTTAGACCTAAACAAACCTAACAAAAAAGGTCTAATACCTATGAAAAAAAAACGGAACAAATCGGAAGGTAGACTGAACCCAATGCAATTTTTTTTTCAAAATCGGTTCCCAATTGGCGGAGATATGAGGTAACATAGGCACAAAAAAAAAATCAGTCGAATAGAGAACCTCCTCCTTTTTTGAAGTCGGTTAAAAATTAGAGATCCGGGCTAATTGACTTTCCCGTTAAAGTGCGAAAATATGTCAGAGGGGTTCACTTCACAGGGTAGCCAATTGTCCCGAATTGCTAATTTCGGTACTTGGGTTCGATTTCCGAGGGAGTCAAAACAACCACTCTAACATAATATAATTAAACATAAATAATCAATTCCATCTCGGATCTAATAGTCGACAATCCCTTATTATTTTCCTAAAAATTTAAAGTTAAATTGTATCGGCAATTAGAACTCTTATAATAACATCGTTAATTTTTAATAGAATATTATTTTCTTAAAATAATCCTCAAAGGACTGTAATAAAAATTCATATAAATAAAAAATAAATATATATGTATATATACATAATTTAACTTGTTTAAAATGTTGTTTTGTTGTTTTAAAGCAATTTACTTTTTGCTTTGCGTGATCTTTACTGTAAGAATGAATGGGAAATTTTCTCTTAGTATTAGTGAGGATCTTTTTTTTTTATATGTCAATGATAAATAAAATTACGTGTGTGTGTTGTTGTTGTTGTCGAAGGTGTTGTGTTCTTTTACCTTTAAAGTTAAGATTTGCAATGAAATAAAAAAAACAAGAAGTACGGTTATGAAAAGTCTATACATATAATTACCCAATACAGGTAATGAATAACAATAGATGTAGGAAATTGAAGGTCTTGAAGACAATTAATTCATTAAATGGACACACGCGAACCTATAGGCTCTTTATAATCAATGACTATAGCGATTTAATTGAAAACTATTATTGCTTAATTACATGTTGAGAAAAAAATCCCTGGATCGAAATTGCTAATTTAGCAAGTAATTAAAAACTCCTGGTCCCCAGCCAAAAATGAATTTCTCTATCTAAATATTTTTTCACAAGATCATTATATATACTTATATAAATACTTTTGAAAGATGAGTTTTTTACATTTACTTCTTTAAAGTTATTTTAAGGTCTAATCTAGACAACTAATTTTATTTTTATTTTACCATACATGTTGTGGCCAAGTATTGTAATCGTGCATGAAAAAAAAGTGTTTTTTTTGCTTCATTTTTTCGAAATATCTCAAAAACCGATGAAACTATTTTGATTAAAAATCGGTTGTCTGTAAAGTCGGTTTACTGATAGTTGAACGTGACAACGTCATAAGAAAATACTGATGGAATGGTATTTCTTATGACGTTGTCACGTTCAACTATCGTCAGTAAACCGACTTTACAGACAACCGATTTTTTTCATAAAATTCTTCGATCAGAAAAACATTTTAAATTTACAAAATACTTGAATAAAATTTATTGTTTAAATTTCTACTCGACTGTTAAAATTTAATTTTTGATTTTATTATTTTATAATAATAAATTTTGTATTGACATTATTTCTTTCAGCAAGTAAACTGAATAAAAGTTGTTGTTCAATTAGTTACTTAATTATTTTTGCAAATTTAATCGTAATTTGTTGTAAAAAAGTAATAATTTTGAATAATTTATTATAAGAATAAACTGTGATTAAATTATTGTTCATAAATCTTAAATTTAAAATTTCAAATTTGGAAACATTAAAATTTTTGTAAATGTAGCTTTTAAGAAGCCCGCCTCAATCTTTGTCGCTCGTTCCGCGCTTTCGCTTGCACTTCAGGCCTTAAATAGAACGCCTCAGAGCGAGGTAACGCCGCATGTCATGTTTTTTCGTGCGTGCAGCAGGCTCCATCGAATTATAAGACGTTGTCACGTCAAAAATTAAGCGAAACCATGGCGTTTTGGTCTATAAAAAAGCCCTAATAAGTAAACATCGAAAAAATTAAAATTATAATATTTACGAAATAAAAAAAAAAAAAAAAACAAAGAAAATGAAATATACCAGGGATTCCTAAACTTTTCCGAGTAGCCGCGCCTTTTTTCAATTAAAATTTTTTCATGGCGTCCTACCCTAATCAAAATTAAAATTCATATATCAAAACAAATACAGAATTTAGGTCTCTCAAATTCTCTTGAGTTAGAATCGATAAAAATATCTTGGGAATTAATAGTTTATTTTTCTATGAAAATCAAAAATTCAGACCACAGGGGGAGGATCTTTTGTATTCATTTCAGATTTTATCAAGGGTGTCAAAGTTAATTTTTTTTTCTTTATATCAAAACAAATACTGTATTTGGTCTCTCTAAATACTCCTGTCTTGGAATGGATAAAAACATCTTGGGAATTAATAGTTTATTTTTCTATAAAAATCAAATATTCAGACCATAGGGAGAACCTTTGTATATATTTCAGAGGGTGTCAAAGTTCAATTTTTTCGGTTTATGTATGTCTAATCATAAGTAAGAGATAAAAATGAATAATAAATAAATTTTTAGCTCCTCACTTTCTATTTTGTTTCGTAAGGCCAAATGTCTTGCTTCAATTAATTATGAAGCATCGCGGCGCGCGGGGTTCTTTCGTAAATAATTATAAATTATTTTAATTCAATATTAAATATAAGAGAGGTATGGTAAAGCCATCTGGATGGCCACATCAGTTTATTATTATGATTGATATTTAAAAAAGATCAACCCTAACTATTAATATAATATTTAAAGGTCGCTCGGAAACGCTAAACATGAATAACTAAGAAATCATCAAAATTCTTGAGTGACATTTAAAAATTCATATTTTGAAGTAAAATTTTCAGACGGTATTTTTATTACATATATAGAAAAAATTTCTGTATAGAAAATAAAAATTTTCAAAAAAGAAATAATTGATTTTTACTTTACCATACAGGGTATTGTAATCGTGCATGAAAAAAGTGGTTTTTTTCCTTATTTTTTTAGAAATATCTAAAAAACGGTTGAAACTATTTTGATTAAAAAAATTGAGCGAAACCATGGCATTTCGCTCTACAGAAAAGCTCTAATAAGTGATCATCGAAAAAATTATATTTTTCGAGATAATAATTGTTATGTCAAAATGTCTGTTAGTCTGGTTGCCTGGTTGTCCGTTAGTCTGTCCGTTAGTTAGTTTGAGCGTTACCAAATTTTTGTGGACGAGCTAGCTCAAAAACTAGTGTGAATATCGAAACTAAATTTCACACGTAGTTTTGATCCATTGAGATTAAGAGCTGAATAGATTTTGGTGCATATCGACCCAAAATCGCGGAAATATCGTATGACGACCTGTATATAACACTACATATCTTGCCGCTTGAAATGAGGAGAGAACAGGCAGATTTTCTTTTTCTCTGTAATCTCATCAATGGCAAAGTGGACGACTCTCGACTCTTGGAATTAGTCACCTTCAATGTTAGCAGCCATAGAACTAGGAATCCAGAAATACTGTCGATTCCTACCCATAGATTTTCATACCTGATGTACTCGGGTATGAGTCGCATATTAAGAACAGGAAATCAGAATATGACTCTCGATATATTCAATTCATCCAGAAATGAGATTAAAAATCATTTTTTCCGAAAGCTTGGCGCATAAATGTTTGTATTTATGTTTGTGTTTTTGTTGTATGTACTTGTACTTATATTTATATATGCTTATATTTTGTATTCATGTCTAATTCTGTAATTATATTTGTATTTATATCTGCATTCATATCTAGATTTGCATTCATATTTGTGATTATATTGGTATCTGTATCTGTACCTATATTCTATAGTTGTTTTTTTTCTTGTATTTGTTTTGTGTTAATATTTAAAATTATTGTTAAACATTTTCTTTCTCACTACTCTATTGTATAAATTGATTAAATTGGGCTTTCTGCCCGTGTATATATTAATAAATATATTAATAAAATTAAGGGGGGTGGAGGGGGGTTAAAAAGTAAAAATCTAGGCCGTTTGAGAAAACTACACCAAATTTTGTATACATAATCAGTGGATCACCAGACGTCTAAAAATGCAAAAACTAACCGCCCAAAAAGGGTGGGGGTCAAAAAATGAAAATCTTGGCCATTTACCAAACTCAACCAAATTTTGTATAGATAATGCAATTCAGAAGCGAGCAATTAAACTAATAAGAGACCCGGCTCTAATCAGCTCACTCGACTCCCTGGCTCACCGAAGAACCGTTTCTGCCCTTTCCCTGTACTACAGATACTATCACGGTGTCTGTTCAGTCGAGCTGAAATCACTTATCCCCCCTAATGCCCTCTTTACGAGAAACACGCGGTTATCTAACGCTCAGCACCCCTTCGCTGTCAAATTGGATAAAAGTCGAACAAGCGCTTTCGCCAACTCTTTTATCCCTATGACCTCCAGAGACTGGAACTCGCTCCCTGCCACCATCTTTCCCGCGACTTATAACCTTCAGCTATTTAAGACCCGTATCCACGGATACCTTCGACCCCCGCCCAACCTATAAAATTCTTTCTTCTTCTTTTCACGATGGAGGGGCCAACCCAGGCCTTTAGGGGTTGCACCTTTTTAGTGTAACTCCTTCTCTCATCATTATCATAAAAAAAAAAAAATAATAGTGGGACAGCAGAAGTATAAAAATCCAAAATTAACCCCCCCCCTCTTACATGATTATAAATAATTTTAGGGGCCAGGTTGTATGGTAAAGTCAAGTGGATGGCCACATCAGAACACGTCAGCTTTTTTTACATTTTTGAACGACCAGTAAAAAATTATTGAGATAAAATTTGGAGATGCCTCTTAAAACATGAAATATCAACAAGTTTTCATGCGGGACTCAAAAAAAGAAAATAGTCCATCAAAATGAGTCACCTTAAATATGGTATAGGGAGAAATAATTAAGAATTATATTTGTTTTATGTTGTAAGAAATACAAATAAATAATTATGAATAAAGTCTAGAAAGCATGGTTGCATCTTTTTGCTCTAGCTAAAAAGCCCTGTTAATTAGGTACTATTCTCTCAAACCGTTGGCTGACAAAAAAACATTACGTCAATGTTAAAATTTATGAAGAATTTTGTTCAAGGAAATATTTAGACAAATTCATTTTATCCTAAAGAGGTTTTTTTTCTAAAAAGGCATCGTTTCACTTTTTCCACTCATGGACAAAATTAGCCTAATAAAGAAAATTTTATAAAATTTAAATAAAATATGAAATTTGAGGAAAAATCAATATTTAAGAGAGTTATTAAAATAAATAAAAGTAAGATTAAAAATAATATTTTAACAAATTAATCAAGAAACTAAAAGATAAGAGTTATATCGCTTTAAATCGAATTATAGCTTTTACTTTACCATACAGGGTATGGTCAAGTATTGGATTTGTTTTTTGTTCCGCTAATGTTGTCCATGAGTATATATTGGTAGTGACTAAATGTAAAATTTTGTTTTTAAATGATTATTAGTTTTGAAGGTTGACCGCACGTAATATTCTGACCACAAACTCGTCCACCCTCCCAAAAACATATATTTTCAAAAATAATTAAAATCTCCAAAATTATTACTTTTATGTAGTGAATTAAATAAAACTTGATAAAACCTTGATGCCGTTTATTCACTTTTTATTATTTTTAAAGTTGAATGAAAATTTTTTGCGAAATTTAACAAAAACTCGGTACGATGTTTGCAGTTTCAGTGAATTAATTAATAATTTTAAATGATAAATATCTAAATCTGATATTTCTTTTGATTTAATATTTTCTTACCTAGGCCCAAAAGGCCGTTGCTAGAATAATAGAAATGAAGAAATTAAACTCTACTAGTCTGAAACAGGTCTCAACTAGTATAAATCCTTGCAATTCTTTGGTTCTAAAGAAAGAGAATCGTTCTATCTGCGCCCTTTTTAATAATTTTCGTCGATTAGATTCTAATGAAAGAATCGCCCACCCGCACATTTATTAAATAATAAAAAAGTGAAAACTTATTTGAACAAGAGACCCCTTTATAAGTAATTATAAATAAACTTAAAAATATATTGGTTTTTAAGGAATTTGGTGTTGGTACTTGGTGAAACATTTTTCAAAATTATTGGATAAAAAATACTTGGTAGGTTTCACATTAAGATTAATTTAATTAATGTGAAACCTACCAAGTATTTTTATCTAATAATTTTAAATATATATTGTTCATTTATGCCTATATTATCTATAAATAAATTGCCTTCATATCTTAATAAAATCATTCAACAAATGAAGTTTTCTGCATTTTTGAACAAGAAATTCTAATAATAAAATCTAATAAGTTCTCCAAATTAAAAGTACACATATTTTAGCACAAGGCCTAATTTTCTAAGACTTTTTGTTCCTAAGTTATTGAACAAGAAATTCTAATAATAAAATCTAATAAGTTCTCCAAATTAAAAGTACACATATTTTAGCACAAGGCCTAATTTTCTAAGACTTTTTGTTCCTAAGTTATTGAACAAGAAATTCTAATAATAAAATCTAATAAGTTCTCCAAATTAAAAGTACACATATTTTAGCACAAGGCCTAACTTTCTAAGACTTTTTGTTCCTAAGTTATTGAACAAGAAATTCTAATAATAAAATCTAATAAGTTCTCCAAATTAAAAGTACACATATTTTAGCACAAGGCCTAATTTTCTAAGACTTTTTGTTCCTAAGTTATTGAACAAGAAATTCTAATAATAAAATCTAATAAGTTCTCCAAATTAAAAGTACACATATTTTAGCACAAGGCCTAATTTTCTAAGACTTTTTGTTCCTAAGTTATTGAACAAGAAATTCTAATAATAAAATCTAATAAGTTCTCCAAATTAAAAGTACACATATTTTAGCACAAGGCCTAACTTTCTAAGACTTTTTGTTCCTAAGTTATTGAACAAGAAATTCTAATAATAAAATCTAATAAGTTCTCCAAATTAAAAGTACACATATTTTAGCACAAGGCCTAATTTTCTAAGACTTTTTGTTCCTAAGTTATTGAACAAGAAATTCTAATAATAAAATCTAATAAGTTCTCCAAATTAAAAGTACACATATTTTAGCACAAGGCCTAATTTTCTAAGACTTTTTGTTCCTAAGTTATTGAACAAGAAATTCTAATAATAAAATCTAATAAGTTCTCCAAATTAAAAGTACACATATTTTAGCACAAGGCCTAACTTTCTAAGACTTTTTGTTCCTAAGTTATTGAACAAGAAATTCTAATAATAAAATCTAATAAGTTCTCCAAATTAAAAGTACACATATTTTAGCACAAGGCCTAACTTTCTAAGACTTTTTGTTCCTAAGTTATTGAACAAGAAATTCTAATAATAAAATCTAATAAGTTCTCCAAATTAAAAGTACACATATTTTAGCACAAGGCCTAACTTTCTAAGACTTTTTGTTCCTAAGTTATTGAACAAGAAATTCTAATAATAAAATCTAATAAGTTCTCCAAATTAAAAGTACACATATTTTAGCACAAGACCTAACTTTCTAAGACTTTTTGTTCCTAAGTTATAGTCGATATCAGAATTCAGATAGAAAAGCAGAAAAAAATATGATTTTTCTACACTTTTCAGACATGTTTAATCACAAAAAGCACGCTGGGTGTACCGAGTAAAAAGAAAAAAACAGCACTATTTTCATGCACGATTACAATAATTGCACATACTTGTATGGTAAAGTAAAAATCGAGTGAATTCAATACACACGAAGGCGAAATTCTGTTACTTTCGAGATTGGACTATTGATACCCAAATTAATACCCTAATTATATATGAAATTTATTATGCGTATCGTTTATAATGTGAAAGCAATGAGAAATGCCTGACTAGGAATTGAAAAAGACGAATTCGAGTTGCATGAATGGGCACAAAAGCCAGCTAATGAATACCTGAGGCTCTTGTCTCTTGCAGGAGGATATTCCACCTGAGAAAAATTCAATTGGCTATTAATTAATTGATTTGATGATGCAATTGAAAAAATTGTTTTTGAAGAATGTTTACTAGGAGTAAAAGATAATTACCTAAATGTTTTCTCTAATCCGAGATGGAGGCTGTTGCTGCTACTGCTTCTGCGTGAGACCGCTTTGACTCTATAAATATTAGCCATCAAAGCAATAACAAATCGTTGAATTTTTCGTTGTGACTTAAAGGTTAGAGTACAGTTTCCTCCACCGCGGATAAGTAGTTATGATTAAATTCTAAAAAAAAAAAAAAATAACACGCACTAAGCTAGTAAAAGTACATTAAAAATAAATAAATAATTAAAGATAAAATAAAAGAAAGTATTTTTACATCATTGCTACTCATTTTTCACTTTTAAAATTCCGAAAATATACTGACATTTTTTTTATTATTTAAATAAATAGAAATGATTTAAAAAAGATTAAAAAATACATGTATTTTTCAGGCCGAAATGGGTGAATAATATCATTTCTTATTGTTTTTCAATTTTTAAATTTCCAAAATATACTCAATTTTTTTTATACTTTAATGCCAATAAATAGAAATGAAAAAAAAAATGAAAAAAAAAAAAAAAAAAACATTTTTATAGGCCAAGATAGAGAGAACTTCATTCCTACTAATTTTTCACTTTTAAAATACCCAATATTTACTCATTTTTTTTTATTCTCCTTCAATATGTCGATAAATAAAATGATTAATATCTACCATATATGTAATATAACTTACAAGCACATTTAGTATAAGTATTTTTAAAGACTACAAAAAAGGGGTATGTGATAGATTATTATTTATTAGTCATTAACTACTTATTTTACTTATGGTAGGAAGGCTAAAATAGAAATCATTCTGAGGTCATGAAAGATAAAATATAAAATTATTATTTGAAGACTTGAAAGGCCTTTAGCGGAAATGCCTTTGCAATAGTTACTATTGAATAGTATTTCACTATTTCTAATAATCTTGATTTTAAATCTGGTTACTATAACCAGAGTCATTCAGAAAAAGTGCGAATCATGGGGTACCTAATATTTTTGAGAGCATTCAAAATTGAACATAAAACTCTAGATAATAATAAAAAAACATTTTTTTTTATATTTCTAAAACTATATTATTTATTTAGTTACCAGAAAATGGTTCAACATTGACAAATTCAGTTATTATGAGGCCCCCTTTTTATATATAATTATATTGATACAAAAAGAAGTTGCACCAAGAAGGTTCAACCTCTGTAGTCCGTGGTGGACCCTTGCATCATGAAGATAAAGAGAGATTTAGGGATTGGGGTAGCAGTCGAAGGTATCTGTGGATGCCGGTCTTGAAAGATTGAAGGTAATAAGTTGATGGAAAGACGGTCGGGGAAGAGAGTTCCAGTCTCTAGAAGTCATAGGGATAACTGAATTGACGAATGCGTTTGTTCGATTAGTACCCAGTTTAAGCGCGTAGGGGTGTTGAATCTTAGAAAATCATGTATTTCGCGCAAATGAAGCCTTTAGTGGGATTATCGATTTTATTTCGTCAGAACAAAACCTAAGATTGGGAGTTGGGGGACAGTCCTCCCATAGGCCCTGACTATAAAGAGTTTTTGCTCTAGATGCTATATTCAGGTGGTTTGTAGGTTTTAGGGTTGCCTAAATGGGCGTAGTTAGGGGAGGGACAAGGGGGCAGTGCGCCACTTCAAAACTCATTGCACCCCCCCCCCCCCGTAAAAAAATCGAAACTGCGAGGCATCACTAGTAAAAAAATTACTTTTTTCAACCTTCGAAAAACACAAAAGTAGGTAAGTGTCCCAACTTATCACCAGATAGTCGATTTTGATAGAAAATAAAATTTCACTTTCATTGTAAATTATAGTATTATTTTAATTAGTATTTCATCTAGAGATGAATGGATATAATTTCATTGAAATATATTAGAAAAAAATACATTGTTCACCTTTCGAAAAACAGAAAAGTAGGTAATGGTCCCCCCTTATCAACAGTTGGTCGATTTTGATAGAAGAATAAAATTTCATTTTCATTAAAATTATAGTATTATTTTAATTAGTATTTCATGTAGAGATGAATAGATATAATTTCATTGAAATATCTTAAAAAATATTTAATTCTTTCTCCCTTCAAAAAACAGAAAAGTAGGTAATGGTCCCCCTTATCATCAGTTAGTCGATTTAGATAGAAAAATAAAATTGCATTTTCATTAAAATTATTGTATTATTTTAATTATTATTTCATCTAGAGATGAATGGATATAATTTCATTGAAATATATTAGAAAAAAAATACATTGTTCACCTCTCGAAAAACAGAAAAGTAGGTAATGATCCCCCCTTATCAACAGTTGGTCAATTTTGATAGAAATAAAACATTTCATTTTCATTAAAAGTATTGTATTATTTTAAATATTATTTCATGTAGAGATGAATGGATATAATTTCATTGAAATATCTCAAAATCATTAAATCAGAGGTTTCCAAACTGTGCTCCGCGGCCTCTTCACAGGTGCGCCGCATCCTAACTAGAAAAAAAAGTGAAAAGCTAAAAATTTATCTCTTACTTACGATAAGACATATAAACAGAAAAAATTTAACTATACAAGTACGGTATTTGTTTTGATATAAAGTGAAAAAATGTTAATTTGACACCATTGAAAAAAATCTAGAATGAATACAAACGGTCTGAATTATTGATTTTCATAGAAAAATACATAAATTATTAATTTCTAAGATATTTTTATCGATTCTAGTATAAGAGAATTTAGAGAGACCAAATACGGTATTTGTTTAGACATAACCTTTTTCCTGTACATAATTTTTACTTTACCATACAGGTCATGGTCAAGTGCATGAAAAAAGTGTTTTTTTTCCTTCTTTTTTTTTGAGATATCTCAAAAACGGCTGAAACTATTTTGATTAAAAAAATTGACCGAAACCTTGGCATTTTGCTCTACAAAAAAGCTCTTTTAAGTGAACATCGAAAAAATTATATTTTTCGAGATAATAATTGTTTTGTCAAAATGTATGTTAGTTAGTCTGTCTGGTTGTCTGGTTGTCCTTTAGTCTGTGCGTTACCAAAATTTTGTGGACGAGCTAGCTCAAAATTAAGGTGGTGAAAGGGGGGGGGGTGAAAAATTAAAAATCTAGGCCATTTGAGCAAACTCAACCAAATTTTGTATACATAATCAGTGAACCCCAGAAGTCTAAAAATGCAAAAACTAACCGCCCAAAATGGGGGGGGTGTTAAATATTAAAAATCTAGGCCATTTGAGCAAACTCAACCAAATTTTGTATACATAATCAGTGGACCCCAGAAGTCTAAAAATGCAAAAACTAACCGCCCAAAATGGGGGGGGGAGGGGTTTAAAATTTAAAATCTAGGCCATTTGAGAAAACTCAACCAAATTTTGTATACATAATCAGTGGACCCCAGAAGTCTAAAAATGCAAAAACTAACCGCCCAAAGTTTGAGTTGTTTGCCATAAAAGAATTTAGTCTTTTTGATTTTAAGTCGATTCATCTACGTTTTCTGTAGAGGTTGCCATTAATAGTCAAAACATCAAAAATGGAATTCAATAAGGTTATTCCTCTAGTATTAGATAAGAATTGATCGTTATTTTTGATTTTAAGTCGATTCCTCCATGTCTTCAGCAATGGTTACCAATAATAATCGAAGCGTCAAAAATCTAATGTAAAATTGTTATTCCTCGAGTATTATATGAGAGTCGATGGCTATTTTTGATTTTAAGTCGATTCCTCCATGTCTTCAGCAATGGTTACTAATAATAACCGAAACGTCAAAAATCCAATGTAGAATGGTTATTCCTCGACTATTAAATGAGAATCGATCATTATTTTTGAATTAAAGTCAACATGAACTGCAAATTGCAAGTGATATCTGATTAATAATAAAGGAATAAACATATTATTTTTTTATTGTTAAAGGATAAATAATTAATATATCCAGTACACACCAAACCAGCAAAAACATATTAATATTTCAAATGAATTTGGATAAAGTTTAGCAACGATCCGTTGCAGTTTATTTTTGTTTTTGTTCATGTTTTTAGTTTTTTATTGTTTTTTTCTATTTTGTCATATGTATAAAATTTTAAAATAACATGCTACTACTTTAACTAAAGAGAGAGATGTAAACCACCACCAATTTGAGACCCAATTTTGTAAATAATTCTAATCTGTTGTAAGAGGAGGCCCCCTCCTGCGTGACCAAATAAATATTAATAATAGGGCGCCATGGCGCCTCGGAAAAGTTTGGGAACCCCTCCATTAAATTATTTCGTTATTTACTTCCAAAATTTGTGAATTCTTCTAAAATGTCGTTGATCTCTAATCGGATTACTGAAAATGAAACCTTGTAGGTAGCTAATCAGCAGGCCGGCTGCCCCCCTAAGAAAACTCCCTAACTACACCAATGGTTGCCTATCTAGGCCACTTTTATTATTCTTTGTTTCTGTTTACACCTATGTGTTATGCCAGTGGTTCTTAACCTTTTTCTAGTCGCGGCCCCCTTAGAATCCGAAAGTCTATTCGCGGCCCCTTAAAATCCTAAAATATTTTCGCGACCAGAACCCTTCTTCCCCCACCATTAGGTAACATACTCGTAATTACTCGTACAAAAAACACTCTCAAATGTACCTAACAATAATTCATAAATAAATCGAAAAAGCAAATATGTATCCAAAATTATAATAAACTTTTTACTTTACCATACCATTGTAATCGTGCATGAAAAAAAGTGTTTTTTTTCCTTCTTTTTTCGAAAATATCTCAAAAACGGTAGAAAGTATTTTGATTAAAAAATTGAGTGAAACCATGGCATTTCGTTCTACAAAAAAGCTCTAATAAGTGAAACACCGAAAAAATTATATTTTTCGAGATAATAATTGTTTTGTCAAAATGTCTGTTAGTTGAGTCTGGTTGTCTGTTAGTCTGGGGGTTATCAAATTTTTGTGAACGAGCTAGCACAAAAACTAGTGGGAATATCGAAACCAAATTTCATACGTAGTTTTGGTCCAATGAGATTAAGAGCTGATTAGATTTTGGTGCATATCGACCCAAAATTAAGGGGGGTGGAGGGGGGTTAAAAATTAAAAATCCAGGCCATTTGTGTGGCCATAAGTGAGGGACCAGGTTGTATGGTAAAGTTAAGTGGATGGCCACATCAGAACACGTCAGCTTATTTTCTTGAAAACTGAATTCAAACTTAAATCCTTTATCAATTCAATCAGAATGTCATCATGGGTTGGTGATAAATTGGTATTATCCCAGTTATTATAGGGATCTCGAATCCACAATTTTCTCTTATCAATTTCATTATTTGGAAAATATTTGTCAAATTTTTCAATTAATTTTTGAAGATGAGATTGAAAGTTTTTGCCGAGAGTAGCAGAATTTTTATATATTGAAGGAGACAATAAAAGAGTGTGTCTTCTGCTGGAATTATAAATTTTATTTATTTATAACGAGACTATAAACACATGAAAAATGTAAAACTTTCATTCATAAATTAATTCCTGTGAATACATTGTAATAGACTGATGAAGAGGGCAAAGCCCTCGAAACTATAGTCTCGTTATAAATAAATAAAATTTATAATTCCAGCAGAAGACACACTCTTTTATTGTCTCCTTCAATTTGAAGATGAGATTGAATTAAATAATCTGTACATTCTTTATCAAATTCACAATTACCTGTAATCATTTGAGAATAATATGGAAACATTTTGAAAACATTCTATTCTATTCTTCGAATCCATGTACGAATAATCAGTAGAGATTGTGGTGTTGGTGCAGGTGAAACATCTTTAATAAAGATAAGAGTAAATAAATATTTTATTTAATATGGATTTACTATGAGTTAAGGATACTGTGACCCAGTATCCTTAACTCATAGTAAATCCGTATATTAAATAAAATATTTATTTACTCTTATCTTTATCCATGTACGAAGTTTCATTTTCATCCCCTCTATTTTATCTCGCACGGAAAATTTTTTGTGTTGATTTCCTTGCATATGTAAATTTAGTTGGTTTAGAATGGCGAAGATGCCTGCCAAGTAAGAAAGTTTTGCAATCCAATTTTTTACTCGCTGAATGGTAAATGGCCAAATTTTATTTTTTTATCATTTAGAAATACTTCCAATTCCGTTTTCAGTTCCAGTAAACGAACTAACACATAAATTCATGGGAATGTGTCGCACAAATGCGAAATGCAATGAACAAAAAATGATTTATCGGATTGTCAGGAATAATATATTTCTTGAAAAATTGGTATATTTGCAAGCGAAAGTATATTTGCTATAGTATAAAAATTGTAAATATAGACTTGTAAAAAATATTTATACGGTTTTATTCATTTTGTAATTTTGTCTGTTTGGATCAAACGAGGAGTGCTCCGCGATTGGAAGTAGGGGTACACCTCTTTGGAAGTATTTTGGAAGTACTTGGAAATATTTGGAAGTATTTGGGAATATTTGGAAGTACTTGGAAATATTTGGAAGTACTTGGATATATTTGGAAGTACTTGGAAATATTTGGAAGTACCTGGAAATATTTGAAAGTACTTGGAAATATTTGAAAGTGCTTGGAAATATTTGGAAGTACTTGGATATATTTGGAAGTACTTGGAAATATTTGAAAGTACCTGGGAATATTTTAAAGTGCTTGAAAATATTTGGAAGTACTTGGAAATATTTGGAATTACTTGGAAATATTTGGAAGTACTTGGAAATATTTGGAAGTACTTGGAAATATTTGGAAGTACTTGGATATATTTGAAAGTGCTTGAAAATATTTGGAAGTACTTGGAAATATTTGGAATTACTTGGAAATATTTGGAATTATTTGGAAATATTTGGAATTACTTGGAAACATTTGGAATACTTGGAAATATTTGGAAGTACAATTGGAAGTAGGTGTACAGCATATTAAGTCGCGGTTCACCCCTCGGGATCAAATATACCTATGCACTCTACGTTTTCATTTAATTTAACCATGTTTTAAAATATTCAGATGTCATTAAATTCATCTTTAACTTACATCATGTATCACTTATAAAAACTAGTAACAGATTTTTTTATTGATTTTTTTTTATTTGTAAAGATATAAAAACTTAAAAAATTCTAATATTTTCGCGGTCCCCCCTACATACTTTCCGCGAGCCATGGAACAGTACTCCCATAGGGCCGGACTATAAATTAGGGTTGCCTAAGTGGGAGTAGTTAGGGGAGGGATAAGGGAGCAGTGCCCCACTACAAAACTGATTGCCCCCCACCTAAAAAAATCGAACCTCCGAGGCATCACTTGTGAAAAAATTACTTTTTTCACCCTTCGAAAAACAGAAAAGTAGACAATGGTCCCCCCTTATCATCAGTGCTCTCCACGTTTTCATTTAATTTAACCATGTTTCAAAATATTGAGATGTCATTAAATTCATCTTTCACTTACATTATGCATCACTTATAAAAACTAATAAAAAATTATTTTTATTTTTTTTATTTGTAAAGATATAAAAGCTTAAAAAATTCTAATATTTTTGGGCCCCCCCCCCCCTACATACTTTACGCGGCCTCCCTGTTAAGAATCACTGTATTATGTTATGTTTCGTGTTTATTTATGGCTACCTAGAGCAGCGTTTTTTGTTGCAATTTTTGCGTTATAAAAACCAGCCCTAGGTGTGGATGCTAAAATAAAAGTGAACACGGATTGCGTTGGATATGAAATCTTGGAATTATTTTATAGTGATTATGATTAGCAAAGCCTTCGCACATCTGTCTCTGTCCCATTGTCTTCGTTTGTCGGTCAGAATACATACATATACATGGATAATCCATAAAGAATGTGGCCACTCCTCATGACCTCCCATTCAGCATTCTAAACCCTCTCCACCCCCTGACCCGCTGCTCATCCCATACATCCGATTTTACTATCCTCTTTTTTCCTACGCGTGACTCCAAGTTTTACTTTCGTCGAAGAGCCTGAGGACGTCTTCTTTCTAAGCGGCGGCGCTCAAGGAAAGATGTTTCTAAAGAGAAATGACTTGTAAAGAATATTGACAAGTTTCATTGAAAGAATCCGACAGTGTGGAGGGAGGGGAGACATTTCTTCCGATTTCTTCAATAATCAATTTGTTTTTAATATTTTCAAAGTATATTAATAGTTAATTTAATTGAAAAGACTTTGTTTTTGCCGAGAGAAGCAGAGTTGTTGATTCGTGAAAAGAAACCAACGAGGTTTTTTTTTTTTTTTTTTTAATGCAATCGAATGCAAGAAGGGGTGCACCAGTAAAGATGTAGCCCCTATGGATCTCGAAAGACCCTTGCATTACCGAAGAGAAGGGAAAGTTGATTAAGTGAGAGGGTGTAGACGTAGGTGTCTGTGCACCCTGGTTTTGAAGGTTTGAAGATCATAGGTGCTGGGAAAGATAGAGGCTGGGAGAGAGTTCCAGTTCCTTGAAGTCATGGGGATATATGTATTCGCGAATGAAGTGGTCCGGCACTTTTCCAATTTGACCGCGAAAGAGTGTTGTTGAGTCGGCAAAACGTGTGCTGCGTGCAAAGCATGATTTGGGGGGAATTATTGATTTTATCTCATCAGAGCATCTGCCGTGATAGTATCTATAGAAAAGGTAAAGGGCAGAGACATCTCTTCGATGAGCCAGCGAGTCGAGGGAGTCGGTGAGGGTAGAATCGTCAATTAGCCTGACGGCTCGTTTCTGAATTGCATCAAGGGTAGCAAGAGAATATTTTGAGGCTCCTCTCCACAGATGAGAGCCGTATTCGAGACAGGGGCGGATTTGAGCCTTGTAGATGGTGAGAAGTTGTGGGGGTTTGTAAAGGTTATCATCGTTCCTACCTATATATAAAGAATAGCATAACATTTAGTATATATCCAAACAAAACCCTGAAGAAGGAGGAATAGCCTCCGAAACGTCGGTTTTATGAATAAAAAGATAGTGTAAATTATCTTCTTCTTTTTTGGACTGCCTCATCAATATCCACTTATATCCAAACATTTTGGGAGAAATTCTCTAAATTTTGACTAAAATCACTACAAATTACCATAGAAATTAAATTAGATAATTTGCCTAATAGGTAGGCTATTTCATTACAGATTTTATGTCGGTGATTTCAAGATTGATGATGGAGAAGAATAGATTATAGAATAGAATTCACTGCAATGAAAACTCAGTGTTGCCTTATTTCTAGGTGAGTCGACGACAGAAACCTCCCAAACATATCATTCGACTCAAACTCACTAGAATTTAGTGATAAAATTTCAATGTTAGGCGTAACTCTAGGGTCTGAACTTTCATGGAATGACCATATCTCAACCACTGCTAAAGCTGCAGCCCGCAAGCTTGGTCTGCTATTTAGGTCTAGACGCTATTATACTGTCAGTCAACTTCTTATACTGTATAAGGCTCAAATTCGTCACTGTCTCGAATATGGCTCTCATCTGTGGAGCCAAGCATTCTCTTGCTACACTGGATGCGATTCAGAAGCGAGCAATTAAACTAATAGGAGAGTTCATACTTGTCCTTTTTGTAAAGATAATGATGACTAAAATGCTTAAGACTGGTGTACCCCAACTTACCCAAAGGTGGGGACCCATCTTACCCCACCCTTGGGGCAAGATGGGGAAAAATACTTTTTTATGTTTTTAATCATTATTCAAAAAAAATATAAAAGTTTTTATCTTATTTTATTATAATCTAATAGGAGGTCTGACCTTTCATAGAATGACCATATCTCAACCACTGCTAAAGCTGCAGCGCGCAAGCTTGGTCTCCTATTTAGGTCTAGACGCTGTTATACTCCCAGTCAACTTCTTATACTGTATAAGGCTCAAATTCGTCCCTGTCTCGAATATGGCTCTCATCTGTGGAGGGGTGCATCCAAGCATTCTCTTGCTACACTGGATGCAATTCAGAAGCGAGCAATTAAACTAATAGGAGACCCGGCTCTAACTAACTCACTCGACTCCCTGGCTCACCTGCCCTTTCCCTATACTACAGATACTATCACGGTGTCTGTTCAGTCGAGCTGAAATCAATTATCCCCCCTAAAGCCCTCTTTACGAGAAACACTCGGTTTTCGGACGCTCAGCACCCCTTCGCTGTCAAATTGGATAAAAATCGAACAAGCGCTTTCGCCAACTCTTTTATCCCTATGACCTCCAGAGACTGGAACTCGCTCCCTGCCACCATCTTTCCCGCGACTTATAACCTTCAGCTATTTAAGACCCGTATCCACAGATACCTTCGATCCTCACCCAGCCCATAAAATTTTTTCTTCTTCTTTTCATGATGGAGGGGCCAATTCAGGCCTTTAGGGGTTGAACCTTTTTGGTGTAACTCCTCTCATCATTTTCATTAAAAAAAAATCAAAAAAAAATTTTATATAAATTTTGTTGGGGACTTAAGAGAAATACAAATATTTTATCCTTTTGAGTTTTTAAGAGTGACTACTTTACCACCAAGCGCCTATTGGTTTGAAAATATTTATATACAGAAACTCCTAATCGCGACCAAGCTAGGAATTTTTTTTGCATGCATCTCGTAAGAGAAAGTGTCGGGCGAATGAATCAGAAAATGATAATAAAATAAAATTCATAAATAAAGAAATTCTCTCGAAACGTTTGGGGTTTTAAATGAACGTTTTAAGATTGATTTTTTTATAAAAGATTTTATTTATTATAATTTCGATTATTTGCTCATAAGAATTGGATATTTACGTTAATTCGTCATTGATAATATCATCATAACTTGGCAAAATTAATATGGGACCACCCCTAAGGTACCCTCTTTCCAATATAAAAAGAATCATGGAAATCGGTTCATAAACAAAGAAGTTATGCTTAAACAAACATAGCAAAAAAGGTCCAATACCAATGAAAAAAAAAAACGAGACCAATCGGAAACTAGACTGAACCCAATGCAAAAAAATCATTAAAATCGGTTTACAATTGGCGAAGATATCAGGTAACATAGACTAAAAAAATCAGTCGAATTGAGAACCTCCTTTTTTGAAGTCGGTTAAAAATAATATTAATATATCGTTTTAAACTAAAGCAAAAAATTACCGAACATCGCTAGGTGTTTCAGGTACTTTTCCTTTATGATAAAAAGATTCTTACGCCATGGGTGGTCTAATACAAACATATTATCTTCCAAATATGCTTCTACGGTTTATCCTTGTAACCCGCGGCTGAATTTCCAAAAGATATGAACAAGAGATTTTGTGTATTGATAAATTTGTTAAATATACGTTAAACGATGCTATTATCCTACTTAGTAATGATAACCCAAAAAATTTCCTGCTAATAATCACAATAAAAAAATGAATTGATTTGCGATTTTCGTAAACACCTTGACAGGCGACTGTTGGTCTGGAGAGTTATGACAAGAAGGAGTTGGCGGAGACCTCTCTCCATTGCTGAGGATTGAGGAAGGGAGAAAAAAAGCGACTCGTCTCCGCAACCGGCTTCACTTCTTCAGTGCAGAAGCTGCAGTGACAGCGAAACGTGCAGAGTTGAGGTCTCAACACCCACCAAGGATACACAATGCGCTGGGTGAGTCAGATCACATCCACACTTACCATACATAGATAGATAGATAGATAGCTTGAAGGAAACAATAAAAGAATGTGTCTTCTGCTGGAATTATAAATTTTTAATCGTATCTAGTCTTATTAAACGAGCAATTCTTGTATATTTATAATCGGTTTCTCGAAAACGGCTCTAACGATTTGGATGAAATTCACGGGTTAGGAGGTTTTTGTGTTGACAATTCGATCTGTCACAATCTCATCTTCGGCTAAGCTGTTTTTGATGGGTTTTTTGTTAATTGAAATAATTATTCAGGTGGTTGTTTGAATACAAATTTATAATTACATTTTTTACAATTTAAAAAAAATAAAATTGAGTGTTTTTTTATTTTAAATTCAATTACAAATATTATTATATATTAGAATTTGCCAATTTAATTAATTAAAGGTATTTTTCTATAAAATAATTTATTAGAATATCAATTTCATTTTCTTAAAAATCCGACAATTCGAAGGATCCTCTCCTTCTTCAGGATTTAAAAGGGTCAACCATCTTTTATCTTTTTATCTATGTTGACCCGAAAGAATCTCGGTGTATATTAATATTATTTTTAATTGAAATTACATTCAAAACTTTGTGGCCAGTGATACGTCTTATGATGGCCATAACTGATGTACGCGTTAAATTAAGTTTTATTTCAATTTTATTTTATTTTGGCTGCGATTAAAAATCTAAATTTTTACCTGAATTTAAAATTAAAATTAATATTATTATATCGCTTTTAAATGAATCAAAAAATTACCGAGCATCGCTCCGTGTTCAAAGCACTTATATTAAATTAGCAATTCTTGTATATTCCTCTATATAATAAATATAGAATCGGTTTCTCAAAAACGGCTCTAACGATTTCGATGAAAATCAGGGGTTAGGGGGTTTTTGGGTTGACAATTCGATCTGTCAGGGTCTCATCTTCGGCTAACTTTAATTTTATAGGTATTTTGTTAATTGAAATAATTATTCGCAGGTGATTATATCAATAAAAATTTATAATTACATTATTTGCAATTTCCTTTTAATTATTAATTGGTTTTTTAATTTTATATCCCACTACTAGTTCATTTCAAATATTATTGAATATTAGAATTTGCCAATTCAATTAATTAAAGGTATTTTTTTTATAAAATAATTCATTAGAATATCAATTTAATTCTCTTAAAAAATCGGACAATTCGAAGGATTGCCCCTCCTTCTTCCACTATAAAAGGGTCACTGAAAGAATCTCCGTGTATATTAATATTATTTTTAATTGCAATTACATTCAAAACTTTGTGGCCAGTGATATGTCTTGATGATGGCCATAGCTGGTGCAAACGTTGGTAAAAATATAAATTAAATTTTATTTCAATTTTATTTTATTTTGGCTGAGAATAAAAATCTAAATTTTTACCTTAATTTAAAATTATATTAATATATCGCTTTTAACTGAAGCAAAAATTACCGAGCATCGCTCGGTGATCCAAGTACTTTATTTATAACGAGACTATACATTAATTCCCGTAAATCAATTGTAATAGACTGAAGAGGAAAAGCTCTCGAAACTATAGTCTTGTTATAAATAAATTAAATATTTATAATTCCAGCAGAAGATACATTAAATTTATTATTTATAAATATTCTGCTACTCTCGGCAAAAAGAAACTTTCTATTTCGATAGATAGCAGTGGTGTGCGATCCATGGATGCTGAGGATGCGGCGCGTCCCTTAAATTTCAAAGGGTCAAGATCATTTAAATTCCGTGCAATATTTGAATCTTGTCTAGCTTTATATCTATTATTATTTGCTTTAATTTAAAATGTATGAAATTTTTTAAAGTTAGCAAATTTAAAGAATAGGAAAATAATTTTCTAAATTTTCTATTTGATTCAATTCTTATCGAAAATACTTTGATATGGAAAGTGAATTAGTTTACATGTGGGGCAATCCACGCCAAATCGGACGGTTTGAAAAATTTTAATTTTTGATTTCCTTCATTTTTTGACATTTTTTAGTATCCATCAAAAAATCTTCCTGGTAAATTTTGAAATTTTTTTGATCACCGGTTTAAAAGATATCGAATTTCGGTTTTTCTCTCATAACTTCTTCAAAAATGGTCCAAATTCAATTTTTTTTTTTGAAATTTTTGTTTTTTTACATACTTTTTAGAAAAAAATTATTTAAAGTGTTTTTTATATGCGATTTTTGAGTTTGAAAATTTTAATCTTGTTTTTGAAACTGTATTTACTCTTCGATTTTTTTGATAATTTTTTATTTTAAACTTCTATTCATTCTACAAATTTTAAGACCGGGTTGATAGTGAGTCACTATAATACATTACTATTTTTTTTTTCGATTTTCGATTTTGATTTTCTTTCAACAAACTAAAATACTAATTATTTATTTTAAACACCTGTTAACGATAAAAATCAATTGAAAATAACTAAAAATATCAAAAACCCAGGTAACCACAATATCCTAAGAATATTCTAAGGATATTCTAGGACATTTAAATCTTCTTAGAATATCTCTGAGGATATTGTGTGTTACCTGGGAAGTGGTTTTAATAATAGTTAATAGTGAATTTTTTTTCGAAATTTTCAAAAATCGAAAAAAATAGTAAGTAATTATGATAGAAACATTATCAACCATGTCTTAAAATTTGTAGAATTTTATTCTAGGGGGTCAGGCTGGCCGAGTGGTTAGACACCGTTAAAAATTTCTTATATGTATAGGTAATTTTACAACAAAAAATGGGAAGTCCGGCATCAAAACTTTTTAGTAGTACCAATATTGTAATCTTACGACATAGTTTTTACTAATACGTATCTAATTAATTCAAGAAAAAATTAAAGTTACAATTCATTTTTGTATTTTTGCAATGAGTCAATATGATTTTATCAATATAATATAGGTATTTTGTTTTACTATTCGCAATCTTGTACATTTCCTATCTATTTATATTGTAAACATATAGTCAGTTTACAATTTTTTTTTAATAGTGTAATGCTTGCCTTTGAATCAAGCTATCGCGGGTTCAAGCCCGACTCGCTGAAAATATTTGATCGTCTATAATCTCATCCCGAAGATATAAAACTGTAAATATGATCTAAAAAGCCAATAAATAAATAAATCTAATTCCTACACTAATTTAAACACCTTCCACACACACATACACAACTAAGTCTGATGGCTAAAATAGGTTATAGTAGTTCGCGAAGGCCAAAAAAAAACTTTTTATTCTAATATTTTTATAAAATTATTTTGTTTTTTTTCCTCAAGCCCCAGAAATTTTTTTCGGGGGAGGGGGGAGTTAATTTCCCACCGAGGGTTAGGTAAGTTATGCAAAAATAACAATAGGAGTATGACCTTCCTGGTGCCCAGATTACTTTTTTATCAAAGTAGTATATAATTTTTTTATTATATTTTTGCACATATATTTACTTATATCCTGTAAAATTTCGATTTTTACTTCATCATTTCAGCGGGAGGGGTTTAACACCCTAATCACCCCCCCCCCCCCCCTACTAGCTGTGGCCATGTCTAGCCCAAAACAATTTCTGAGTACTTTCCTGGCATTTAAGAAGATTTTATAATACATCTAAATTTATGAAGAGCCCATTTTAATTAATTTTTTATTGTTTTTTTTAAATCGATAAAATTGAAAATCGTTCATTCCACTTCCGGAAACAAACGACTTGTACAAGTTTTTTCATCTCTCATCTCAACTAATTATTCTATACCAATCAAAATAATTTCTGAAAGCTACTTTCATATATTTGTACAAATAGAAATGTTTTAAAAATAGAATTTCAAAGAGAATTTGTAGGCACAATATGCGTGACTAGGGCCTTATAATAAAAACACATTTAATAAGATGTTAAAAATTTAATTAATAGGTATATACTCGTATAATATAATAATCTCCTTTCGAAGTCGTGAGCTAACGATTTTTATTACTTATTTTATGTCATTTTTTTTTAATTTGATGAAAATCACAAGCTAGTGTTATATATTAGATCCAAGATGGAATCCATTATTTTTATAGGGTAGCCACTTGGGCTCTTATTGCTAATTTTGACACTCGGTTCGTTCGACTCCCGAAGAGATAAAAACAATTAATTCTTCTGACATATAATTAAAAATTATCCATTCCATTTCGGACCTAATAGATGACACCCGCTTGGGATTTTCTTAGAAAATTCCAAATCTATTTTTATCGTAAATTTGAACTCTTATTTAGAAATCTATGTTTGAAAAAATTTAGATATTTAAAGGTCGCGAGTGCGAACATTGGATTTTTTTAATTAGTCTTTTTCCAAAAATAAAATGTAATTACTAATTCTTTTATTTTAACGTTTATAGTAGGTTTGCTATTAATATGGAGTAAGTGAAAGTCTTATGGAGTCCACTAAACAATATTTATTTTTGATAATTTGATTTAAATTGTTTGTTTTTGTTTTGTTTTTTACTAACAAATAAATAAATATTTACAATCATTCAAGTTTTCCTTCGGAACGCATGATTTTCAATTTCACGGTAAAAATACCAAAACAAAAACAAATAAATTTCAATGTCTCGACAAGTTAATAATAGATAATTTAAGCATATAATATCTTTATATCTATATATATGAATATATGTATATTTATTTATTTTTACTTTCATTTATATAGAATAAGTGCACTATTAGAATAACATATCTAGAAATTAATCTTTTAATTCTTTTAATTCAGACATTAGTTATTAATCTATCGCTTATTGAATTCTAAACCTTTGACAATTTTATTTCAGAAAATAAATATTAAGTTAATTTCAGAAAATACCAATTGTATTTTAGCATTCTCAAGTGAATAATTAAATCAAGTGGTTTGGTTGCCACGCGACTTTCACATTCTTACTTATTTGAAATCATTGCGACACTCCTAAATTACACCCCCTTCATTTATTTCACTCAGATTAAAATTATATATGTTATACACGACTAATAACTCATGACACTTGATAAGTACACCAATTTAAAAAAAAATCGTTAGTACCGTTTTTGATAAAATAAAAAAAAAAAACGAAAAATCTTTCATATAAATGTCAACTTCCAGTGTTCCGATTTCAACCAAAAGCTTGCTGTACTCCTTCTAGGCTATATCGGGGGAATTTCGTAGCTCTGAGACTTATTGTTGTGAAACGCAGGGGGGGTATATACATACGTACATAGGTACACACTGACCAATGGATTTTTGGCCCCTTTTTGGGTTTCGGGGACCACAATATCCGCTTTTATGTTCTAAATCCGGATTTCAACTATTAAGGGCATCGAATCGTTCCACCTAGAAGTAACAAAAAGAAATGAACTTTTTTCATCTCTGAGATAGAAGCTGTCAAAGTGTCAGGATCTAGGAAGGCGATTGCAATACTTCACATTATATTCTATAGAATATAAATGTGAAAATAAAAATTACAATTGTATTTCAGAAAATGTCAATTGCATTTCAGAAAATAAACAACTAAACAATTGGCATTTTCTGAAATACAATTGAGATTTCTGAATTACATTGTGATTTTATAATATTCAATCGAGACTTCTGAAATACAATTGGGATTGATCCAGGAAAACCCTATCTCGTTTACTTATTTTTTTCAGTCAAATTTAATTTCTAATTTTTTCGTTTCTAACAAATTTAACTTTCTTTCTTCAGCTCTTTCAGCTCTTGTAAGAATAAATTTGAAAAATCATTAAGAATAATAATACTTATTTTATATTTTTAAATATAGTAATATTTATTTAAATTGGCTAAATAGCGTTCTAAATACACTGTATAAATAGTGAGAGATTAGTTGCGTTTTTTTTCTACAAATCCCCTGAAGAAAAATCTTTTGTTCTAAAACTTTCTAACTTAGATTAGAGTGATAACCTTTTACTTGTGTGTAGCTCTAATCAGGTAAGAGAAAGAGCTAGCAGCCTGTTCGTTTTTAAGTGCCTACGACAATCAAGTGGCGAGATCCGAGATAGTTTTTTTTATTTTTCGTCTTTTTGAAGAGGAGGATTTGTCCTTCATTGACCAAGATAGTTAGTTGATGGCTCACCCAGTGACCCCATATCTTGTCAATATTTAACCTTTCTAATTTAAAAACGAAACCTGATACGAACTCTCCCAAGAATACACCTTTAGAATTAGGTAGATGATCATTATACTATCATTATCTTCTAATTTAACAAAGTAGAATAAACGAACAGGTACCTAACAAGAAACGAATTTTTATTATAGAATACACTTTGGGCATAAAGATAAATCATTGAGGTTGTCCTCTGCTTGATGGAAATGAGCATAAACATATATTATATATCGTCACCCCATTGCAAGAACTAGGTTACTCCAAAAAATTCGTTTTTGAGATACCTGGCTATTTCATAGCTAAAAATACATATGAATTGTTATTCATAACAGTAATAATAATAATCTGTAGTCATATTAAGCCAGATAAGCACTTTAAACATGTCTGGTATAGAATAGCTAAAACATTTTCAGCCCATTTTCCAAGAACTTGAAAAATCGAGTTACCTAGTTCTTGGAATGGGGTGACGATATGTTACGGTAAATGTACATAGTCGGGATAATGCGAGGGGTGAACCGCGATTGGAATTAGGTGTACACATCTTTGAAATTATGTGGAATTATTTTGGAATTCATTAAATAATGCCCCTTCATCTATTTATTGTCTTTTACTTGAAAGTGGAAGTGGAAGTAGGTGTACATGATATTAGGTTGCGGTTCACCCCTCTGGTTAATACCGACACACCGGATAAAAGCATCAAATTTTTACCAGGTTCTAGTTAGGTAATTAGCTTGCAATTTTTGATAGGAACCAACTCCTCCGTCTGCCATCTTAGATTTTATAGCGGCCATGTTGAAATATAGGTATTAGGGTGGTTACAAGAAATCGAATTTTCGAATTTTTCCGGTGTGGACCTCTTAATAGTAGCCAATTGGCTAAAAAAATTAGATGGGCAAAGTTTCAATGTAATTGGATAAAGGTAACCCGTGCCTCAACGAGATTGAAATTTTGAAAAACTTCAATTTTTGCAATTTTTCCTTCTTGAAATGAAAACCACTTATCTATTCTAGAAACTTGATTCGTGTCTCATTCTCTAAGAAATTTTGTTGACTTAAACTTTTACTTGAACCACTTTTTTGTTAATCTCTTAGATTTGTAGATAGTCAGCATTTTCCAGACAGGACATGAACCGTTTTATGTTAACTATCATGTCCTGTCTGGAAAATGCTGAATATCTGGAAGGGGATGGTTCCTATCAAAAATTGCAAGCTAAGTACCTAACTGGTAAAAATTTGGTGCTTTTATCCGGTGTATAAACGTTTTCATGTCAAGCGGCCCCACTATACATTATCCGGCGTATGTGCATTCAATACATTTAAATTCGGGTGGTTCGAACTTGTACAGTAGATTCTTAATGATCCGAGTACTTATCTGACACGTCCAGTACTCAGGCCGTTATATGAACTTTTCCTCTGTTACGACTTGTCGCTATATGCGCTAGAAAGAGAGATAGGTTGACATTTTAGTTAAATCACTCATAATTAATTAAAATTATTTATTGAACATCGACTAAATTATACAATAAAACCAGGACGTTTCAATCGACTTATTCTGCGGTCGTTCTCAAGTGCGAGCACCCTCTCTGATTTTTTATTGATTTAATTTAACTTATACAGTAGATTCTTAATGAAAATCAGAGTGGATGCTCATACTTGAGAACGATCGCAGAATAAGTCGATCGAAACGTCGAAGTTTTATTGTATTATTTAGTCGTATTCAATAAATAATTATAATTAATTATCTGTGATTTTACTAAAATTTCACAAAACTAAAATCTTCAACAGTTTCATTACTAATAAATATTCTAGAGAGAGAGGCATACAGTAAACAGGTAATTACTGTTAATCGCTAGTTGTTTGATGCGTCTGCAGCTAAAAAAATTAACACAGTAGAAATGATTTCAAAGATGGATTTAATAACTAAGTGTTGTCTGTACTTAGGTTTTTCTTCTTTTGACTGTCTGAATAGTTTCCTGTATTTTGTAATTAACTTTGCAAAGTTGATGCAATAATTAACAGGGTAATTTATCTTGTAGCTCTATTTTTTATATTCAATGTCTAATAATCGTCATTAATTTGACACCTGCCGCTCAGAGAAATATGTACGTAGTATGTCAAATACTATTATTTATGACATAACTATAATCAAAATTCAATTTTATTGGAAGCTCACGTTTCCAAAATTTTCATTTAAATTGATAAACTAAATTCATTTGTATTATTACAAAAATTACAACACAAGCAATAACAAATGGTCATCAACTTTGTCACATAATTGCTTTTGTGAATTTTATATTTTTGTTTTTAATGACTTCCGGATTATTTAATATATATTTTATTCTAGTTCAAATTTTTCTAATATTAAAAAAATATAAATAATAGAAAAGAAAGAAAATAACATGAAAATTAATACATTTATAATTATTACAAAAGATTTTAAAGAAAAATAGCCAAGAACTAGTGGAACTTTCTATTCTTTATATATATATATATATAATATATAAGTATATATATTTGAGAAAACAATAGAAATCAGGAATTTGTGCTGTTCTTCTGGTTTATCTTTTTTGTCCCCAATCTTTTTTTTACGCGGCTATCGGTTTCAGAAAATCAAGGCATAAAAGAATAGCATTAAAAAATGTGTTGATTAATGCTCTAAATCAGGGCTGTCCAACCCGTGCCCCGCGGGCCGCATACGGCCCAGCACTGCAGCGAGTGTGGCCAAACAAAATCATAAGCTTCCATAAAACATTGAGATTTATATCTAGAGATATATTTATTCCCTTTTTCGAAATATGTATGTACATTTGTACAATAGGTGAAGCTTTTTGCAAGAATAAAATTCACTAAAAACAAAATCATAAGCTTAACTAATAAGATAAAAAAAATAATGAAGCTTCGAATATTTAAAAATTCTCTTCTTCTCATATTTTCATTTCCTAAAATGTTTATTATTTCAGCAATTTATATGCTACGACACCAACCAAGTCTATAGTTATCATTTTAGTACGGAAGGTGACAAGAAAATGGGATTTTCTAGAACAATCACAATTAATTGATAATTTCTCTCTTGGACTAAAACTTGTCAGGACTTGTCTTTTAGATCTTTGCACGGTATTACATGTCAATAAATAATGGATAGTCAGGGATTATTATATCCTTTTAAAAATAAATTATCATTCCTCATATCCTTCTTTAATCCCATTCGATTTAAAAACCAGGGATGTCCAACCCGTGGCCCAATATAAAGTCATAAACTTTCGCCTTTATATATTTTTCTGACTGCCTGAACCCTTTAATTCTAGGTATATAATTAAGCTACAGTCAGGTTACTTTTTTGAAATGAAAATATTTAGTTTCTCGAGAGTAGCTGAGTTGTTGATTTTTAAGAATAAATATCCATGGGGTTCTCCTCTGCTTGAATCAAATTGACCTATTTACAATTTATTTTTTCAGAAATTAATTCTTATATTTATATGTATAATAATTCCTTTTGTATAGTCTCTTTTAAATTAGAATAATTAATATTTAGTAATTCTAACTGATTTTCTTGCATTCTAAAAGGTTGAATTAATTTCGAAATTTCTAACTACTAACATAATTTCAATAATTATTATCTTAGGAAACATGAGAAAAATTAAATGGCTTATTAAAAAATTTTTTTAAACAAATATTCTAATTTAGTTGATAAAGATTAACTAGAATAAAATGTTGTTTCTAAAAGATAACGATCTAGTTAATTAATTAAATAATTAATTTTTAATTCATATTTTGAAATTGAAATTGTTTTATTAACTCTCACAAAGGATCAAGCTTTTTAATTGACATGTTTAGTTCTGGATAATTATTGTCAAGTAAAAATAAACTGATATGGCCATACACCTGGGTCCTCTCTTATATTTAATATTGAATTAAAATAATTTATAATTATTTACGAAAGAACACCCCCTCTTAATTTTGGGTCCATTATGAATTAATAATATCTCCTTTTAATTATGAGACTATTTTATTAGAAATATAAGCTTTTCGTTTTGATATTCACACTAGTTTTTGAGCTAGTGCGTCCACAAAAATTTGGTAACGTACCAACAGACATTTTGACAAAACAGTTAATATCTCGAAAAATATAATTTTTTGTAGACCGAAATGCCATTGTTTCGTCCAATTTTTTAATCAAAATAGTTTCAGTCGTTTTTTAGATATTTCGAAAAAAAAGCAAAAACCCACTTTTTAAACGACTTCTTCATCGGAATGTTTTTTACTTTCACATTTATATTCTATAGAATATAATGGGAGAGTATTGCGATGGCCAGTCTGACTCTTTGAGAGCTTGTATCCCAGAGATGAAAAAAGTTAATTTCATTTTGTAACTTCTAGGTGGAAGGAATCGTTGCCCTTAATAGTTGGAAACCGGATTTAGGACATAAAATTATGGTCCCCAGAGGCCAAAAAGGGGTCCAAAATCCATTGATCACTGCATATGTATGGACCCGCTCCTGCGTTTCGCAACCATAAGTCTCAGAGCTACAAAATTCGAAACTTAAGCTCGACATAGGGGGTGTAAATTGGTATTAACGCGCTGACTTCAAATAAATGAAAATTTTAAAGTTGTGTGGTAAACACACCAGTTGGTTTTTAAGATGTTTGTCGATTTCTCTTTACCATGTGGACCGATTTTGATGATTTTTTTTATTGGAAAAGGGGTATCTTCAGAGTGGTCCCACAGTACCCTGTATGATAAAATAAAAATATGAACCGTCGATGATGGGGGAAAATCCAAGCTAAAGTAATTAAATGTAATTTATAAAAATAAATCTATTAGGTTATCATCTGCATGCTGCAAATAAAGATATAATTTGTTAGAGACTAAGTTTTGAAGGTTTGACTTCTATCCTCAGTCCTTTTAATTAGAAAAATTACATATATTATTTCTCATAGGTTCAAATACCATATTGAATGTAGGTAAATTGGAAAAAACAAGGTTAAGTATTTTTAGCGACATCCGTATCAATTCCGCTCCCTTAATTTCAATCTCAACTTGGAATTCTTTACGAAAACAGAATTTCGATCACCTACCACTGATATGTTTACAAGATCTGTGCCTAAATAAATTAATAGAAGATATTTTAATACAGGAGTTTTTAAAAATAAAGATTATAGTGGTGCTTCACAAGTTAAAAATAAAAATTAAAAAAATTAAAAAAATTTTAATTATATTTTTGGATGTATAATTAAAGTTTTGAGAATCTTTTTTTTTGAAAATAGTTGGTAAGTTTTTTCTTAGAATTTGTCCGAAAAAGATTGATTGAATTCTTTCTCTTTTAAAATATATTTTTGGAGTTTTATTTTAAATACTCTATACATATTTCGGGTTTTTAGCCCATCATCAGGAGTTTTGAGTTTACAAAAAACCCGAAATATGTATAGAGTATTTAAAATAAAACACCAAAAATATAATTTAAAAAAAATTATTTTTTTAATTTTAATTTTTTACTTGTGAAACACCACTAGGTATAATCTTTTTTTAAAAAAAACCCTGTGTTTAATATATTTCACTATAAAGCAACACCGTTTTCCCTAAATGTTATAGACATTTTAATGTTGGAAGTGCAATTTATGTAACGATGAATGCTGGAAAAAATCTAAAAACCTGAAGAAGTCCAAATTGTGGCCGAAACGTCAGGATTAGAAAATAAAAGTGAAAAAATTCAATATAATTGTTTGGTTCATTATTTCTCAAATACTACCTCCTTTATTTAATAAAAGTATGGATCTGAATCAGAATAATATCTTTAAAACTTTTTTCTAAAATTCCACTTCCTATATTTACTTTTACTATTTGATAGTCAAATACAAATTTCGTCTTCATTTTTTTTATTTGGATTTTCATCTTAGTTATTTAATTATAAGAAATGACTAATATTAATGATTAAAAGAAAATATACTTCCTAATATATATATATATACAAATATATGGCATATAGGGAGAGTTTACTTTCAAAATCACTCAACTAGCAAAACGTTACGTTCATTTTAATCTCTAGATGATGATTTGGATGATTTAAACAAATTTGAATCTAATTATTTTATTTTTCTCCATCTATTTAATTGATTGCCCTTCAAAAGGTGATTCATCTTTTTTATTATAATACCTACCATATGTTTGCCAAGTGTTAAATTTTAACAAAGCGTTAGATGACATAACTAAAAGAAGACAAATCGTTTCCATATTTTGCTTAATAAGTCTAAGTAAATTTTATATCTAGTAAATATGAAGGGTTATTGTAATAACATTTTAATGTTTTAACCCCCGCCCACCTCCCTTAATTACTTCGAGAATAGCCAGGGCTTCGCTCCTGGGTTCCCTCTTTCACCCCCTCCTCACCAGCACCCTATCTTAATAATTTATTACTTTACCATACAGGGTATGATCAAGTCTTGTAATCGTGGATGAAAAAAGTGTTTTTTTTCATATTTTTTTCGAAATTTCTCAAAAACGGCTGAAATTATTTTGATTCAAAAAAATTGGACGAAACCATGGAATTTAGGTCTACAAAAAAGCCCTAATAAGTGAACATCGAAAAAATTATATTTTTCGAGATAATAACGCGATCTGTGCGTTATCAAATTTTTATGGAAGAGCTAGCTCAAAAACTAGTTTGAATATCAAAACCAAATTTCACTTGTAGTTTTGATGCAGTGAGATTAAGAGCTGATTAGATTTTGGTGCATATCGACTCAAAATTAAGGGGATGAAGGGGTTTAAAAATTAAAATTATAATATTTTCAAACTAAAAAAATAAGAAAAATGAAATACCATATACTATAAAATGAACCTATAATAACGAAAATATTTTTTTTTTCTGGGGCCAAAATTAGGGGAGGGGGGTCAAAAAATGAAAATCTAGGCCATTTGAGCAAACTCAGCTAAATTTTGTAAACATAATCAGTGAGCCCCCCGTAGTCTAAAAATGCAAAAACTAACCCCCCTTATATGTTTACCATATAAATAATTTTATTAAATATTAAAGGCAAGGGGGTGTATGGTAAAGTCATGTGGATGACCACATCAGAACATGCCAATTTTTTATATAGATATTATTTCTTTATTTATTTATCTTTATGGCCAGTTGGTCCCCAAGTTCACAATTTTTTGACATTTTGGTTCACAAAGTAGGTAATATAGACATATGTTAATTTGATATAAACAAAATAAATATCCAGGGGGCGAAGACTTCGGCGAGCCTCTTGATAGCCAAGGCATATTTCTGATATTTGTTAAATCATATAAAATAAATTGAAATTTTCGTGAATGGATTTTTTTGTTGAAATTGGTGTTCCAGAGCATTTATTAACTTGTCAACGATGGTAAAATAGAAACAAACTTAAATTTTATCTCTGGCACTTAATATGATTTCTTTCCCATTTTGGTAAAAAAACATATTTGGCCGATTTTTGATGGACGAGGCTAAAACTTTTTGTGCGGATTTTCGCGAAAGAACTACCTTAAAAACAAATAGGTACTTCAAGAAATTAAAAAACAATTTTATTATTGATTAAACATATGAATATATTTAATTACGGTTAGTTTGCCATAAGAAATGGTTTGTCGTTTCCGTTACTCATCCCATGAGCCCTGTCCTTGGGAGATGGGAGGCTTCTGACCCCCCCCCCCGTCGCTACGCCCCTGATTAAAAGATATTTATTTTACTTATTCGGTGTTGGATTGTAAACTCAGGAGTTACATCGAGTTTTTGTTGAAGGGATTTTGCAGTTCCGACGAAGTCATTAAATCGAGTGTTGTTTCTACAATGTCTTAAAAATTCGACGAGGTGTTCCAATTTTTACACTGTAAGCGATAAATTTTTTTATGACATTGCATTCCCCTTTCAAAGGTCTTCACTACTTGAGGGCTCCTATCGCCAATGTTATAAAAGTTACTAACACTTCACTGGGAAAGTAAGTGAAGCCCTTAATAGGTGGAAATTAGATTTATAAGAAAAACCTGTTTTTGTTGAACCAGAGCTCAAAAAATGAATGAAAATTTACTGAGCTCTGCGAAAGCAGCCTCCTCTTCCCCATTGGGCAATCTGGGCGATCCCCTATTACTTACTAGGAACTAATTTATTTTAATAACGATGCTAGCAGAACGCTTTGTATTTCTTTTAGAAGGGCCCTATTATCCTAAAGTGCCCAGGGCTTCCAATAGGTTAAAGACGGCCCTAGTGCGTAACCAACTTATGCTCTCACGCTTTCACCAATGGTAAATTGCAAAGCACCGAAATAAAATTTTGATTTTAAAAAATATCAAAAACAAATGTTATCTTTAAAATATTTAAACGTCTCTATCTCTGTAAATAATGGTCTGAGATCCTTGAAACAATCGAATTTATAATACATACATAACAAAAAAGGTCCAATATCAATGAAAATAAAAAACGGGACCAATCGGGTACTAGACTGAACCCAATGAAAAAAAAATCATTAAAATCGGTCCACATGATTAAGAGAAATAAATATTCAAACACAAAACAAACAAACAAACAGACATTCCGTTGAATTGATAACCTCCACTTTTTTCAAAGTCAGTTAAAAAAGAAAACGTTTGGTCAGTCTCAAGGCGCTGCCAGCCAGGGCAATGCAGAAGGCACGCCTGGAGCAGCTAGTTACTAATACAAAATAAAAAAAAATTTAAAAAAAGAACATTTTCGTTCCAATCTACGGTCCACACCCTTTGAAGTAAAGTAAATAAGCTGACGTGTTCTGATGTGGCCATCCACTTAACTTTACCATACAACCTGGCCCCTCACTTATATTTAATATTTAATAAAATTATTTATAATCATGTAGGGGAGGGGGTTATTTTTGCATTTTTAGACTCCTGAGGTCCCACTGATTATGTATACAGAATTTGGTTGAGTTTGCTCAAATGGCCTAGATGTTTAATTTTTAACCCCCCCCCCTCCACTCCCATAATTTTGAGTCGATATGCACCAAAATCTAATCAGCTCTTAATGTCAATGGACCAAAACTACGTGCGAAATTTGGTTTCGATATTCACACTAGTTTTTGAGCTAGCTCGCCCACAAAAATTTGATAAGGCACAGAATAACTAACAGTTTGACAACCAGACTAACAGACATTTTGACAAAACAATTATTATCTCGAAAAATATAATTTTTTCGATGTTCACTTATTAGGACTTTTTTGTAGAGCAAAATGCCATGGTTTCGCTCAATTTTTTTAATCAAAATAGTTTCAGCCGTTTTTGAGATATTTTGAAAAAAAAGAAGGGAAAAACACTTTTTTTTTAACAGGCTTTTTTTTACACGAATTAGAAGTTGCACAGTTCAAAAAGTCTTCCTTTTTCTGATTTTCATTGTTTTTTAAGGGGATTTTTAAAATTAATGAATTAATAATTATGTAATAAAATTACATAGAAATCTCAAATCAAAAATGGCATATTGGAATACTGCGATTGTTGCTCTAACGAACAATAAACGTGAATTAGTTGAGCAGTAAGATTGTTCCACAAAATATACCAAAAGAATGAAAGGAAGGAAATGTTTTATGAAGTATTATTAGTATTAAATTTTCATTAACAAACAAAGGCAAACAAACTGAACATTTTAAAGAAATCCATGCCGTTTTGTTGTTTTGCATCTATTATGTTTAAGTGACACAGTGCAACAAAATATTACCGATCTCGATTAATAAAAATTAAAAAATTAAAATAAAAGTATTTTTATATAATTTCAAATTACTTATTAGAGTTAAGATTTTTAAAGAAAATCATCACATACCTTCGACCCTCGCCCAACCCATAAAATTCTTTCTTCTTCTTTTCACGATGGAGGGGCCAACCCAGGCCTTTAGGGGTTGCACCTTTTTGGTGTAACTCCTTCTCTCATCATTATCATAAAAAAAGAGGTTTTTAATTACTAAACTCGAAAGACAAAAACAAGCAGGGCATTGGATTGACCTTCGAGGCAGAACCACATCTGTCATATATGGTATGTCAAGTGTAAAAAAATTTTACTCATAGATTTAATATCCATCAATAAAAATTTAACGATCAAGTGATTCTAAACATAGGTAGATATTTTAATTAGAATATTTCGAGGGTTTCAGTTGAGAAAATTTTCAAAAACTGAGGGCAATGGAATTACAATTCCCGAGTTGAATATAAGATGATACCAAATTGTAGAGGTCAAGGCAATGGCCCGGATTGTATTTTGACGCTTTTAATTCTTAATTAAGGAGTAAATGCAACCACTCAAGCATATAATTCAAATTATCCATTACACCTAAGATTCAGTAGTTGAAAACCTCTCGTGATATTTTTTATCCTAATAAAATTAATTTTAAATTTCTATAAAATTATGATAAAAAATCCATTCAATTTAAGAGTTCAAAAGCCAATACGGTCAAGTCCATAAAATCATCATCATTGAGTATACAGTCTTAAGACTGGTTTGAAACAACTCATAACCAATACATATGTATGTAGTTACATTATGTAGAAACATATTTATAAAAATAAAAAAAATTAAAACTTCCGATATATCGTATTTTTAATTTTTATCCTCGATATATCATAATCTCGATACAGCGAACATGTCGATATATCGTACTTATCCTTTATCCCCTCGAAGATACGATATATCGGGATTCTACTGTATTAGATTTTCGTCGATTGCCATTTAGATTGTCATCTATTCATTCACCCATGGCCGGCCCCCCTTTGTCTCTGATTCATACAAACATACATACCAACAAACGAGTCAAACTCATAAACTACCTCTATGTGGGTCGTGGCTTGAATATTTTAATAAATATCTCCATGCGGGAGTCCGCGATAAGATTTAACTACGGAACCCAGTCAAGTACTTATGACTATATGGATACGGTAGACATTAATGGGTTAACCTGTATTTCCAGATCAAATGAAAATATTAAATTCTGACTAGTTGAGATGATTCGAGACGATAAAAAATTCAAGGATAGAAAAGATAAAAAGAAAGTTGGCAATCCATCTTTGAAGAGGCACTCGAGATAACAAGCCCAAAGGCCTTTAACATGACGAAGAAGTTCAGTGACTCTTGAAACTTATCTGAAGGGCGTTCGAAAGTCTGAATTAACAAGAATACTAAATGCAATTTAGTTAAGATTCCAACGCCTGCTTATAATTAGGATTAATGTTATTGTAAAGCGTCCTCTACTTCCGTAGATTTTTTTTCTTTTTTTGTTAAAAAAAGAAAGAATAGAGCTTTGTCTTATTTAAGAATCTTTCCAGAGTTCAGGAGTGTCGTAGGGTAACAAATGATACAATTAAGAAACACAATTCAAAGGTTAAACCGAGATCAAAATGTTATTTGTCATTTTAATCAAAAAAATACTGGCGTAACATAACGGATCCACGTGGCTTTACCAAGCACCTGGCCTTTCTTGTATATTTATATAATTTTATTTTTATTTCATAACAAATATATACCTAATAAGTATGAAAGTATATTGGTGTAAAAATAAATTGATATTTTTGATTAATTTTATCGAATCATCTCGAAACATGGCTAAAACAATTTCGTCAAAAGTTTCAGGAATTTATACAGAAAATCAAAAATACAAATTTAGTAATCAACATCGATATTGTCCCCTTCAAAGTACTCCCCATCGACTGTAGCGCACTTATGCCAGCGCTCGATTTAATCCTCGAAACATTTTTTATACTCGGTTATCAGATATGGAGTATCAGAGCGATTTTGAAAAAGAAATCGTCTTTACATCAACGAGTTTGTATTAAATTGTGAGTTAAAAACGGTGCGAAATGTTGCAGAAAACAAACATTTATGTGTGGCCCAAGTCGAACGCAGTCAACATCAAAAACCGACGAAAACGTCGATAAAATCAAAGAAATAATTGCTGAAAACTGTAAATTGACCATTGGAGAAATGGTAGCGAACTTGAACATCGCTTATGAATCCGTTCAAAACATTTTGTTTAATTATTTGGCTTTGAGACGCCAAAAAAGACCGGATTTGTGGGAACCAAGTAATGGGCGGTCAACAATGCCATCGTTATCCGCAACTTTTTGACCAAGAACGGAACGAATACCATCCAACAGCCACCGAATTCGCTGCCTGTGACTTCTTACTGTTCAGCCGGCTCAAAAAATCGCTCCGGGGAACGCCCGTTTTAGCAGCCAAGTGCAGTAAATAAATAAGCTGACGTGTTCTGATGTGGCCATCCACTTCACTTTACCATACAACCTGGCACCTCACTTATATTTAATATTTAATAAAATTATTTATAATCATATAGGGGGGGGGTTTAGGTTTTGCATTTTTAGATTCCTGGGACCCACTGATTATGTATACAAAATTTGGTTGAGTTTGGTAAATGGCAAAGATTTTCATTTTTTGACCCTCCGACCCCCCCTCCCTCCACTTCGGGCTGTTAGTTTTTGCATTTTTCGACTTCTTGGGACTCATTGATTATGTATACAAAATTTGGTTTAGTTTGGTAAATGGGCAAGATTTTCATTTTTTGACCCCCCCCCCCCCCCCGCCCATTTCGGGTGGTTAGATTTTGCATTTTTAGACTTCTGGGGGTCCACTTATTATGGATACAAAATTTGGTTGAGTTTGCTCAAACGACCTAGATTTTTAATTTTTAACCCCCCCTCGACCTCCCTTAATTTTGGGTCGATATGCACCAAAATCTAATCAGCTCTTAATCTCAATGGACCAAAACTACATGTGAAATTTGGTTTCGATATTCACACTAGTTTTTGAGCTAGCTCGTACACAAATTTGGTAACGCACAGACTAACTAACTAACTAACTAACAGACATTTGACAAAACAATTATTATCTCGAAAAATATAATTTTTTCGATGTTCACTTTTTAGAGCTTTTTGTAGACCGAAATGCCATGGTTTCACTCAATTTTTTTAATCGAAATAGTGTAAACCGTTTTTGAGATATTTCGAAAAAAAGAAGGAAAAAACCCACTTTTTCATGCACGATTACAATATTTGACCATACCCTGTGTGGTAAAGTAAAAAATCAAAGACGGCTCTGATGGCCAAACCGAAAGCCGAATATAAAAAATGTTTTTTTTGAGGATTGGATCAAGCGCTGGCACGAGTGCGTTGCAGTCGATGAGGAGTACTTTGAAGGAGACAATATCGATTTTGATTAATAAATTTGTATTTTTGATTTCTGAATAAATTCCGAAAAATCTTTCATGTAAATGTCAACTTCCGGTGTTTCGACTTGAACCAATAGCTTGCTATATTCCTTCTAGCCTATATCGAGATTGAGTTTCGAATTTCGTAGCTTATTGTTGCCAAAAGTAGGGGAGTACATACTACAAATGCTGTCCAAAAAAGTACCCTTCATTTTTTGAAATTTTATTTTCATCTTCGCTTTTTTTTTTAAAATTTACGGCATCGTTTTCGTTATTTTTAAAAATTTAACATTAGATTGTTTAAAAATAAATTTTGTGACCTTCGTCCTAAACGGAATCTACCTTGTGTAAGTCAGAAATTAAATCTTGTGACTTAAACTTCACACCCCGTGAGATGGAAATCAACAATCGTCCTAAATGAATCAGTCTGTCCTATAAGAAAATCTTAAATTTCTCTTAATTCTATTTCTATAAGCAAGCTATGACTTGTCTATAGCATTCTTAGTAATTTTCGATCTTATTATTGAGAGTTCTTAGAAATGGATTAATTAGTCCAAAGATTCTCGAATCATCTTTATTTATTCCTTTTTAGTATTATAATTATTTTAATAGTTCCTCAGCGAGAACAATTTTTTATTTCACTAAAACTTCGATCATTTCTAAATTTAATTGAAAAGTTTTTGTTTTGCCGAGAGTAGCAGAGTTGTTGATTCACAAAGAGAAACAAGAGGTAGCTCTGCTTGATGCAAATAAACATACACACATATATCATCTCGATATATATGTGTGTATGTTTATTTGCATCAAGCAGAGGACAACCTCTTTGTTTCTCTTTGTGATTTCTAAATTTAATCTTTTTTCTAAATTTTTTATCTGAAATTTTGGCTTTTTTAATAAAATAAATTATTTTTTAAGAAAAGTATTATTTACTTTTCCTTTATTAAAATAAAACATGTTTCACCTCGCACCAACACCAGACTAAAAATTGTTAAAATTTTGGGATTGGAAAAGTCAAAATGACCCTAAACGTCTGGATTTTTAATAAACGTTTCTAGATTTTTCTATAAAAGATTTGTATTTATTTATATATGTTACATTAAACTATAAATAAAAATTTATATAGAGGTGTATGTATATTTAAAATACTTCCTGGACGGAAGTCCAACAGGCCTAGAGGACATGGAGATCTTTTATTACCGAAGTCTTACCACGCATGCGCCGGATTCGAAACCCCTAGGCAGAAATTAATTAACCTGTTTTAATTCTCGGATGTTAAATAACACCATTTATTTATTTAATAAGTTATTTTTATTTTACCATTCCAAGCTAAATAATTTTCATTAAGTTGATGCCCTCAAGCAGTACATGTATTATCCGGTTCCAAAACTCCTATTATCAAATATCCAGTTTCCATTCTTTGATCTATAAAATATATAATTATGATCAGAGATTTATTAAAAATAACACTCTGAAAAAAGAAAGCAGTGATCAAATAAGTATTAAATATTATTATTGTTATAGTGAATCTGATTCTTCCTGGGCAAATACCCTCAAGACAATCTAGGGACTCAATTTCTTATACCTACAGGCGATAGATGTAACTCGATTGCATCTAGAGATTATATTCAGTTTTTATTTATTTATTTTTTGTTAATGATAAGGATGTAAGAAGATGGAACATTTCTAAATATCATTAGAGAGTCAGTGAAAAGATTATCTTTTGCCAAGAGTGCAGGATTGTTGATTCATAAAGAGAAATCAATAATGTTGTCCTCTGCTTGATTCAAATAAACATATACATATATATTTGTTGCAGTAAAATCCTGTTTTTAGTAAGAACGCGTTCTTACTAGTTAAAACATTTTCACTGAATACCTTTATGGCAACTAGAGTTTACTGAAGTTGGTTGAGATTGGTTCAAAGGTCTAGAATCTTCATTTTTGACTTTCAGTGGGTGTTTATTTTCAAAAAAATTTAGAAATTAGAAGCAAAGTTGTAGAGGGTGTAATTGTAGACATTTTCGTTTAAAAAATTTTGAAAAAACACCCAAAATGAAGCGGGAGGTCAAAGATGAAGATTCTAGATCTTTGAACCAAACTCAACCAACATCAGTAAATTCTAGTGGCCACAAAGGTATTCAGTGAAACGCGTTTTAACTAGTAAGAACCCGTTCTTAATAAAAAACGGGGTTTTACTGAAACACATTATATATATAATATAACGAACATTTTGTTAGAGACTATAGTTTCGAAGGTTTGACCTTCATCATCAATCTTTCAATTAAATAATCAAAACTATAGTCTCAAAAAAAATATAAATATATTTCTATATTTATAATAATCGGCATTGAATGCACCTGTGTTGGGGACTATTTTTTTCTTTTATCGGCTTAAGATATCAAAGCAATGTTTTTATTCAACTCAGCCAATCGAAAAAACCTTTTGTTACTGGTGTTTCTGTAAATAGACTCTAAGTATAAATATTTATTAATTTTCAAAATTTATCGATAATTTTTTGTAAGAAAATTACAAGAGCTTGTCATCTATTAGATTCGAGATTGAATTAATTATTTTTAATTATATGTCAGATAGGTTGTTTTCACCACCTCCGAAATCGAATTCTAGTGCCAAAATTAGTAATCCATTCCAGTTGGCTACCCTGTGAGGTGAACCCCTCTGGGACATATATGTCGCGTTAGATATTTCATGCAAGATTTAATTCATTTGTAAAATGTCGCGATTTATTGAAATGTAGTTATTCTAAATTTGAACACATAGCCATGTTATAAATATAATTTAAAAAAAATTAAGAATATAATAAACATACATAATACCTAATTGGTTATTTTGGAACTCGGGTTCGATTCTTGAAGTGGTGAATATAAACCTTCTCACATATAATTAAAAATATTCCATTCCATTTCGGGTCTAATAGATGACAATTTCTTGTGATTTTCTTAAAAATTTAGGGATTATTTCTATCAGCAATATGAACTCTTATATAGATAATAATTATTTGAATATTCCTGTTTAAAAATGTCTGAAGTAAAAATCATTTTCAAGCATGATCATTTTTTTATCTGGCTAGATTCCGATACCCATGAACGTAAGATCCTAGAAATTTTGTCCCGGGGCCCAAATGTATTTATTTTCAAAACGAAGAAACAATTAATTAATAATAAAGTGGCTATTAAACAATTGTATGTAGCTAATGAGCGAATGAGCTGAACTTAGCCACCAAGTTTGTACTAATAAATTGCACTTCTGTGCCAAGCTTCTAGCCCAAACTGTTTGTTGACAAAAAAACTGGCAAATTTACCAAATCTGGTAAAAATTTCATTTTATTCCCAATTTATTTATTAAAATTTAATTTATTTAAGAAGTTTAATGCCTTTTAAATCAGTAGAAGAAATTCAAATACTTCCACTTAGGTTATTTTTTTCAGTGAAAGTAAAAAAAGTTGAGTATTTTTTTCCTATTAGAAATAATTTCAAGGTTAAAATGTCAAAATTTCAAAATGAGGGAATTAAATAATTTTCTTTAATCACTCTCTCTCATTCGTTTCACTTCCAAGCCACATTACTCATAATAGCTAGTATAAGAAATTAATTATGGGAAAAAGTTTAACTATTTATTATACACCTACCTCGAACTGTGTCTCTATGTAAATTAAACACGGGAAAAAATCTTTCACGGTAAACTTCTATTTTCGTTTTCTGAATGAATTGTTTAAGTAGAAGAGCTTGCCATCCTTCACCTTCAACAAGCGTCTTTTGGGTGCAAGCTTTACGATGAAAAAGAAAACTGGTTAATTAACCATGGTTAAATAGAGCTCTTGATTCCACGGCTGTTTTGCCTCTTTCCTTTTTTCATACATTATTAACATGGCGTTTGTTCTGTCAATAAAAATCCTTAATTCCCTCTAAACCCTCATTTGCGCACATATACGAGGATAAGTCAAAAATTACTTACACTTTTCGTTCGACAACTTTATTAAACTAAGATAGGTGTACAACAGATACATTATTTTTCGATATAGTCTCCACCTTTAGCAATGCACTTGGTCCAGCGAGCCACAAGCTTCCGGATGCTTTCCTGGTAGAAGGTTTTCGGTTGGTCATGAAGCCACTTTTGCACTGCATCCCGAACGTCCATGTCTGAGGCAAATCGACGACCTCTCAAAGTTTCCTTGAGTGGTCCAAAGAGATGAAAGTCTGAAGGAGCGTGATCTGGGCTGTAGGGAGTGTGTTCCAGGGTCTCAAAGCGTCTCAAAAAGTTGACGGTCGCTCAGCTCCCTCTTTTTGTGTTACGCTCGTTCGGCCACTTTTAAACATTTCGATCCATAAAAAAACGCTTTTACAAGATAAAGCACTTTCCCCGTATTGTGACAAAAGTCTCCGGTGAATTTCAGCACCTTTCACACCCTAGACCACTCCTCGTTGCTCCTCTTTGGTGCAATCTGATAGCGGAGCTGACATGCTCACGAGGGGGTGGGGGGTTATCAAGGGGCGAGGGGGGGCAATGTAACTCATGTACTAGGGAAATTGGGCTTTATTTTATTACGTTAATGTTAATTTAATATCGATAATTATGAAATATTTAATCTGCTTCGCTATTTTTTTGTTGATGGGGTGGGTGTATCCCTCAGTGTCCGATCCAAGTGGCGCGTCCCTAAAATGGAGAATGAAATGTTATGTGGTGAGTGAAGGATGTAGGGAAATGGACTTCCTGGTACTAATTCTATAAATAATTATATACAGACCAGCGGTTAACGAGAGACAATGAGATATGTTTATTCAGGGACTGTTACAATGAGCTCGACTATTGTATAGATGTCTTCTTTGGTGTCCAGCTCTGGTAGCGTGATTGTGTGGGTATGTGTGTGTGTGTCCTCTCTTGTTATATGCTTAGCAATAAATGGTATGTGTATTGCAAGCGAAGACCTGGAGAGGAGCCGTGGGTGTGTGTGCTCGCTGTATGTTCCCTTTTAATAGATGAATAAGTGTTTAGGTGTGTGCAACTCCGCCGTATGTATATGTATGTATATATATGTGATGAAGACTCTCCTCTGTGTGTTCTCATATAAGAAGCAGTTTTGAGCTCTTGTGTGTATTCAACTCTCTCTCTGCAGTATGTGTGTATATATGTATAAGAAGAAGTCTGTACTCTCTGTTCAACTCACTGCGGAACTTGAATAGAAGTATGTGTATGTGTATATCTCTTCAACTCCAAAGCAGAAGTGTTCTTCACTCGCTCACCTCCCTGAAGTCAATGCTCTCCTATTATTCTTAATCACTGGTCATTTGTCTAGCTTTCTCGGAACTCATCAGTTTTCCTTGTTCTATTGACTAATAGCTTGCCTTTATGTAAACTTAACTCTGAAGAAAAATAAGATGTTAATTAATTTATTTAACTAAATTCTTGTTCAACCCGCAAGACCATTGCATGCTTATGTTGTTGTAGCTAGACAACTGACGCGATCGTGATTAAATTCCGCACACGTGACCACAGACGCGCCAACTCAACGCATGCGTATGCTGCCGCCTCCTATCTTAGTTTAATAAAGTTGTACAATAGAACGAAAAGTGTAGGTAATTTTTGACTTATCCTTGGGTACAATTTATTAATTTCGCCACGGTGTCTATCTGACTTCACATATAGACCGTAAGTTAAATAAGATTCAAACTTGGAATTTATAAGTTTAACGTGCGTTTTCATTTTACCCGAAATCTAAAATTTTATAAAAAATTTAATCAAGTGATTAATTCGGGAATGATGAAATTTTTTCGTGGGAGCGAAAATGAAAAAAACATTTCTTGAAGTTCAAATATTTATATTCCACTTAACACCTAACATGGGCTAGAAAAATCATTAAATAATATAATAAGGTCAGATTTTTTTTTTAATTTATTACATTTTAAAATAACATCTGGTTATCACACTAAAAAATATCGATGTAGAATGGAGGGGGGCGGGGGACGGACAAAGTATTAGAGAAAAATCATTTTCAACCATGATTTTTTTCGTCTGAGTGCCATAATTAAACGAAAAAATTCCAATTTTTAAATACTCGGTACGATATTTCTGCAAACTTTGATGTTTCGGCAGTTTTCGTCAGAGAACGATTTGAGCTAAAAGGCTGAAATTCGACACAAAGCTGAAGCTCATTATACCTACTTGCATGTTAAATTTCAGTTCATAAGCTATACAATTGTTATATGGAGATTCCGTTAACTATAACCATTCAAAAATCTCCGCAATACTAATGAATAGAAGTTGTACTGATCCTCTTCAATTCCATCAGAAAGGAAGACGTTTATTATAGTCTTAGTTTCTCGTTAATTTACTCAATGGGCCAGAATTCTATAGCTACTAAACTGCAGTTTAAACGTAGTTTCATTTCTTTGAAAGCTTTCTCACCGCATCCCCCTTGGAAAATGTTCAGCCGATTATAGTATGTACTATTTGCGAGGGCCCACTTCAGCGGCCCTCTTGGTAGCCAGGGAGCTTCGCCCTCTAGTCCCCGAGCCACCTTCTCAAGGTCTTTTTATGCTCCAAATAGTCTACCATAATTTCGAATTCCAATAAAACTGAATTTTACTTTAAATGACTCCAAATATAGGGGAGGGTGAAAAAAAATTCTAGATTTTTGGACCAAATTCAACCAAATTTTGTAGACTATCAATACAAAGAACATATATCAAATGTAAAAAGAATTAATCCTCAACCCGGGTTGGTTAAGTTTGGAGGGTGATCAGATTTAGGGGAAGAGGAGAGAGTCCAGAGGGCATATATAAGGTTTGGCTGGGTGGATGATGATCTGAGGTGGGTCCAGGGGTGAAGGATAGGCTTGGTTGGATGGAAGTGATTAGAGCCTAACAATAGGCCCCCAGGACTACCTCCCACCCGCCAACCCTATCCCCACTGGACCCTCCGATCATCATCCAACCCGCCAACCCTAGGGATATGTTTATTTGCATCAAGCAGAGGACAACCTCCATGATTTCTCTTTATTAATCAACAGCTCTGCTTTTCTCGGAAAAACAAAATCTTTTCAATTAGATTAAATATCCACTACTTTGTACATAGGGACCTTGAAACGCAAAGATATATGAACTTCAAAAATTTGTTAATGAAAATATTCTTGCATAATGGAAAAAAAGCAAGTTGTTGATTTGTGAAAGTCGTGTAGCACACACACACCATATGTTTTTCCTTTTTCTTTCAATATTTCTTTAATTTTGCTGAGTAGGATTTCGATTGGATGAAAGTTGTGTATCTCTTTCTCTCTTTCGTCGAGTGATTTATTCGCTAGAAACGCGCGTATCTTGGCAGATGGTTCTTCGGCGACGACGACGCGTTTTCTTTTCACTTTCCAGGGTTGTCTGTGGACGGTGGGAGAAAAAAATGGATGGATCGCAAAACGAACAACCAACATAGCTGCATTTTCACTTTTTACCTTCATTCTCTCTCTCTTTCTCTCTAGTACCTACGTCTCTTCTTGTTTTTATATCTTTCCTTTTCTCGTAGTTTTGCTTTCCCTCAGTTCCATCTCCCACGTGAAATTAAAAGAAGACTACACGAGTTTTTTCTTTTCATTACTCACAACTCACGAGAAATAGAAACGTAGATTTCTGTGGCGAATAAGTCACAAGTGAAATACGCACCCTAAATAAGATATTTATTAAAAATTTAAATTCATGAATAAAATTATTAATTGAACAATTAAGAATTAAGTATTTTTTACTTTACCATACAGGGTATGGTCAAGTATTGTAATCGTGCATGAAAAAGCTGACGTGTTCTGATGTGGCCATCCACTTTACCATACAACCTGGCCCCTCACTTATATTTAATATTTAATAAAATTATTTATAATCATGTAGGGGATCGGGGTTAATTTTTGCATTTTTAGACTCCTGGGGGCCCACTGATTATGTTTACAAAATTTCGTTGAGTTTGGTAAATGGCCAAGATTTTAATTTTTTGACCCTGCGCCCCCTCCCCACCCCCCATTTTGGGCGATTAGTTCTTGCATTTTTAGACTTCTGGGGTACCACTGATTGTGTATACAAAATTTGGTTGAGTTGAGTCAAATGGCCCAGATTTTTAATTTTTATCCCCCCTTCCACCCCCTTTAATTTTGGGTCGATATGCACCAAAATCTAATCAGCTCTTAATCTCAATGTACCAAAACTACGTGTGAAATTTGGTTTCGATATTCATACTAGTTTTTGAGCTAGCTCTTCCACAAAATTTGGTAACGCACAGACTAACTAACAGACATTTTGACAAAACAATTATTATCTCGAAAAATATAATTTTTTCGATGTTCACTTATTAGAGCTTTTTTGTAGAGCGAAATGCCATGGTTTCGTCTCAATTGTTTTAATCAAACAGTTTCAGCCGTTTTTGAGATATTTCGAAAAAAAGAAGGAAAAAAAACACTTTTTTCATGCACGATTACAATGCTTGACCATGCCTGTATGGTAAAGTAAAAGGGGTTTATTGCTTCTTTTTTCGAAATATCTCAAAAACGGCTTAAACTGTTTTGATTAAAAAAAATTGAGCGCAACCTTGGCATTTCGGTCTACAAAAGCCCTAATAAGTGAACATAGAAAAAATTATATTTTTCGAGATAATAACTTGTTTTGTCAAAATGTCTGTTAGTCTGAGACTGTGCGTTACCAAATTTTGTGGACGAGCTAGCTCAAAAACTAGTATAAATATAGAAACCAAATTTCACACGTAGTTTTGGTGCATTGAGATTAAGAGCTGATTAGATTTTGCGCATATTGAGCCAAAATTAAAGGGGGGTGGTTAAAATTTAAAATTATAATATTTTCGAACTAACAAAACAAGAAAAATGAAATATACTATAAAATGAACCTATAATAACGGAAAATATTTTTTTTTCTGGCACCGAAAGTAGGTGGGGGGAGGAAAAATAAAAATCTAGGCCATTTGAGCAAACTCAACCAAATTTTGTATACATAATCAGCGGGCCCCAGAAGTCTAAAAATGCAAAAACTAACCGCCCAAAATTGGGGGGGGGAGAGTCAAAAAATGAAAATCTAGGCCCTTGTACCAAATTCAACCAGAAGTATATGGTAAAGTCAAGTGAATGGCCACATCAGAAAGTGTCAATTTTTTGTTAAGTTAAAAGCGATATGTTTTTTATTTCAAGACCCCCATCCACGGATACATTCGACTCCGACCCAAACCCTAAATCTCTTCTTATTTTCACGAAACAAGTGTCCGCAGCGGACTAAAGAGGTTGTAGCTTTTCGGTGCAACTTCTTCTTGTATCAATATCACAATTTTAGTCATTTTCCTCGTTTAGATTCACTCTCGTTTAGCTCACCCGCATATTTATTCAATTAACTTGACTTTTTGTTGTTAAGTTATTGTGGGTTTCTGAATCCAGGCATACATTCTGACACACAGAAAGAAACAAATTATATTTGAAAATTATTTTTCCCCACGTTCCAGACATCTTTTAACAAAATTAGCGAAAAAAATGTTTTTAAATTTTGAATGAATTCAATTAAGCTCGCCCAGAAAGCGATCTCAATCTCTAAGACTTCTAAGGGCGAAATCTCTCTCAATTTTTCAGTTTCTGACAAATTTCAGTCCTTCAAGACCCTCAAATGTACAGATTCCTTCGTTTCCAACCCTTTTTCTAGACACTCATATTTATTGTATTGATTTTCATGTCCTTAAAAAAAACATTAACCCTTAGAATAATTAGTAGATCAGTTAGCAGTTGTCATATTGATTTATTCCTTCTTTAATCCCCCTTAAAGAGTAATGGGCCATTAACACATACAGGCCTAATTTCAGATTTATATTTAGAATTACCATGCTTGAACTAACGTTTTACGCCCCTCTCTAATTGCAAATTTGGCGATTAATTATAAACGAATCCCGGGGCTTATTTCCCTATTTTAATTCGCTCACTAATAGAATGTTGTTATATAGGACATGAAAAGTCATTCTCAAAATGGTCTAAATTTATCGAAAGAGAAGATAGATCAATTAGATTGCACATTATTAATGAGTAAAACACATTAGAATGAACGACGTTTCGACAGTTATTTTTGGAGTCATTTTCAAGTGCTGTAAGAGAAGTTTGTTGAATGAGTTAGGTGTAGATTTTCATTTTTTCATTATTTTAATAGTTCCTCAGCGTGAACAATTTTTATTTCACTAAAACTTCGATCATTTCTGAAATTAATCTTTTTTCTAAATGTTTTATCTAAAATTTTGTGTTCTTAATAAAATAAAAATAAAATGAACTAGAAAGGTATACAAATGTTAGATCGAAATCAGTTTGTGAAGTCGGTGCCAAACATATATCTATATATATATATATATATATATAATTCTTTGATGGATAACACTTACTCATCATCAAAACAGCCAGAACCACTGGACATAGAAACATGAAATTTGGAGAGGATATTACATCTATGACATAGGGGCTCAGTAAGAAAGGATTTTTCGAAATTGACCCCTAAGGGGGTCAAAGGGGGCAAAGTGTGTTTTCACTGATTATGCGATATCTCTTAAGGACGATAAAATATCTACTTGCTTTTTACTTATAAAAATACTAAATTAAAATATCTAAAAACTCATTTCAGGATTTTTTGAAATTCGACCCCTAAAGGGGTCAAAAGGGGTAACATATCTTTGCAATGTGTTTACACTAATTATGCATTTTCAATTAAGAACGATAAGATATCTACTTGATTTTTACTTAATAAAATTCTAAATACAAATATCTAAAAAAAATTTCAGGATTTTTTGAAATTCGACTCCCAACTATCCAAAATGTGAGTGGGGGCAAAAATTAAAACTCTCTCCTATCTTGATCAAATTTTGTAGAGTTATTCTTTATTACTTTAAGAAACTATTCCTGTAAAAATCAACTATCAAAAATTGACTGTATGGGGGCAAAGGGGGGGGGGGGGGGGCAAAATATAGAAATATTTAGCTTTTTTGTACATTTACTCTTTAGAAAACTGAGAGTTATTTATTTCCAAATATCTACAAAATAATTTTAACCTCTCAAAATGTGAGTGGGGGCAAAAAAATTCAATATTAAAAAATCAATTTCAAAAATCAAAAAATTCAATATCAAAAATCAATAGCCAAAATGAGTGCGTGGGGGCGAAAAGAGTAAGCAAAATATTACAAATATATATTACAGACCTAATAATCACATGCGAGACGCGGCCCGCCAGGGCCACCTGCCGGAGGGCCGAGCTGTAGAGAGCGTGCCTTCGGCACGCCTGGGGCAGCTCGTTAATTATGAATAGCACTCGATGGATCTTACTTAGTACGTTTGGCGGGTAATGAAGACAACATCGCTTAAGCTCGCTTATATAGTTTGTTTGGAACCGACTTCAAAAAGTGATTTCATGTAAAAATTTCGTCGTTTAGTTATAACTCAATTAAATAATTATTTTATACTTTTGAGTGAATTTTATTTTTATTTTTGAGTTATTATTTTATTTGTTGAATTTAATTTTTTTGAAGTCGGTTTTGTTTTTTTTTCTAAAAATTATTTTTATTTTTCTCCTATGTATCTCCTTCAACATATAAAAATTCTGCTACCCTCGCCACAAAAACTTTCAATTTTAACATAAGATAATATTTTGCATTCATCTCGTAAAAGAAAGTGTTGGGCGAATGAATCAGAAAATAATAATAAAATTCAATTCATAAATATAGAAATTCTCTCGAGAATTTGGCTGGTTTTAAATGGATGTATTAAGATTGTTTGTTTTTTTATAAAAGATTTTATTTAGTATAATTTCGATTATTTGCCCATAAGAATTGGATATTTCCGTTATTTTGTCATTGATCATATCATCAGAACTTGACTAAATTAATATGGGACCACCCCTAAGGTCCCCCTTCCCAATAAAAAAAGAATCATCGAAATAGGCCCACGTGGCAAAAAGTACTAGCTGAACATACATAAAAATGAATAAATAAATAGATAAATTTTATATATTTTTTTTCTAATTAATATATCAAAGAATAATTGACATATCAATGAGAATTGTTTTGACTACGCTTATTTGAAAAAATATATTTATCGCGAGACTTCTCCAGACTTAAGACTCCGCAGACTCCAATAGCGTAATCCGCAGTAGTCTCGCGATAAATATCTTTTTCAAATAAGCGTGGTCAAAACAATTATCATTGATATGTCAATTATCCTTTGATATATTAATGAGAAAAATTATAAAATTTATTTAACATCATTATTTCAAGTTAGAAATATATAAGTTCAGATATTATTTTTCCTCAATATTTGACAAAAATTCCCTACATTTGATTCGCGATTGAATCAAATGTAGAAAACATTCGATTAAATAAATAGAGTTAGGTATCTTGACTATCTTGGAGCTAAACTGACCCAAACGTAGAAAAAATCATTAAAATCGGTTCATAAACAATGAAGTCATGCGTGAACATACATACAAAAAAGTCCAATACCAATGAAATTTAAATGGTACCAATCGGAAACTAGACTGAACCCAATGCACACAAAATCATCAAAATCTGTTGACAATTGGCGAAGAAATCAGTTAACATAGATACAAAAAAATTCATTTGAATTGATAACCTCCTCCTTTTTTGAAGTCGGTTAAAAAAAATTCATTGTATATAATTATTTAATTAAAAAAATGTATTCGATAAATTTTTTCCATAAAAGCAAAAGAAAAGAATTTACCGAAATTTCGAAAAAAATTCCCTTATTTTATTGAAAATATTTTAAAAACAATTAAAGATAAAAATATTAAAAAAATAATAAATTCTCTGAAATGCAATTGGGGTAGAATGTCTCACTCTGGTATAGAAAGAAAAGGTGCGTAATATAAGCTTGGGCACTTTTATAACAATCCCGGATACATGTCGAGACAAGTCCATATCCATTGGACGCATTGAAACAAGCTCAGACAGGAAATAAAGAATTTTCTATTAATCAAGTATAGTACGAGTTTTATCAATAGCGTCTAATTCTCCGTAACACAAGCTAATTATTTTAATACTAATAATAAAATTCCATACAAAGTCTATTAAATAGAGTTGAAATATGTAAAATAAACTGCAACGGATCGTTGCTAAACTTTATCCAAATTCGTTTGAAATATTAATATGTTCTTGAGTAAAGTACTTTAAAATATAATTTTACTAAAAACTTTATTTAACCTTTTTTGTGGTCCCCAAGGTACTTAATTAGGATATTAAATTTCATCAAAATTGGTTAAGTCATTTTCAAGATATTTAGAAAAAACTAAAAAAATACTGAAATAAAGTACTAATGTATGTGGACCGATATTTACCAAAAACTAATCAGCGCTTCATTTTGTTAAACTAATGGTAGGTTTTCAATTTCATTTCAATCAGCGCAAAGGTGTGGAAAAAATCGTGGACGAAATAAACGATAACACACACACACACACACATACATCCATCCATCCATCCATCCATCCATCCCCACGCACTAAATGAAAAAATGGCACTTTTTGGCCTCTCGACGAGATCCCAGGTAATTTTTGGCAAAACCGTCACGTGCTAAAATTCAATCTCATTGAATACTTCAATTTGTGACCTTAATTGAGTCTATGGGTTCCGTAGTCTTTACCTGAGGACCCTTTGAAGTCGCGCTTGCCGCGAGAGCGATTCCAATACTTTCTCCCATGCTTCGCATTGGATAAAGTAAAAAATTGCAAAATAGAAACACATGAAAAAGAATTAATTAAATATTGAACCAATTCAATAAGCAGGTGCTTTCGTTCTAACAGGATGGGTACATATGAGGTTACATGATATATGGGCAACCCCCGGCCCCCGGGCCGGATCCGGCCCTCCACCAGCTTCAATCCGGCCCACGAGAGATTAAGAAATTTCAAATAACATGCAAAAAAATTAAAGATTTAGCACACATAGTTTATTTGTAATTACTTTGTATTTGTCAACCAACATAAAACTGTATTCTTCAAATCATATAGACTAAAATCGATAAATAATAAACTGCAACGGATCGTTGCTAAACTTTATCCAAATTCATTTGAAATATTAATATGTTTATTCCTTTATTATTAATCAGATATCACTTGCTATTTGCAGTTCCTGTTGACTTTAATTCAAAAATAATGATCGATTCCCATTTATAACCATTCTACATTCGATTTTTGACATTTCGGTTATTATTGGTAACCATTGATGAAGACATGGAGGAATCGACTTAAAATCAAAAATAACGATCGATTCTCATCTAATACTTGAGAAATAACAATTCTACATTAGATTTTTGACTCTTCGATTATTATTGGTAACCATTGCTGAAGACATGGAGCTGAAGGTAGTCGATTCATTGACCCCTTTGAACCCTGAAGAAGGAGAGAAGATCCTCCTAAACGTCGGTTTCACAATAATATTATAAGGGGGAAAACATTTCCGATAAATCGTTATATTAGCTTTTTCTCTTTTTTCTTATTTTGTTTTTTGTTTTATATCAATTAATTTTTATGTAATTAAATTGGTCTAAAAATGTACATTAAAGGGGCTAGATAGCCTTACAGATACAATGTTTTTAATAAATAAATAAATAAAATATTATTTATTGGAACTAGTCTCTTATTTATTTCTGGACTGCGTTTATCCAATCCTGAGGTATTAAATTGTGCTAATCGAATAAATAAGATTAAATTAGTAGGTACGGTTATTGGCGTTGATTGACCCTATATTGATTCAATCAGTTTATTTTAATTCTTCTGACATGTTTAATTTTATTTTATCTTATTTTATAGAATTTGAATATAATTAAATATATTTTTAATTTTTTTTTCTGTTTTAGGTAAGTGAAATGTCAAGAGAGTCAATAGGGTCTCTTCCTAGATTACATGTAAGTAGAGTGAATAAGAAATAAATTCTAAAGAATATAATTAAGTGAAGTTTTTGTGGAGTTTCCTGAAATAAAAGATTTAAAAAGTTATTATAGACCCTCAATATATTTCGGGTTGTTAGCTCATCTTCAGGAGTACATAAAAAACTCACTTTAATTTTAACTTATATACAGGGTGGGAAATAAAGATCTACCGCATTTTGAAGAGGTATAAAAAATGAAAAAATATAACTAGAAAAAAAACTGAATATATTTTTGAAAAGAACATAAATTTTTTTTTAATGTGTTTTAAATATTATATCTGATAAAAAAAAGGTGTGGGGGGGGAGGTCAAAAATGAAAATTCTAGCCCTTTTGACCAAACTCAATCAAATTTTGTATACATATTCTGTGGACCCCCAGAAGTCTAGAAATGCAAAAACTAACCAAATTGTCTATACATAGTTTTGTCGAAAGGGATAGAATTTCCATTTTTGACCCTCCCTCCATTTTGGGTGGTTAGTTTTTGGATTTTTATCCTTCTGGAAGTCCACAGAATATGTAGACAAAATTTGGTTGAGTTTGATCAAAAATGCTAGAATTTTAATTTTTGACCCTCCCCCCATTTTGGGTGGTTAGTTTTTGCATTTATAGCCTTTTTGGGGCTCACAGAATATGTATACAAAATTTGGTTGAGTTTGGTCAGAAGGGCTAGAATTTTCATTTTTGACCTCCCTTCCCATTTTGGGTGGTTAGTTTTTGTATTTCTAGTCTTTTTGGCTCACAGAATATGTATACAATATTTGGTTGAGTTTGGTCGGAAGGGCTAGAATTTTTATTTATGACCCCCCCCCCCCACCTTTTTTTGTCTGATAATGTTTAAAACACAAAATATATATTTTATGTTCTTTTCAAAAATATATTCAGTTTTTTTGTAGTTAATTTTTTTCATTTCTTTATACCTCTTCAAAATGTGGTAGGTATATCTTAATGCCTCACCCTGAATAATGTTTCTCTATATATAAACCAACACCGCTCTCTCTTAATTCTATGGATTAATATAGCATATCCGTAGATTATTATGTATACATATTAAGCCCATTTGCGAACCTCGATTTAATAGACTTCTTAATTAACGAACTTATTTAACGGCCCGAATGTTCTATGTCAAAATTATCAGCATATTAATTTAACCCTTTGTGAAACAAATACGATGCACAAAGATATGGCGGAGCGAGCGTTTTGCATTAATCAAAAGCGATATATTAATAATATTTTTAATTATAAATTTGGATAAAAAGCCCTATTTTTTTTTACAGTTAGAATTAAATCACATTGAATTGAATTGCTCTTTATTTTGACATTTCTAATCCCAAAATTTGAAAATTAATTTTAAAGATGATTAAAATTTCATACAACCCAAATTCAAATAACAAAAAGTCAGATAGAGACTTTTTTCTAAGATTTATAAAAAAAAGTTAGAGAAAAATAATTTAATTTTCCACCACAATATGTATCATTGTCTATTTTCGAAATATTTATTTGTTTAAACAGAGGTCCAAATCCCCCCGTTAGCTTCATAACTCAACCCCCCCCCCAGTTTCATGAAAAGTAACCCCCACCAACTTCGTATCACCCCAACCTCATAAAAAATAAACCCCTAACAAATAGCAGAATAAACTCAAAACTTCCACCCGAACAAAAGGTATTGCTGTATTTGTAATAAAAACAGTGTTTATTTTTAGCATAGGTAGGCCTATAATAATGCTAATTTTGCAAAAATTTTCAACCCTCTCCCCCCTGAAATTTCAATGACGCACTCTGCATCTTAACCCCCATGGGCATCCCTGGTTTATAGTTGCATTATATTCTATTCTTAAAGCAACTATTTTTTCGGATTTCTAAACAATTTCTATTTAAATTTAAAGTTTTTGTTTTGTCGAGAGTAGCAGAGTTGTTAATTCACAAAGAGAAACAAAGAAGGTTGTCCTATATCTGTATATATATTATTTATTTGTACGATCACTTTCATCGTTTCATCAAACAAATAAATAATATATATACAGATATATAATTTCGATATATATATATGTGTATGTTTATTTGCATCAAGCAGAGGACAACCTCATTATTTGTCTTTGTGAAATTTCTATTGATAAAGGGAGAATTTTTCTCAAAACTTTTGGATTTCAAATTAACGTTTTAAGATTGTTTTTTATAAAAGATTAAAATTTATTTATTTTCTTTAACATTTATCCGACCGACGTTTTGGTAATTGTTGGGGGTTATCTTCAGTGCTATAAAATTAAAACATACCCATCGCCTCACACTTTAGGTACCGTCAAATGGGGGTAAGTTTGCGGCACTTTTTGTGTACTTTTTTTTTATCTATTTTGATGAGTATACAAAATATAGTTTTGGCAACTATGCTTACAACAATAGCCAGTTTTTAGCTTTCAGCCCATTAAAAAAAAAGTTCTATTAAGCCAGTTAGTCACAAATTTCGAAAATTTGGGGCACAATTTTCCACGGTGGTCGAGGCTAGTTTTGCCATCATATTTTTTCTATGATATTATATATTAAAATCAATGTGGCACAATCTCACACCTACAAGCGATTGATTTGTACCACAACAATGCCACAGTGAATGAATGAAGAGCTATCACAAAACAAAAAAGTTAAATTAAGATACGCAAAAGATACACCAGAATCAATTCAAACTTTCCATCTGTTCTAAAAACAGCATCCTATCTCTTATAGTTAAGGCTGGACATTAGAGTGGAGCGAAAAAGCCCCCTCCCAAAAAAATTTTTGCTCAATTTATTAGGCCGTGTGCGGAAAAGTTGCCACCTATATGTGTAATAATGTGTGTGAAATTTGAACTTCCTACGGTGCAATCTTAAGGTGCCCCTGTGTCACCACGAACATTTGGGACTTCTTTCAGATTTTTGCTTATAACTCGAAAACCATGGGTCCAACTGAAAATTTTACTCTTACCAAAATGAAAGATTATAGAACTTCGCGTTGAATTATCTACTGAAAAGTTAAAATCAGTTTAGCCGTTTAGCCACAATCGGTCGTCAAAGATAGGCAAGTTTGACCAACTTTGAGTAAAAGTGAATTATTCTCATTATGTGATCACAAGAAACCACTTTTCGAATTTTGGTGCTGACCCCATATGGTCGGATTATGTCCTGTCTTGGAAAATTCTGGATATCTTCAAATCTAAAAGTTTTAACAAAAAAGTGGCTCAAGTAAAACTTCAAAACAATAATATTTCTTAGAAAATGAGACAAGAATCAAGTTTCTAGGATGAGTGGTTTTCATTTTATGAATGAAAAACTGCTATTTTTTCAACCTCATTGAGGCTCGGGTTACCGTTGTCTAATTATGATGAATGATTGCCAATCACTGTTTTTAGCCATTTGGTAACAAATCTGGGGGTCAGCGACGCAAAAATTTCAAGAGATGTTTCTTGTGACCACCTAATGAGCCCCACTTTGGTAAAAATTGCCTATTTTGACTATCGATTGTGGCTAAACGGCTGAAGCAATTTTAACTTATAAGTAGATTATTCGACGCGTAATGTTATGCTCTTTCATTTTGATAAGAGTAAAATTTTCTGTAGAACGCATGATTTTCGGGTTATAAGCAAAATATGAAACAATTCCACAATTTTCGTAGTTTTTAGTCCCTCAAAAATTTAGCCAGAAACCGTCGAAAACTCATATAACTCTTATTTGGAATGCTTAACGTCGATTAAAATTATTTCCAGCTTTTATTTTTTATTGACCAGTGCTACATTTTTTTGGTGGTTTTCATAGAGAAATCATCAGTCAGCGTCAAAAGTGCATTCGCAACGAACCTACGCAATACACACTTGAAGGGGCACCTTAACATATAATTTGATTTAGCTGAGATTTTCTATTAGAAAATTGTGATAGGTAACTTTTCCGCATACGGCCGTTTCAAATTTTTGATTTTAGTTGATGCACTCCACCCAGCTGGACATTCAAAAATACGATTTGGCACAATTTAGCCAGTCACAAAATCACCCCATTTGACGGTACATAAAACAAAGAACAACAATATACAATATACCTCCCGTCCAATCTTTCTTGCTGTATATTCTTGAATCGTTTAGGAGAAGGTTTCCTCGTCCCGAGCCCCACCCAACCTGTGTAACATCTCATGCTGCGGGTGTAGATTTCATTCTTTGTTTAACTAACAGCTGGAAAGTTTTGACAGAAATCACCTAGATGAGTTATTTTGATGAGAATACTAACCATTAAAAATGTCTTATCTATGAGAAATATCTCTCATCAAAAAATGCTAATCTATTTCTTTGAGACTTCTCTGAGTAAATAATACAGGTTTTAAATTAATAAAAAAATCGAATCAACTCATTCATGATAATCATAACTTTATCTCTATGACTTCTGCAGAGTGCAATCACAATAATTGGACTGGCATAAAAAGAGGTATATTTAAATTAAAAACAAACATTTTCTGTAACTTTATATTATTTATTGAAACCAAAATAAATTAACTATGCACAAATTATAGTCTGAGAGCTTGTCAATTTTTCGGACGATATTTCAGAATTAAAGTAACGTATCCCATATTGTAATATGATTAGCACACACCCCCAAAGTGAAATTATTACAGTCGTTTTTAGGGGTAATCATCCCTTAAATTTGTCAAAAATACTGTTAAATAAAATCATTTCAGAATGAAATTAAATTTCGTAATAAAATCTTAATGTCATTCCGTACTATTTTGTACGAAAGGCAGAACAATAGCTTAGCCGCAAATGGGGTGCCAGAACCACCCCCAATATGTATGGTTATTTCAAGAAATTTTAAACATCTGCCATTTTTGTGAAACTATATTCGAAAAGGCTTACTCAATCTCTAATAAAATATCTCAGACACCCCTGACTCAAACTACTCTTAAGCTTCAAAAACCCATTTACGAGACTTTTTTGTTTCGAGACCTGTCTTAGGGCCGGTTGTATGTCGCAAAGTAAATGCTTTTTACAACTAACAAGTGCCTGTCATCTGATTGGCCATCCCAGTGGCTCCATTTACCATCTACCGTTTGTTAGTGGTAAAAAGCATTTACTTTGCGACATACAACCGGCCCTTAGACGAGCTAAAAATTTAAAGAAAGAAAAAATAACTAAGCTTTTGAAAAGCAGTAGAAGTTATAGATAATACCATATACATATACCAATAATTTAAATGATTTAAAATTGGGTTTGACGCTTGAGGGTAGATTGAGTTAGAGGTGTTTGAAATGTTATATTATGTGAGTAGCGACTAGAATTTCATTCTACCTTTTCAAATATAGTTTCCCAAAACTGTAAGAAACAATCTGATATAATTTTTATAAAAAAAATAAAACCGACTTCAAAAAAATTAAATGCAACAAATAAAATAATAAGAACTCAAAAATAAAATAAAATGCACTAAAAGGTATAAAATAATAATCTAATTTAGTTACAACTAAACGACGAAATATTTATATGAAATCACTTTTTGAAGTCGGTGCCAAACATATACATTTTATGAATCAAACTCGACGGATTTTACTTAGTACGATTGGCGGGTACGCTCGCTTATATAGTTTGTTTAGCACCGACTTCAAAAAGTGATTTCATGTTAATATTTCGTCGTTTAGTTGTAACTAAATTAGATTATTATTTTATACCTTTTAGTGCATTTTATTTTATTTTTGAGTTATTATTATTTTATTTGTTGCATTTAATTTTTTTGAAGTCGGTTTTATTTTTTTTATAAAAATTATTTTTATTTTTCTCTTTTTAGTGATGTTATTAATAGTGACTTAATATAATACCTTGCATGCATCTCGTAAGAGAAAGGGTCGGGCGAATGAATCAGAAAATGATAATAAAATTAAATTCATAAATATAGAAATTCTCTAGAAACGTTTGCGGGTTTTAAATGAACGTTTTAAGATTGATTTTTTATAAAGATTTTATTTATTATAATTTCGATTATTTGCTCATAAGAATTGGATATTTACGTTAATTCGTCATTGATCATATCATCAGAACTTGACCAAATTAATATGGGACCACCCCTAAGGTGCCCTCTTTCCAATATAAAAAGAATCATCGAAATCGGTTCATAAACAAAGAAGTTATGCCTAAACAAACATATCAAAATAGGTCCAATACCAATGAAAAACAACGGGACCAATCGGAAACTAGACTGAACCCAATGCAAAAAAATCATCAAAATCGGTTCACAATTGGCGAAAATATCAGGTAACAAAAAAAAAATTCAGTCGAATTGAGAACCTCATCCTTTTTTGAAGTCGGTTAAAAATGGCAGATCTTATAAAATGAATTGAAATTATTATAAATATTGGGCTGGTTCTGCCTTTTGCGACTGAGCTAGTAGCATTTCGCCTTTCACATAAAATTTTACGTATTGACTTGAAATTAAATTTAACCATTACTTAAAAATTACTTTAATTTACAGTATTTTTAACGACTTTAAGGGTTGATACTCCAAAAACGACTCAAGTCGAATTTCATTTTCGGGTTGTTTGCTGACCATAGTACAGACTACCCTATGCAATATAGATACTATTTCCTTACGGGTCTTGTGTTGAATTCACACTCGGAGATGCCGCAAGTCTGGATTCTCGGATATTCCTCACTTTAAGATCTTGCTATACTTTACATATACTATTTCTCCACGTAAGCATGATAAGTGATAAGCAAAAAAAATGTCTAATGAATTCAATCCAACGCCTGACTCTCGAGTGCACAGAAAAATTCTACAGATTACAATGAAGTGGGGTAAGTGAGAGTTAAATGATGTGCATGCACTAGTCTTGATAGAATTCTCATGGTTAATTGAATATGAATTGAAGAAAAAAGTGAAAATTTTTCAGGACTCGGTACGCTGTTTGCACTATCGGTTAATCATTTAAACAATTATAATGATAAATATATAAATCTGATCTCATTCCTTTCAATTCAATATTTACTTACCTAGAGTCAAAAGACCGATCCTAGAATAATTGTTTTTAAGAAATTAATCTCTAATAGTCTTAAACAGGTCTGTACTTGTATTTGAGCATCCTTGAAATTCTTTGGTTCTAAAAGAAGAGAGATTTTTTTATTCTATCTGCGCCCTTTTTAGTAATTTTCCACAATTAGATTCTAATGAAAGAATCGGTCACCCGCACATTTATTAAATAATAAAAACAGTGAAAAATTATTTAAGTTTAAGGCGCCCTTTTAAGTAATTAAGTCCCTGGAGCACCGAGCGATGCTCAGTAACTTTTTGTCTCTAAAAAGTTTAAGTTTCAAATTTCAAGGCTCTGCGACTTACCGAAGACGATATATGAATGGTTAAAATATTTATTTTACGACACTCCTAATTTACACCCCCTTCCTTTATTTCAATCGGATTAAAATCTATACACGACTAATAACTCATGACACTTGATAAGTACACCAGTTTAAAAAAAAATCGTTAGTGCCGTTTTTGAGAAAATGAAAAAAATCGAAAAATCTTTCATGTAAATGTCCACTTACGGTGTTCCAATTTCAACCAAAATCTTGTTGTACCCCTTCTAGCCTATATCGAGCTTAAGTTTCGAATTTCGTAGCTTTATTTTTTTCAATTTTTTTTAATGCAATCGAATGCAAGAAGTAAAGAAGCAGCCCCTATGGATCTCGAAAGACCCTTGCATTAGCGAAGAGAATGGAAAGTTGATTAAGTGAGAGGGTGGAGACGTAGGTGTTTATGGACTCGGGTTTTGAAGGTTTGAAGGTTATAAGTGCTGGGAAAGATGGAGAGAGTTCCAGTTCCTTGAAGTCATGGGGATATACGTATTGGCGAATGAAGTGGTCCGGCACTTTTCTAATTTGACCGCGAAAGAGTGTTGGGAGTCGGCAAAACGTGTGCTACGCGCAAAGCATGCTTTGGGGGGAACTATTGATTTTATCTCTTCAGAGTACCTGAGAGCCCTGAGATTTATGGTTGAGAAACGCAGGGGGTATATTCTTACATACGTAAACATCAACTTCCGGTACTTCTATTTTAGCCAAAAACTTGTGGTACTTCTTGTAGCCTCTAGATAGCTTAGTTTTCAAATTTCATGACTCTGCGACTTTCCGAAGACAAGATATGAATGATTAAAATATTTATTTTGCGACAACTATAGTTTCGTTATAAATAATTTAAATAATTTATTATTCCTCCATAAGACAGACTATTATTTTATTGTCTCCTTTAAATATAAATTATTAATCTAGGCTTATATTATAAATACATCGCATTAAACTCTCAAAATCAAAAAAGTTTTCTGCATTTTTGAACCAGAATATGCTCTAAAACTAGAAAGCCCAAAATCTGATCAATTATTAGAAATGCAATTATTTTAGCACAAGAACGAACTTTCTACGACTTTTCATTCTTAAGTTATAATGAGTATCTGAATCCAGACACACAGACTGGTACAAATACAGGAAAAAAATCATGGTTGAAAATTATTTTTCTCCACGTTCAAGACATGAGAAAAGATGTGAAAATTTTTGCAATTCAATACTAGGCCGGTGACTGAGTAATTTAAATATTAAATATCCATCAAAATAAATGCTCGTTGGTTAAATCTATTCTAGTAAGCAATGATGAGGATGATATGGATGTTGCATGCTTTCTAAAAGGTTAATAAATCCATTGCAGTTTGTTTCTCTCCTCTCTAGTCCTTGATAATTTCAATAAATTTGTTTTCTAATGATTCCCTCTCTCATTCTCTCTGGGAAAATCTCAACCGACTCTTTGAAAGGTTGTGCTCCATGGTAAAGATTATTATACAACATTGGAGATATATCGCTTGGATTCTCCTCTAGGTCAGATTATTGCCTTATTTGGATTGGAAAGCTCGGTCATATTATATTCAAGTAGCAGCAGACGGATGGACGGAATTCAGACAAGAAAGCCGATTAAATAATTATGTCACCAGAAGATAACAACTTTAATAGCGATACTGGAACAATTATATCAGCACGCCGCGGGCATCGGGAGTATTGAATCTACTCAATATAGAGTATACACTCGAAAGCAAAGAAAACCCGACACTTGATAATTTTTAGATAAAATGAATAAGAACAATATTAAAAATCAACTGGTGTGTTCACCACACGACTTTCACTTTTTGATTTATTTGAAGTCATCTCGACACTCCTAATTTTAACCTTTTCCTTTAATTTAATCGGATTAAAAATTTGACACAACTATTACCTCATGACACTTAATAAATACACTAATTTTTACAAAAATCGTTAGAGCCGTTTTTGAAGAAAACAGACTTTTTAAAAATAATCATGAAACAAACACCTCATCAGCCGTCCAAACAAAGCGCCAGATGTTGTGGCTAATAATTAGACTAATGCATATATGGGCGCCGATACATCAATATCTCCAGAACAGCGGCCTGAGTGTTGGGAGCACCAACAGTGCCCCACAACTGTACAGTGCGATTAACACATTAAGATAAAAAAGCTTGATGTACTCTTTCTATCCCATATCGAGCTTAAGTTTCGAATTTCGTAGCTCTGAGACTTATGGTTGCGAAACGGGGGTATATACGTACATACATACATACATACATACTCACTGACCAATGGATTTTTGGCCCTTTTTGGCCTCTGGGGCACAATTTCCGGTTTTATGTTCTAAATCCGATTTCCAACTATTAAGGGCATCGATTTCTTCCACCTAGAAGTTACAAAAATTAAATTAACTTTTTTCATCTCTGAGATACAAGCTCTTAAAGAGACAGGACCCAGACAGGCCATCGCAAAGCTTCCCCATTATATTCTTTGAATATAAATGGAAAGTAAAAATATTTCCATATTTTGACTAGATAGGTAATTAAAAAAATTATTTCCAAAGCTAAAATGGCATTTTAATTTTTTTTTTTGGCTTAATAAATATGATTAAAAAAAATTGTATCGGCTTGTATTAAAATAAAAAAAACACGATTAATTAAAAAAATGTCTCTTTATGTCTCGTATATGAACTTATATACGATAAAAAGTATGAACAGTTTCGAAGACAAAGAATAAATGATCGATTTTCATTAAATTCATTTTTTTTATTTTCGATATAATATTAAATTTCTATGAATTAATTGAAAGTGTTAATATTTTTAAATTAAATTTTAAATTATGTCTATTATTATTTAATATATTTTGGCCCGCGTCGCAACACTCCTACTTTAAACCCCCTTCATTTATTTCAATCGGATTCTACTGCTGCTTACTGATTTCTTTCATTTCACCTACTCTTGAGATCGACAAAATTTTTATTGACAAAAAGTGGATGAAAATTAAATTAGCTGGAAGAAAGTACACTCCTATTTTGGCTCCTGGTATCCGGATACAAATTTTAAATATTTTAAGAAAATCAATCGTTAACGATTCATGTCAAGGCTCAAATTGGCTCACTGTAATACTGGCTTCATTGCCAGCTCAAATCATACAGATTAAAAAATATATTCATTCATATCATCATATATTCGAAAACTCGAGTAGGAAAAATTGTTTAAAAAACCATATGAAAAGAAACGATGATTCGTGAAATGAAACTCGATTCTACTGCTGCTTACTGATTTCTTTCATTTCACCTACTCTTGATGCTGGTCTATTGTCTTGTTAAATGATGATGGCCAATTCAGTCCGAAACGTTGTTATTTGAAAAAGAAAAAAATGAATACAATTTTTGCATTTTGTTTTAGGTTCATTAAATATATTAATATTTACATATTTTTCTAAGCCTTATTCATCTTTTTTATGATAAAGCGTTCGTTAACAAAAAAATTGCACATTTTCTCTAACATTTAATAAAACTGTTTTGATAGGTTTTTAATTAATCTAATAATTAACAGGTGGTTGAATAAAAATGAATCATGTGGATAAATCAAAACAAAACAAGTTTATTTTATTTTTAACCTAAAACAAAACAAGTGGTTAATTAAATAAACAACAATCAATTAAAAAAATTACCGAGAGAAGCTCGGTTATCCAGGAACTTAAATTAATAAGGCCGGAAAGAATGTTTTTATATCTGGGCGGCTAATAAATGAATTATCGAAAAATTTATCCATTTATGGCTCAACGGATGAAAAGTCAATTTCACTATCACTCAAAGTATAATAATCTACTATCGTTTAAATTTATTAAAGATTTAAAGTTTTTCCTACTCTCGTTAGAAATTCCTTATATATATCTTCACTTATGGTTCTTTCTTATTTGACCATAAATGAATATCAATCAAGTTAAATCAAACCAAATATGGATGGCTGAGAGAAATCAACACAACAAAACAATTTCAACAAACAACTACAAGATATCATACAAAGATAAAATGGATATTGAATTCTTGAAATAAAATTTGAGAACCAGTTTTTATTCAACTAGTCGAATAACAAATAACTAGCCATTATTGGATAATGATAGAGTAAAACCGAAAGAGCCGGGAATGGGATCCACACACAAGACTAGACATTCCACTTAATATATTTAGATAGACAATCGATATTTGATCGTTTATTGGCTGTGAAATTTTCAAATTCAAATAAATGAAAATTGCTAATTCAATAGGGAAATTCCTCACGAGAATAAAACAAAACAAAACAAAAATAACAATTCCATAAACCAATATCTGAAATAAATTTTCCTTTATTTAATATTAAGCTTCTATAAAATTTACTTATTCTAACAGAATAGAAATTCTACTGTAATACGTTCAGAGGTTCACAGAAAAGCCACTACGAGGCAGTTATTCGTTATAATTGATTGAAAAGATTTTTTGCCGTAGCAGAGTTGTTGATTCATAAAAAGAAATCAATTAGGTTGTCCTCTACTAGATGCACAAAACATATCTATCTATTATAATAATAGGCTTGCGCGACGACGACGAGATCTCTCTGATTAGCCGTGCCATGGCTTTAAATAAATATGGAGGAATTTAAAAATAATTTAAAATCTAAAATTTAAAACAAATATACTAGAAAACCGGGAACGGGGCAGGGGGTGATTAGGTATATGTAAATTATTTTTACTTTACCTTACAGGGTAAGGTCAAGTATTGTAATCGTGCATGAAAAAAGTGTTTTTTTGCTTACTTTTTTCGAAATATCTCAAAAACGGCTGAAACTATTTTGATTAAAAAAAATTGGGCGAAACCATGGCATTTCAGTCTATAAAAAAGCCCTTATAAGTGAACATCGAAAAAATTATACTTTTGTCAAAATGTTTGTTAGTACATTATACAGTGAAACCCCTCAAATCCGAAATAATTAAGGCTGTAGCCTTGTCGGATTTCAATTTTTTTTGGATTAGCCGAAAGCAGCTTCGACAAATGAAGACAACTGATATCAATTGAAAGATTGAGTCATATTTCGTCTGTTTCTATTATTATTTCATTGTTTTTGCAATTTCAATAACCAAATTTTACTTTTTTTCAATCCTGGATGACATAAGTATGTAGACACATTTACACTTTGTTAGGTATGCTAACTGTACTTCTTTGTTAATTTTTCAACTAATTATGTAAAATAGGGTTATAATGTAGAATATATACATAATTGTTTTATGACTAAATAAATAACTTTCTCTATTTTGGGTTCGGATTTGAGGAGTTTCACTGTAGTACGTTACGAAATTTTTTTGGACTCATTAGTTCAAAAACTAGTGTGAATATCAAAACGAAATTTCACATGTAGTTTTGGTGCATTGAGATTAAGAGCTGATTAGATTTTGGTTGAAATCAGACTCAAAATTAAGGGGGAGGGGGGTTTAAAAATTAAAATTATAAAATTTTCAATCTAAAAACAAAACAAAACTAGAAAAATGAAATATACAATTAAATGAACTTACAATGACGAAAAAATTATTATTTTTTTCTGGGGCCAAAATTGGTGTGTGTATATGGGGAAAGGAGGGGGGGGGGCAAAAAATGAAAATCTAGGCCCTTGTACCAAACTCAACAAAATTTTGTATACATAATTAGTGGGCCCCCAGAGTTTATAAGTGCAAAAACTAACCATCCATATTGGTAGTTTTTGCACTTATAGACTTCTTGGGACCAATATGGGTGGTTAGTTTTTGCACTTATAGACTTCTGGGGCCCCACTGAATATGTATACAAAATTTGGTTTAGTTTGCTCCAAGGGCCTAGATTTTCGTTTTTTTGACCCTCCTCCCTAAATGATTATAAATGATTTTATTAAATATTAATTATAAGAGAGGGGCCAAGCGTATGGTAAAGTCATGTGGATGGCCACATCAGTGGCGTACCGGGAGTAAGGGAGGGATGTCGGAGACCAAGGGAGTAGCCCTTTGGGCAGCAAGATTTTCGCCGAAGGCGGGCTTCGCAGCTGACATATATCTAATTTATTTGTTTTAATTTTTTGAATAAACAGCTTACTAATACAACAAAACGAATGTATCTATATCCATTCGGGTATTTGAACCCATGAGAAAAATGTTGTTTTCGTATTTCTTTTTATGTACATTTATTATTGTTTTCAATAAATATATTAAACAATTCAAAATGTGATTTATTTCAAAAGTTCTCATAAACTATTCAACCACTAAAGCTTTAATCAAATTGAAATCCTTTTTAGTTTTTATTTTCTGATGAATGACCGTAACAATTATTTTTTAATGACTTTTTATTTATTTATTTTTAATGTTAATATATGTACGATATATCAAAAATCATATGTTCTTTGGTATCTTCATAGAAGGTCTGTGAGAAAAGTTATATAGGTTAATTGATTGAGAAACCTAAAGGCCATGAGTTCAGAGCTTGTAATAGGTAATGTTTAAATTTGCGTCAATGGTCTATCCAGAATAAAATTTAAATAAATAAATTCAATTAAAAAGAAAACAAAAAAGCCATAACTTAGACCTAATTGAATGTGTTTGAGTGCATGATGGAGTCATCGTCCATTTGTCCCCATAGGCAAATGAACTCGAGTACCAGACTCGCTTCTCGGACATCTTCCGGGACAATTTCCTTTCCTGAATTTTAAATTAAGTCATTTAATGAGTGTTTGCGTAAATTAAATGTAAATTATCTAATTTGATTATACTTGTTGAAGGAATTTGTCTGGAAGGCTGCGACTCTCGTCCGGGTAGCGAATTTAGTGTTTGGGTTCGATTTCTGAGAAAACAGTAGATTCTTTCAACAATCAATCCATATTAGATCTTTGATTCGGCTGTTTTGATTTCATCCTAATTTAACTATAAAGCTTTCGCTGATCTTTCCAATTAATTGTTTTGAATTTCAAAGATCGTGCTATGAAAAAAAGATAAAATTTGTAGAGCTCTGTTTAATTAAAACTAAGTATGTTAGCAGGTATTTTTTGGACGGGAAAGTAGAAAATCAAACAATTCTCATCGATTTACGAAACTTTTCGCCAGGCATCTCAATGATCAATCAATAATGATCCAGTCATTCAAAAGTTTCTTATATATATATATATATTAATTGAATGTAATGGAAGGCAGCACAGAGGTAGTGAGGAAAGAAAAAATTAACACATATCAAATAAGGTGTAATTTATTGGAATCCTTCCTCCTTTCCTTCCAAACCGACGTTATATATATTTTTCATTGGCCTCGGGAAACTAGATGCCCATTTAGCCAGCCGATCATATTCTTATATATAAATTAAATAATTATTCAGTCCATAAGTTTATTCTATCCCCCGGTAATCTCGACAGATATCGATGCTGTTTATCGATATATTTTTCCCATTTGCCTATCCCTACCCTGGACTCCAAAGTTGCCTTTTTAACCGACTTCAAAAAAGGAGGAGGTTCTCTATTCGATTGAATTTTTTTTTTGTGCCTATGTTACCTCATATCTCCGCCAATTGTCGACCGATTTTGAAATTTTTTTTTGCATTGGGTCCAGTCTAGCTTCCGATTGGTCCCATTTTTTTTTCGATTTTTTTTCATAGGTATTAGACCTTTTTTATTAGGTTTGTTTAGACCTAACCTCTTTGTTTATGAACCGATTTCGATGGTTCTTTTTTTATCCGAAAGGGGTGTCTTAGGGATGGTGTCATATTAATTTGGTCAAGTTCTGATGATATGATCACTATTAATAACATCACTAAAAAGAGAAAAATAAAAATAATTTTTAAGAAAAAATAAAAACCGACTTCAAAAAATTAAATGCAACAAATAAAATACACTAAAAGGTATAAAAGAATTATTATCTTATTTAGTTACAACTAAACGACGAAATATTAACATGAAATTACTTTTTGAAGTTGGTGCCAAACATATACCTTTTATGAATCGCACTCGACGGATCTTACTTAGTACGTTTGGCGGGTACGCTCGCTTATAGGTATAGTTTGTTTGGCACCGACTTTAAAAAGTAATTTCGTGTTAATATTTCGTCGTTTAGTTGTAACTAAATAAGATAATAATTATTTTATACCTTTTAGTGTATTTTTATATTTGTTGCATTTAATTTTTTGAAGTCGGTTTTTATTTTTTTCTTAAAAATTTTTAAAATTATTATATTTAAATGTATATCATTCGCATCCAATAAATATTAATTAAAACAGGAATAGCAGGGAATTGGACAATAAATAAAAAACAGAGTTTTTATTAAATGGCCCAGACGTTTCGTCGATTTATTTCGACTTCCTCAGTAGCCCATCTTATCACTCTTTGTAAAAAGACAATTTCACTATGCAACGTTTCGTTTGACAAAGAGTGATAATATGGGCCACTGAGGAGGCTGAAATAAATCGACGAAAGGTCTGGTCCATTTAATAAAAACTGTTTTTTATTTATTGTCCAATTCCCTACTATTCCTGTTTTAATTAATTATACTTAAATGTCCTAATTTCAATAAATTTTGTTTGTCATATTGCTTTTACATTTATTTTTATATTAACACGCTTTTCTTATTGACGTACAAATAATCCTATACTACTAAAGCGCATTTGTGCCTGCCTCTGTAGGTACCTATCTTTTTTTCGTGGGTAGGTTGAAATCTTCAAAAGACACTGCTGGGCCCGTACCCAGCAGCGTGTGGGATTCCTACCCACTAAAACCACCTCCCGTTTTTCTTCACCCTCTTTCCTCCCATGGGACCACCGTCAGGTATTTCTTCGTGGGAGGGGGTGTAGCTCGAGGCTCCTCCTTCTGGGAATGGATTAGTTTATTCCTCCTTCACTCTGCTGCCTTAGCTTTTTGGTTACTATTGCTGCGAAGTTGGACACTGCCTTCCAGTAGTCCTCAGAGTCAAGCATGAGCCTATAGATACCTATCTATCTATGTATGTATGTACCTATGTCTGTCCCCCAACAAAAACAGTCGTCATGGTTACCTATTTAAATGAAATTATCTCTATATATAATTAAGGTTTCGTCTGTTCATTGGGGTGGGGGTGCTGGGTGGGTTTCGGGGGAGGTTCGAGGGGTATGGGTCCAGGGGCGAGCCCCCTGGTTAGCAAGAGAGCCGGCGAAGGCGGGCCTTGCAGCTAGTAAACTAATAAAATAATTCAAATATTTGACCGGCTATAATAATCTGATCCCTACACTAATTTACACACACACTTCAACACTCAATGTCCAAAATAGGCTATAGTTTCCGAAGAACGTTAAAAAAAATAAAGAAAACAAAAACAATTAAAATTGATTGTAATTGTAAATAATTTATGTTTACAAGTGTCCTCCTGTTTTATTTCTTCTTTTTTTTAAATTCTTTCTCCTAAAAGTTACTTTTAAAACATCCTTATTTGGCAGGAAATCTGCAATATTTGACAAAAAATCTTTCAAATATGCAACTTAATGAAATATTCTTCAAATATACAATATTCCTCAAATATGGAAAAATATGCAGTATAAAATTTAACCCACATTATCCTAGATGCATGATTAGGATAGATAATTGATTTCCTGGGTGTCGGCGAACAAAATATGCAATTGCATAGGAATCCGGTCTCTAGTCATGAGCTATTAGTGGATTTTAAAATAATAATTTAAATTTCCTAATTTTAATAAATTTTATTTGTCATGAACTATTAGTGGTTTTTAAAATTAAAAAAAGCACGTTGGCGTCGTCGCGCAAGCCGATTATATGAAGTATAGATAGATAGAGATATAGGCATAAATGATCAATTTTATATTTAAGTTTATATTAGGAAAATAAGGACAAGTTTTTTGTGTGATTTTTTTATTTATCCACCAACGTTTCGTCGATTTTGTCGACTTCTTCAGGGATTCAAATAGTCATATCACACATTCGTCTAAATTTTCTATTATCTTCGTTACCATTGAAGGCCATCAGGACACGGTAACGAAGATAATAAGAAAATTTAGACGAATGTGTAACATGACTATTTGAAGCCCTGAAGAAGTCGGCAAAGTCGACGAAACGTTGGTGGATAAATAAAAAAGTCACACAAAAAAACTTGTCCTTATTTTCCCAATATAAACTTTCAAATTAATACAAATTATAGACGGAAATGATAATAATAATTTATATTTAAGTTTATTTATAATTACTTAAAAAGGGGTTTCTTGAGTAAACTAGTTTTCACTTTTTTGTTATTTAATAATGTTCGTGTGAACGATTATATCATTAAAATCTAATTGAGGAAAATTACTAAAAAGGGCGCAGATAGAACGATCTCTCTTTCTTTAGAACCAAAGAATTACAAGGATGCCCAAATACAAGTTGAGACCTGTTTCAGACTAGTAGAGATTAATTTCTTAATTTCTATTATTCTAGCAACGGCCTTTTGGGCCTAGGTAAGAAAAAATTAAATCAAAAGGAATATCAGATTTAGATATTGATCATTTAAAATTATTAATTAATTCACCGAAACTACAAACAGCGTACCGAGTTAGAAAATGTTAAAAAATTTGTTTCTCTTACAATAAGGATTCAATATTTAGTTGTTTTGTTTTTAATGAATCAAAAGAAGAAGAGAGAGTCCAAAACCTGTAATTTTGTTCTCAGACCCTCAAACACGTAGGCTAGTTAATAATTCTCTTTTTTCTTTTTTTGGAAAAATCCTTTTCTCTAATTTACGTTTTTTTATTTAGTTCGTTTAATAATTATTGTAATAGAAATTTTCAAGCCAAATTGGGTCATATTCTTAGTATTGATTTTTTCATTTTTTTCTCTGTCTTTTTATTAATTTTCCAATCTGATTGTACGATTAGTATATTTACGCTCTATCGAGCAGACATTAATTATTGGAAAACATCCTGATTTTTTTTTTAATTTGAATATTAATTATAAAAATGGTGTCACCTATATTACAATAAATATATGCATAACTACACCCTGTTTAATATATAATTGATTAAAATGGTGAAAGTTTGTCTTCATTATCATGGAATAGATCAATTCCTCATTCTGTCATAAGAGATTGATTTCCTCTTTAAATCTAGAATAATTAGAATAATTTTCTCAAACAACAATTGGAGAAAAAAAGTGAAAACTTTATCAAGACTCGGTACGCTCTCTACCAGCTTCCGCTCTAGCGGTTATGTCGCCCCTGACAAAAAGACAAATTACTGTCACTTATGAATATATAAATACGAACTATTCGTGCGTGCCTTCGGCACGCCCTCGAAGCTCGGCCCTCCGGGCTGGTGCCCTGGCGGGCAGCGTCTCGGTCCAAAAATTTTATTCCTCTTAAAAAACCACACTCCAAATGTATACCCGTAAACTACTGAAAATACATCGTCTCTTAAAAGTTTCACCTCTTTAATTTTTGAGTGGCGAAGGGGGGGGGGGGAGGAATAATTATCAATATATTTAATGTTTCTTAATTTAAAATTAATTGGAGTCTTTCATTTCAAAATTCGAGTCCAAATTACAATTATATTTCAAATTTGCCTGGTTAATGAAAATCGATTGGAGCCATCAGTTTAAAATCCGAGCTGACAATTATATTTCAAATTTGCCTCGTTAATTAATATATATTTAAAATCTATTGGTGTTTTTTCATTTTCATTCGAGTTCAAATGAATACAATATTATCTCGACACAAAGTCTAAATCAAAAATATATAGTTTTAGTAACAGAAATCAAGATATAAATATTAATGTTGCATTGGTGTAATGGCTAGAGCTGATGCCCTTAGTTCAAGAGTTCGTCGGTTCGATTCTAGGCAAGAGGGTAATTTTTTTAAAGAAAATTCTCTCAGCGTTGTTACAAATTAATCTAGGCTCTTATATATAGTATATTTAAATAAAGGTATATTTTTTTTATTTTCAATAAAAATCAAATAAATTTATTTAAATATGCCTTAATAAGTGTTTTATAAAATGAATCAAAGTTCAATCTTTCATAGGGTCCGTCCATAAATTACGTCACACAGTAAGCGAGACACAGTAAGCGAGGGGCAAGGGAGCATCTCAGATTTGTGACAAAATGTGCCTGGGGATCTTAAAAAGTGTGATGTCACAGTCAAATTGAAAAATTTTCAAATATAAATAAAAATTATAAATGTTTTTTTTGTTTAGGTTTAAAATAAGAGACGTACAGCTTCAATTTTTTTCTTTTTATTTATCAATTCCCACTAACGTTTCGGCCATTGGTTATGGCCATCTTCAGAGCTAAACAATAGAACAATATTAATAACAACAAATCAGTCTCGCCCGAGCACATAATCAATTAAAATTTTATTTTTCTGCTTACCGGGAATTAGTCAATATTTATATAAAAAAAATTTGATACACTTGTCATTAGTTAAAATTATATACAAGAAACATAAATAGGATATATATACAAAACTTTTTACAGGGTGTTTATAAATGTGATAGTGTGACGTCACAATATAGGGGGGACTCAATGAAAATATGACAGAATGTGACACAGAGGGGTCTAAAAATCTTGAAATTTGTGTGACGTAATTTATGAGCGACCCCATATCTGTGAAATCTTTAAATTTTGTGAATATGTATCACAATCTCACGAAATTAAATTAATGCTGAGATTTTCCGTATTCCCTCGAAAGAGAAAAACGGTTATTTAATTAAACATACCGCTCTTTAATGGTTATTTTCTTTAGAATTAAGAATTGTAATAAATATTTTTAGCTGTTAGACATAAACAGTATAAATTTTTAGCGAATGAAAAAGTGCAAAATTTTCTAATAATTGGTTATTTAAAACATCAATATTAATATTTTTCTCACACTTCTAGCCAAAATCCCGCCCCAAAATTTTAGCACCCCGGACAAATGTCATGTTGTCTGGCCCTCGAACGGGCACGGGCTGTAAATTTTGATAATTTAGCAATTATTTTGTTCTTTTTTTTTAATTGATATTGATACAAGAAGAAGTTGCACCAAAAAGGTAGAACCTCTGTAGTCCGCGGTGGGAAAAAATTTAAGGGAGTTGGGTCGGAGTTGAAGGAAACGAGTAAAACGACTTGATTTTTATTCGGTGCGCCCACGCAGGAGGCCGAAGCTTAGTATTGAATTCATGGCAAAAATTTTCATTTTTTTTTTAGTTGTGTTTAAAAATGTCTGAAATGTGGAGAAAAATCATTTTCAACCATCATTTTTTCTGTCTGAGTGTTTGTATTGAGATACCCACGATAATTTAAGATCGAATGTCGTAGAGTAGAGTAGTTCATTCTTGGGCTAAAATATTTGTATTTCTAATGAGGGGAATGGCTTGGAATTTGGGCTTTCTAGCTTAAGAAGTTCTGATTAAAAAATGCAGAAAACATCATTTTTTGAATTATTTTATTGAGATTTTAAGGCGAGGAGTGAACCTCGACCTAATATCGTGTACACCTACTTCCACTTCCACTTTCATTTCCAAGTAGAAGACAATAGATGAAGGGGCATTATCTAATGAATTCCAAAATAATTCCACATAATTCCAAAGACGGTGTACACCTAATTCCAATCGCGGTTCACCCCTCGATTTATAATAAAGGCATAAATAAACAATTTATTTTATTTAGATATGGTACTATAATGTTTTAAAATTATAAATTGTGGTGTTTTTTGAGGCTCTTGAAGTTTAGTAATTTACTGTAATTAAGATTATGTTTCCCTTGCAGACTGATGATGGTGTGAGAATATCCGCCGAAACGTCTCATAAGTTTTTCATGAAAATAAATTTGTTAGAATATAAAGAAATTTTATTTCCTTTTTTCCTAACGAAGACATTACATCTGTTTTCAAGGTTTTCAAGAGCCTCAAAAAACACCACAATTTATAATTTATTTTATATTTAAGTTTTATTATTAATTACTTCTCTGGTGTAAATAAGTTTTCAGTTTTTTATTATTTAATAAATATGCGGGTGAGCGATACCTTCATTTAAATCTGAAGAAGATGATGAAGATCAAACCTTCGAAAATATATAGTCTCTGACAAATAAATTATATATATATATCTATTCATTATATACAGCTATTACAGTTATATGTTTATTTGCATCAAGCAAAGGACAACCTCATTGATTTCTCCTTATGAATCATCAATCCTACTATACTCTCTAGGCAAACTAAAATCTTTTCAATTAAGTTACGTTTTATGTTTGAACGGAACCCTAAAAAACGTCAACTTTTTTTTGTTTGTATTACAATATTAGAACTTACACCCATACTAAGATTAAAAAAATAAACTTTTGGCCGTTATATGCAAATAACATCTAAGGCTAAATAATTTAAATTTCCTAATTTTAATAAATTTTATTTGTCGTGAACTGTTAGTGGGTTTTAAAAAAATTACTTCTCCTCTATTGATTCATTGTTTCTTCTCCTTTATTGTAACAAAAGAAATCAAACAGATACGTCGTTAGAGAAGATTCAGTTAAAAAAAAATGTGTGTGTCAGCTCCGACGCACGACTGGAATTTACTCATTCAGATCGACTGTCTAAATAGGCACAAAAAAGGCTTACTAGTCTAAGAAAAAGATTAATACCATATCAAATGATAAATAAACGAATCAGTGAAAATACCTAAATAAAATTTCAAATATTAATTAGATCAATACCGCCGTCGTTATTAATTACTGTGACTAGAGGATTATGGTAACTGAAATAAGACACATGAACGGTAGATATGTGGTTCACAAATCTTACCCACGAATTATAAATAAAATCTATAATATAAATGTTATATAAATATTAAATAAATATTATAATTAAATTTAAAATAAGAATTATATATAATATAATATATATAATATAATATGTATGATATATCTAAAATAATAACAATAAAGTATAAATATAACATAAGTATATAATATAAAAAAATGAATAGTTATAGTGATTGTCTAATTATCTAAGTTTAACCATAATACGTTAGAGAAAGACGTATCAAATTATAGGGTTGAATTGTATATGATATATATAAATAAAATCATCATTTAATTTTTGAGATTAATTAAATGAAAATTTCTAAATGTCAAGTAATAAAGTTTCAAATGTTTTAAAAAATAAATAAGCACTCGACAGGGATGGAACCTGTCATGTTGCATTTATATATATATATATAATAATAATAATAATAATAATATAATAGATTTATATATATAATATAATAATAATATTTTTTCGATTAATTTTTCAATGTCAATTTTAAAATCCGCGCCTAAAAAATGTTTGAATGATGTTGCCCTTTTTCACCACCAGAAGAGTGTGCGTAGGAAAAACGTAACGCTGTCATTCGTTGACTGAATTTTACTACCCATAATTTTCCATACCGGGCTCCTTATATGCAAATCGATTCTTACGGAGTAAACTCCAAAAAAAATCAATAACAAGAAAAATGATTTGTAATGACTCGAGGGGATATTTATGGAGATTTTCTGAATATCGTGATATCAGTAAAAATGATATTTAATAAACGATTTGAATGTTTTCTATTATTTATTTTGAAATGCTTCGTTTTCATTTTAAAACAGTGAAAAATACAAATATCCTTAGAAAAAATTATGGATCCCGTTAAGAGTGAATAGAATCTTGTAAAAAGACTGAGTGACTCGTGAGAGAACTAGAGAAGGAGCGGGAGCAATGATGAAAAGACGGAATCGGATGGCTGATGGAGTAGGCCCCTTGTCACGATCTTCGTAACCGTGGAAGCGATCCAGGACAAAGTGAAATATCTTTGCACGTTACTCTAGTCTAGATCAAATCATTTTGATCTTCATTCATTGGGACACCTTTGAAATTTAACCATTTTATCACGACCCTTCACTCAATGTCAGAAATGCATTTGGAAATTCTAGACTTTTAACCACCAGTGACGAGGTCGATTTTTCGCTGAAGTAAAGCTTGATATTTAAAATAATAATCCGTGAAATTCGTTCAAGTGCAACTTATTTATGCAGTCGTTATGCTATATTAGGTATGTGAGGGTTATTGGTAATTCGATAGAAATATTGAAAGGGGTTATATACACTGAAAAAACAATTTCTTTATAGTAAATATATTGATAGAGTTGAGCATTTTTAATGAGCTCTTATTTATTCCAAATATATTTTATTATCTAATAATCAAGATATATGGAAATCATGCCAAATATGACCAATTTTTACTTTATCCAATGCGAAGCATGGGAGAAAGTATTGCAATCGGTCGCGCGGCAAGCGCGACTTCAACGGGTCCTCAGGTAAAGACTACGGAACCCATGAACTCAATTAAGGTCACAAATTGAAGTATTCAATGAGATTGAATTTTAGCACGTGGCGGTTTTGCCAAAAGTTACCTGGAATCTCGTCGAGAGGCCAAAAAGTGCCATTTTTTTTGGAAGTGCGTGGGGATGGATGGATGGATGGATGGATGTTATCGTTTTTTTCGTCCACGATTTTTTCCACACCTTTGCACCGATTGAAATGAAATTGAAAACCTACCATCATTTTAACAAAATGAAGCGCTGATTAGTTTTTGGTACATATCGGCCTACAAACATTAGTATTATACAACATTATTTATTTCAGCACTTTTTTAGTTTTTTCTAAATATCTTTAAAATGACTTAACCAATTTTGATGAAATTTAATATCCTAATTAAGTACCTTGGGGCCGACACAAAAAGGTTAAATAAAGTTTTTAGTAAAATTATATTTTAAAGTACTTTACTCTAAAGTAAGATTTTTGAATTCTTTAAAATTTATTCATTTGATCTGTTTATGGTAATATAGGACACATTTAACCTAAGTAAGAGTGGATAGGCTTTTCTCTGTGAAATGCTAAAAATTTGGGAGGAAAGTTTATAAGTAACCATAGCAACTGCGTTCTTTTCTTATCCGTTACCTTTATAGAGGAATCGACATAAAATCAAAAATAGCGATTGATTCTCATCTAGTACTTGAGGAATAACCATTCTATATTGGATTTTTGACTTTTCGGGTTTTATTGGTAACCATTGCTGAAGACATAGAGGAATCGACTTAAAATCAAAAATAGCAATTGATTCTCATCTAGTACTTGAGGAATAACCATTTTATATTGGATTTTGGACGTTTCGGTTTTTATTGGTAACCATTGCTGAAGACATAGAGGAATCGACTTTAAATCAAAAATAGTGATTGATTCTCATCTAGTACTTGAGGAATAACCATTCTATATTGGAATTTTGACGTTTCGGTTTTTATTGGTAACCATTGCTCAAGACATAGAGGAATCGAGTTAAAATCAAAAATATTGATTGATTCTCATCTAGTACTTGAGGAATAAACATTCTATATTGGAATTTTGACGTTTCGGTTTTTATTGGTAACCATTGCTGAAGACATAGAGGAATCGACATAAAATCAAAAATAGCGATTGATTCTCATCTAGTACTTGAGGAATAACCATTCTATATTAGATTTTTGACATTTCGGTTATTATTAGTAACCATTGCTGTAGACATGGAGGAATCGACTTAAAATCAAAAATAGCAATCGATTCTCATATAATACTCGAGGAATAACAATTTTACATTACATTTTTGACGCTTTGATTATTATTGGTAACCATTGCTGAAGACATGGAGGAATCGGCTTAAAATCAAAAATAACGATCGATTCTTATCTAATACTAGAGGAATAACCTTATTGCATTCCATTTTTGATGTTTTGACTATTAATGGCAACCTCAAGTTTGAGTTGTTTGCCATAAAAGAATTTAGTCTTTTTGATTTTAAGTCGATTCTTCCACGTTTTCAGTAGAGGTTGCCATTAATAGTCAAAACATCAAAAATGGAATGCATTAAGGTTATTCCTCTAGTATTAGATAAGAATTGATCGTTATTTTTGATTTTAAGCCGTTTCCTCCATGTCTTCAGCAATGGTTACCAATAATAACCGAAACGTCAAAACTCCAATGTAGAATGGTTATTCCTCGACTATTAAATGAGAATCGATCATTATTTTTGAATTAAAGTCAACATGAACTGCAAATTGCCAGTGATATCTGATTAATAATAAAGGAATAAACATATTATTTTTTTATTGTTAAAGGATAAATAATTAATATATCCAGTACACACCAAGCCAGCAAAACATATTAATATTTCAAATGAATTTGGATAAAGTTTAGCAACGATCCGTTGCAGTTTATTTATGTATTTAATCCAAATATATTATATACTTGAGTGATCTATTTTATTCTATTAGATATATATTTAATATCAAATGAATGCCTTGTTTACTTCTAGTAAAACCTCGTATTATATTTAAACGAATGTCTTGTTATCATAAAACAACTTAGATTTTTTGCAAATAGTGATATCTTAATATAATTAAGATATTTAAAAAAAAATTAACAAGAATTTTGTTTAGATTATTAATTGTTTTTTTTTTTTAATTTTAAAACCTACTATAAGAATAGAAGAAATATTAATATTATTATCCGAGTTAATGCACTTTCTCAGCTTGCGCTGGAAAAATTTCACCTATCCCTTCAGATCTTATTTGGGATTAGGCTCGGTCGATGTGGAAAGAGAATTCACTCTGGCCCACATGATCCTCCGGATAATCTTCAATTATTGAGAAACTTGCGCACGATATGGCAGGTTTGTAATATAGTTGCCTTCTGTGCATGCTTCAAGATAGTGTTTGGCAGACCAAGTTTCTCAATGTTCTTATCAAAGTTGTTAGAGACAACCCCCTCAACGGATATCACTAATGGGTAGATGGAGACCCTATCCAGTTTCCAGATCTCTTTAATTTGCCATGCGAGTTCCTCATATTTGTTCTTTTTCTCTGCCTCTGTCCTTTTGATGTTATGTGTCAGAGGAACAGCGATATCAATGAGTATCACTGAACTTGTGTTAAAATCTATTAGAATAATATCGGGTCGGTTATAAGCGATGGTCCTATCAGTTAACACAGGCCTGTCCCAGTATAAAATATATTTTTTCGATTCTACGACCGGCACTGGCTCGTATTTATAGTAGGGAGGTGTATTCGTGTCCAGTAAGCCATATTTGATTCCTAGCTGTTGGTGGATCAATTTGGCCACTTGATTGTGCCTTCCCAGGTAGGCAGTCTCAGATAGTGTTGGACACCCTGCCATAATATGCTCGATGGACTCACTCATTAATATTATTATTATTATTTGAGTTATGACACTTACTCAGCACAAGTGCTGGTAAAATTTCACCTACCCCTGTTGTTCTTATGGGGTTAGGCTCAGACGCTGAGGAAAGGGAATTCACCCTGGCCCTCAGTTACTCTTCTTTTGTTCATTTAATCGTTAGGAATCTTCTTACTATATAGCAGGTCTGTAAAACGACAGCCTTTTGCACGAGAGGTGTTATTTCGTCTGATATCCCTAGCGATCTGATGTTCTTTTTTAAGTTGTTGCTGGACACACCCTCCACAGACATCACAATCGGAATAATTTTTACCTCGTTGAGCTTCCACAGTCGCTTCAGCTCGAACGCAAGGTTTTGGTATTTAGAGATCTTTTCCCGCTCTGTCTTTGCCAGGTTATGCGTTAATGGGACCGCAATGTCAATGATAATAGCCCTTTTCTCACGATTGTTTATTAATATGATATCGGGTCTATTATGATCAATTGTTCTATCCGTCAACACTGGTCGGTCCCAATAGAGAATTAGGCCATTGTTTTCTAAGACAGATGGAGGGGCGTACTTGTAATAGGGCTCTGGGTCTTGGATAAGTTCACTTTTGAAAGCAAGCTCCCGATGGATAATTTTTGCTACTTGGTTGTGTCGGCTTGTGTATTCATTATCAGCTAATGCCCCACATCCGCCGGTTATATGCTCTATTGTTTCGCCCACATTTCCACACCTTCTGCACCTGTCATCTACTTTGAATTTTAAGATGTTCTTTTCATAATTCCTCGTTCTCACTATTTTATCTTGGATGGCGGTGATAAATGCTTCAGTTGCAGGATAAAGATGACCTTTTTGAAATATCATAGTCGAGGTGGTTTTATCAACGTTAGCGTCTTCAAGAAATGCTGGGAATCTGCCGTGTAATGATTTTAGCTTCCAGGTAGAAATCCGGTCAGACACAGACCTTAGGTTTTGTTGGTCTTCCGTTGATTTTAGTTTGAGCGGACTATGTTCATCTGCCTGAACAATTTTTAAGGCTTTGATGTGTGTTTGACTTTTGAAATATGAGCGCATGTTATTTTTTTGCCCTTTGCACAACTCATGGATGTTAATCAGCCCTCGTCCTCCTTCCTTTCGAGGGAGATAAAGACGCTCAACAGATGATTTCGGGTGGTGGCAATTGAAACTTAGTGAGTAATCTGCGAGTTAACCTGTCAAGCTCCTCCAAATCTGTTTCGTTCTTACCCAACTATTCCGAACGAATAGGTGAGTGTTGGGATCGGCTCAGGTGTTAATGGCCTTAATGAGATTCTTCGAATTAAGCTTGGTATTCAACAATTTTCTCGAGTCTATATTTATGTTTAGCTGTTAATTCTTTTTTTGTCGCGGTATTATATTATAATATAACATATTATTATTATTATTATTATTATTATTACAGCTTTAAAGGGCGCCTCGACTGCGTGATTATTTGCGCCGAAATATTAATATACATATATTAAAATTAGTTTACCTCGTAACTTAAATCAAATATAATAATTCAATTTAATTTCTTGATTAGTTTTTTGAGAATTTTTTGTTTAATAATTCAAATAATTCAATAATAATTCAAATTTTTATCTAATTAATTCAACCAAATGAATAATTAAAAAAATATATTTATATAATTCATTTGATTGAATATAGATTCTACATCAAATGAATATACAACTCATCTTCTAGTCAGAAATACATACCTCTATTTATTATAAATAAAAAAGTTTATATAATTTCTTGTCGTAATTACGTATTATTCCATTTAAATACCCAACTACTAAAATTAACTATTCCACAATTTTACTCAAATAACAATATTTTCATAATTTACTTATTGGTGCTTGGTTCAAATAACGGAATCTTAACTATTCATATTGAAAAGAGATCGATTTCGCCATAATTAAATTCACCATCTATTCATATCAAATATAATTTCTTAACTATAAATATATCGTTTTTTCATTGTATTATAGCTAATTTCCAATAAATTTGACCCCATGATCTCGGGGTCAAAAACCATTAATTCTGGAGTTATCAGAGTTTTAATTTTTTTTTTGAAATTTAACGACTTTCAACCAATAATTGCTAATTGTAAAAAAAGTACTACACTCTGAGTGCTAAAAAATGTTTACGGTGCTGGTGGGGATGTTCACATAAATTCATTCAAAAACAAAAACAAAATCTCGCAAAATTAAGTAAAGACAAATTCAACAAAGATATGCCATTCAATAGTTTAATAATAATAAACCAAAATAAATCAATGCAAATCACTCCCATCAGACTGTCATAAATTTTCGGAAAAATGATCTTTGATTTTATTTTTAGAGGTGTTAAATATGTCTATTTCCCTATTGCTATTACCTGTTTCCAAGATGCGATTTGTGCACGAGTACTTAAGATATGAGAATCTCTGACAAGGAGTAAAAAACAGCAGTGGATTTCGTGTTCTGTGAATACCGACATTGAAAGTGACCAGCTCTAGAAGTTGAGAACTATTAATTTTGCCACTGATGAGATCATGATGAAGGAGGAAATCAGATTGCTCTCTTCTTAAGTTAAGAGGCAAAAAATGCAGAGTGAGATATAGACACTCATAAGACAAATCCATAGTTGGAACATGTAGTTTAAAGGCAACATATCTTAAGAATTTCCGTTCTACCCGCTCCAGTTTTTGGATATGAATCTTGCAATGAGGTGACCACACCGGACTTTCATACTCTAATCCACTTCTAACAATCGAACAATATAAATTTTTTAAAGTAAATATGTTAGAGAAATGCTTTGTATTGCGAATGACGAAGCCAAGGAGCTTCATAGCGTGATTAGATATTTTCGTGATATGATCAATAGAATTAAGCGAGCGATCAAATGTTACACCAAGATCTTTAAAAGTGGAGACGTCTTTTACTTCAGAACTATCACCATCAACATAAACATGCTTAATTTTTCTAGTACCTCTAAAGTAAGCCAAAGAGAAGCATTTATTAAAGTTGACCTTTAGGCCATTTCTATATAACCCCTTTCAAGATATATATCGAATTACCAATAACCCTGTAGAGAAGTGGAAGCAGTGAGTGGAAAAGTGAGAAATTTAAGATCATTTTCATATACACAACTCTTTTTACTTTTCCATACAGGGTATGGTTAAGTATTGTAATTGTGCATGAATAAAGTGTTTTTTGCTTCGTTTTTTTGAAATATCTCAAAAAAGGCTTAAACTATTTTAATAATCAGTAGAGATTGTGGTGTTGGTGCAAGGTGAAACATCTTTAATAAAGATAAGAGTAAATAAATATTTTATTTAATATGGATTTACTATGAGTTAAGGATACTGGGTCACTTATTTCACATTAAAATTAAAAAATTAAAAGATATAAATTTTTTTCTTTTTCAATATATATATTTCGGGCTATCAACCCATCAACTTTCAGTTACTTTCTGTATTTCCTGAAGATGGGTTGATAGCCCGAAATATATATATTGAAAAAGAAAAAATTTAGTAACTTTCAGTTACTTTCTGTATTTCCTGAAGATGGGTTGATAGCCCGAAATATATATATTGAAAAAGAAAAAAAAATTTATATCTTTTAATTTTTTAAGTTTAATGTGAAATAAGTGACCCAGTATCCTTAACTCATAGTAAATCCATATTAAATAACATATTTTATTTACTCTTATCTTTATTAAACTATTTTGTTTAAAAAATCGAGCGAAATCATGACGTTTTGCTCTACAAAAAAGCCCTAAAATGATTTAAAATCGAAAAAATTATATTAAGATTTAATGATTTTCCAAAATGTCTGTTAGTACTTTAGTACGTACGTTATCAAATTTTGTCTACGCTTTAGCTCAAAAACTAGTGTGAATATCAAAACGAAATATCACATGTAGTTTTGGTACATTGAGATTAAGATCTGATTAGATTTTGGTTGAAATCGAACAAAAAATTAAGGGGGGGACTTAAGACGGGCGGTTTTAAAAGTAGGGCACCAGAGCTACAGCGAACTCATAACTCTTGCTAAATTGAATTTTATTTATAAAATATTACTTTGCCATTTAGTATTTAAATATTTGATTTATTTTTGTATTTTTTGAATTTTTATTTTTATAGGGAAATTTCTTGACCTCCATCTAAGGAAAAAGTATGCGGATATAGAAATTAGTTAATTTTCTATTATCCTTTTGCATATTTACTCTGTACTATTTTTGTTTGACAAATTTAAAATTTCTTTTTTGTGTTGCTTTCATTCAAATCTTATATAAATGAGCAATTCTTGTATATATAGAATCTGTATTAATACCTACTATTTGTTTGAACAATTCACTATTAAGTGCTACTATATAAACAGTAATTTATATTATATAAATTCTTTTAACTCTTTATTTGTCCCACAATTGAAATAAATTTAATAATCACTATAGTAAATAAATACTATACTATAATATAAATATAAATAATTTATCGAGATTATTAAATTTATTTCAAATAAATAAATAACCTTTGAAGTTAAAAGATTTTAAATTAGATCCCAATAAGTTCCAAATCCCAATAGCCAATTTTTTGGTTGCGATAGAAATTATTTTCAAAAAATTCGATAACTGAATCAAAAACAGTGACGTAACTATTAGGACAACTGCGCCCCCCTCCCCAAAAAATCCAATTTTTTAATTAACATTTTTATTTAATTGAGTATTTATTATTGAATAATTTTTCGATAGGAAAATAAAAATCTTTTTCACGAAAAAATTATATTTTTATTTAAATTTTAAATAAATATTTTATATTACGATGAAAAAATATAATTTCATCGAAATATCTTTAATAAATATTATATATAGAGTATTTTTATAAGTTCAGGAGGTTCTTTAAATTTTCAAATTATTATCCGTTATTTCAAATATTTCTATGAAAAACATTTTTTGTTTTGAATAGTATATTGGTTCTCAAAATGAAATAAAATTATTGAATAGTTTCAAGGGGCAATTAAAATGAATGATTTTTCAGAAAAGGGTGCCTATAGAAGGTTTGTACTCCCTGCCTGGTATAGGTATCTTCCAGTTCAAGCATGTCAAAGACAAGTTCAGACGAGTTTTAGTCGAATAAAAATTGTTCTCGCTGTGGAACTATTAAAATAGAAATAATATAAAAAAAGGATAAATAAAGATGATTCGGGAATCTTTAGATTAATCCATTTCTAAAAACTCTCAATATATATATAAGATCGGAAATAACTTAAGAGTACTATAAACAAGTCATAGCCTCATAGATTGCTTATAACAATAGAATTAGGAGAAATTTAAGATTTTCTTATAGGACAGGCAAAAAACTGAAGTTTAAAATAAAATTTCAAAAAAATGCAAGGTGTACTTTTTTGGTCAGCATCCCCTCGTTTAAAAGCTCCCAAATCGTCACTGATATATAAAGCCAGCTGTGAAGCCCGCCTTTGGCAGACATCTTCTAGTCTTCTAGGCGTGCTCAATGATTTGAATTTCCTAATTTTAATAAATTTTGGTTGTCATGAACTATTTGTGGGTTTTAAAATTTAAAAAAAATCACGTCGGCGTCGTCGAGCAAGTCGATTATTATTAAGTATAGACATAGATACTAGATAGAAATATACAGGGTGGGGCATAAAAGATCTACCACATTTTGAAGAGGTATAAAAAAATGAAAAAATTTAACTAGAAAAAACTGAATATATTTTTGAAAAGAACATAAAATAAATTTTTTTTAATGTGTTTTAAACATTATCAGACAAAAAAAGGGGTGGTCAAAAATGAAAATACTAGCCCTTTTGACCAAACAGAATCAAATTTTGTCGACCCCCAGAAGGAGTAGAAATGCAAAAACTAACCAAATTGTGTATACATAGTTTAGTCGAAATGGCTAGAATTTTAATTTTTGTTCATTTTGTATTCCTCTTCAAAATGTGGTAGATCTTTATGCCCCACCCTGTATTATATTTACACCCTTCATCAAAAGAGACCATTTTACAAAGAAATATCTCATGAATTTTTTTTTCAATTTTAATAGAAAATGATTAAAGAATTATATTGTTAATTAATTGTATTTTTTCATTATTCTTGGGCTGCCTTGCATCAAAATTTCCCAAAGAAAAAAAACAATTTAAATTTTTTATTAGTAATAGTAGGCTCATCCAGTAGCCAGGCTTTGCGTGTCTACTGGGCGTACCTAATAAAAATAGAACTTTAATCAAAAGACTTCAAAAAAAAATTTCAAAATACTTGACTTATTATATTTTATTTAAGTGAAAGCAAAAAGAAAAAAGAGAAAGACCTCTATGCGGAAAGTAATAGATAATGTTTATCATTCTCATTGACATTGAAATCCAGATTGTCATCTTCCTCATCGATGATGTCGCGTCTTCTTCCTTCGTTCGTAAGTTCTTCAAGCCAATGTCATTTTGGATTTTACTTTTCTTTTTATCCAACAACATCAACAACAACAACACTTGTTGTTTGTTATTAATGAAAAAAAGCAATATTCCAAGAGTGAAATTAGAAACATTACCTTGAAGAAGAAGAAGAAGAAGAAGATGTTGAGCCATAAATCACTAGAGAGAGAGAGATAAGATGAAAGAAAGCAACGAAAGTAACCGCATTTCCAATTCGTAATACATTGATGGGAAAAAAATAAAAATATTGGCAAAAACTTTCCTTCGAAAGATTGTTAGAAGAAACGTTGACAATCTATGAAAATTTCTTTTTTATTTACTTTTTTTATTATTTATTTATATATTTACTTTATGGGTGTGTGAAAACGTATTCGAAATTTATCTTTTATTACGCATTTAGTCAAGCCTACCAAGAAAGCCGCCTTCGGCTCTTTAATATCCTGATTGAAATCGCATCTTCGGATTATTATTTCTAATATGGGCCCAACCACTTAACTTAACCATACACCTGCCCCCTCTCTTATATTTAATATTTTGGTCCTCTAAAGCAATGGTTCTCATCCTTTGGGGTACGCGAAAATCTGTAAGGGGTACGCGGTTAACTACCAAAAAGTATACAAATCTTCTGTACTGGTTTTGAACACAAAGGACTAACAGACATTGCTGTGAAGTACCTTCTGGGGTTTACGACAACTTATTTGTTCGAAAAAGGGTTTTCAAGTTTAAAGGCCGCTGCACACGAGCCTTGTTTTATTAATAATTGTTTGTCTGTTTGCACCAAGCCGGAAAAAAGAACATGTCTTATCTTTTTAATCAAGCAAGCTAGCCAGATAGACAGCTAGTAGTGTAGTCATTTAGACCCCCTACAGGCCTCCAAATTGCAAACAGGTAGAGGAAAAAGCCTCGTGTGCATCGGGGTTAACTTACCTGAAGAACAAGTATAGAAACAAGCTAAATGTTGAGAATGATTTACGGCTGTATTTGACTAAGCTGGGGGCAAACAACGATGAACTTTGTAAACAAAACAAGCCCAGAGTTCCAACCAATTATTTTCTGAAACTTTTTTAATTTTATGTCGAATTAATAAAAACTTTGTAATAAAATGTCCATTAAAATAAAATTTCCTATTTTTAATTTAAATTACCTATACGTAATTAAACTTTAACAGTTTAACAATTAAACTTTAACTAATATAAAACGTTTTAATAAAACCAAAGTGTTGAAAAAGTTGAGAACCCCTGCCTTAAAGAAATAATTACTCTTTTAATTATAGGACCCTTTCAAATTAAAATTAAAATAACTTAGTTTTTTAGATTTGAAAATTGTATAATTTAATTTTATAAATTTTATTAATTTAAATAATTTTCCTGGCTGAATGGGCATTTAGTTCCCGAGGCCAAGGGGGTAGAAAATAAAAAATAAAAAAATAATTGTCGAAACCCATCGCCCGCATTTGGGACACTCAATTTCGCAAAGTGGGCCATTTTCATTTGCTCGAATAGGATAGGGAGGCAATGCGAAATTTCCTAAAAATCGATCAAAAGTTCTAGGACCCCCCAATTTTGGTCCCACAAAAAATTCGCATTTTAAAACTTCGAATTTACATAAAAGTTATTTCTGAAATGAATTTTTGAATTTAATATTCCTCAAAATCTACAGCACTAGTTTAGACAGTATTTGCGAATGAATTTATCAATATGGGCATTTATTATCAATATTTCGTGTCTTATTCAAGCCCCTGATTATATGTAACCAGATGGACAAGGTCTATTTCAAATCTAAGATCGGTGGAATATGGTTAATTAAATTATCTAAATTACTTAATAAAGAGAAATCAATGAGGTTGTCCTCCGCTTGATGCAAATAAACTTATACATATATACTGAGTGAGTTTTTACTTTATCCAATGCGAAGCATGGGGAAAGCATTGTAATCGGTCTCGCGGCAAGCGCGACTTCCAAGGGTCCTCAGGTAAAGACTACGGAACTCATGGACTCAATTAAAGTCAGAAATTGTAGTATTCAATTAGGTTGAATTTTAGCACGGTTTTTCTCAAGCTTGAGTTGTTTGCCATAAAAGAATTTAGTCTTTTTGATTTTAAGTCGATTCTTCTACGTTTTCAATAGAGGTTGCCATTAATAGTCAAAACATCAAAAATGGAATGCAAGGTTATTCCTCTAGTATTAGATAAGAATCGATCGTTATTTTTTTATTTTAAGTCGATTCCTCCATGTCTTCAGCAATGGTTACCAATAATAATCAAAAATCTAATGTAGAAAGATATGAATTTGACGATGGTAATAGATTCAAATTTACTAGAAAATCATAAGATGGTGTCATCTATTAAATCCGATGGAATGGAATATTTATACCTTTATTTAAATTATATGGCATGGCTATATGCTTAAATTTAGAATCACTATATCGGGAAATTTTACAAATTAAGATAACAATCTTTGAGTAAAATATTTTACGCGTTTGCATATGTCAGAGAGGTTCGTATCCCGCAGGTGAGCCAGGTGGCCCGGATTGCTGTTACTGGCACTCGGGTTCGATTCCCGAGGAGTGAAAAACAACCCCTCTGACATATAATTAAAAATATTCCATTCCATCGGATTTAATAGATGACACCATCTTATGATTTTCTAGTAAATCTAATGTAGAATGGTTATTCCTCGACTGTTAAATGAGAATCAATCGCTATTTTTGAATTTAAGTCAACATGGACTGCAAATAGCAAGTGATATCTGATTAATAATAAAGGAATAAACATATTAATAGTTTAAATGAATTTGGATAAAGTTTAGCAACGATCCGTTGCAGTTTATTTTTATCTAGAGACAGTCTTATAATTCAAAAACAGTGCAATATATGGAAAAAAGTTTCAAATAAAAGTTTGTTTATGATGGGGAAACTAAACTACGCTATTGTTTGTTGACCTAGAACAAGCTTTCAAGGGTATTTCAATGTCAAGTTCTGTTTTTTAAATGGAACCCTATATTTTTCTATACGTCTACTTAATCTACAAAAAAAACTGAACAACTTTCATAAGAACTATTTTTTATACGACGTCAAATAAACAAAATACATGAATCAATTAGATTTCAAAAAAAATCTTAATAATTATTTTTAACAATTATTTAACTTAATTATCAAATAATAATGATTAAATAATTAATAATTCTGGATGAATTCCAGTTCCAATTTCCTTATTTTGGCCTGTTCCAATTTCTTCATAGCCTTTACATTATTTTTTTTTAAACAGATTTTACAACACAATAAAATGAAGCTTGTGAGGGTGTATTCCTATTAGGAAGCCACTCGGCATTCATTTCAATGGCAGACCCATAACACTCCTTCCACATTCACCGCATCAATTAAGACCATTTTAATTCTGTCTTCAACAAAAAAATGTTCCATTTTTATTATAGTAATACAATATAACTATCTACTGGATTGACACGAGAAATAAACTTTTTTAAACTCAAGAATTTTAAATAGTTCTATTAAGTTCTTTTCTTCTATTAAGTTCCTACCTCTGTTTTTTCTTCATTTCTTAATGTATAGAAGAGTGAAGATGGAATTGAAGAAAGAAAAAAGAAGTCAGGTACTCGGTGGCACTAATGACCTTAGTAGTTGATATGCCATGTATTTTTGTAAAATAAATAAATAAATAAATAAGATAATTAAATGTTAAAAATAATTATTAAGATTTTTTTGAGATATAATTGATTCATGTATTTTGTTTATTTGATGTCGAATAAAAAAAAATAGTTCTTATGAAAGTTGTTCAGTTTTTTTTTGTAGATTAAGTAGAGGTATAGAAAAATATAGGGTTCCATTTAAAAAACAGAACTTGACATTGAAATACCCTTGAAAGCTTGTTCTAGGCCAACAAACAATAGCGTAGTTTAGTTTCCCTCTCGATATAAACAAACTTTTATTTGAAACTTTTTTCCATATATTGCACTGTTTTTGAATTATAAGACTGTCTCAAGATAAAAAAACTCACTCAGTATATACTTATATAAATGCTTTTGAAATTTGAAAATTAGCGACTAAGAAAGAATTATAAAAATACAAATATGCAATGAAGATAACTATTTGAGCCCTGAAGAAGTCAACAAAGTTGATGAAACGTTGGAAACAAAATAGAAATTATGTGCATAAAAATATAGTCCTTATTTCCCGATACCAACTTTAATAATTTAATCGATTAACATAACTAATCAAAATAGTTAATAATATTGATGGCCACTTCTATTTAATTATTGTAAACGGAGGTAAGATCCTCCGAAACGTCGGTTCCAAATTCTATATATATATATATAAAGCTATTGTCAGACAGTACCCGTGGCGCAGCAAGGTGAACATGTGGGAGAAAAAGCTAACTAATATTCAATGACAGTTGTTATATTGTCAAATTTTACAAATAAAACATCTCTATTCTCTATATTATTATATATCTATAATATCTCTATATATTAATATATTCCTCTATATAGCTTAGAATATTAGATTTACGGCGTGTCTCATTTGAAATTTTAGTAGACAAATTTATTAATTTTAAATATATTATATATTAATATATATTTAATTTTTGGAAATATTTCATACCGCGAAAATTAATTTTTTTTATGAATTTAAGAAAAATATAAATTCTTAAAATTTTAGTAGACAAATTAATTTTAAATATATATATATTTAATTTATAATATAAGTTTTAATGGGATATGATTTAATGATAATGAGATTAATTCTTAATTTATTACTGCGCGGGTCATTTGAAATTTTAGTAGATAAATTAATTTTAAAATTATTATATATAATTAATTTAGAGACAGTTTTTAGATAAATTTAAATATTGAAATGTATTACTAAAAAAGAAATAGGTTTCCAACCGATCGGGAACTTCGAGAGAAATGGTTGCATGCTCTAATAAAGTATTTATAAAGCATTTAATGATATTTTTTCATCTTTCTTTGATCAATATTCATTATTCAAAAAATATTTTTTTCAAAACATATAATTACGGACAGCTAATAATCACATCTCGAGACGCTGCCCGCCAGGGCCACCAGCCCGGAGGGCCGAGCGGTGCCGGGCGTGCCGTATGCACGCCAGGTACTGCTCGTAATATTATAAGAGGAAAACACTTCCAATAAATACCTACACTTGTTTTGGAAGTAGTCGCTTATTTATTTCTGGATTGTCTTCATCCATATATCAGTCCGTCTCCAAAAAAAACTTCTAACTTTTTATCTATGTAATTGGGGATCGCGAAAAATTTCTCAATCCAAATGGGGTCGCGAATGAAAAAAAGTTGAAGAAGCGCTGTTTTAAACCGTTGAATGAATGCTAAGTATAAATGACATGCCGTTGCATGATTCCATTCCAATGGTGAGTTAATGAATTTCTCTTGGAGATGAACTGTAGGAAGAGAGTGAGTGGGGCCCTGAGGAAGAGTAGGAAGTGAAGAATGAAGACCAGCCAAGTCGCAGGTGAAAACGGAAACTTCACATTATCAGCCACTCTAAAAGAACATCATCTTTATTTCTTCGTACTGGATGAGACGGAAGGACGGACGGACAGTGGGAGGAAGGAAATTCCGACAAGAGGACACTTTCACTTCTGGATGAATCTCTGGCCTCGGGAGACATCTCTCTTTTTTTACTGCCAGCAGACATGATCATAAATTATTTATGTCTCTTTAAGTGAAATAAAACAGGTGGGCTTCAATAAGGGAGGTATTTCATTGCATAACCGACGACGACGACGACGATTTATTATCTTAATTTTTTACTTTACCATACAGGGTAGGGTCAATTATTGTAATCGTGCATGAAAAAGTTTTTTTTCCTTCTTTTTTTCGAAATCTTCCAAAAACGGCTGAAACTATTTTGATTAAAAAAATTGAGCGAAACCATGGTTTCGCTCTACAAAAAAGCCCTAATAGTGAACACCGAAAAAATTATATTTTTCGAGATAATAATTGTTTTGTCAAAATTTCTGTTAGTTAATTAGTCTGTCTGGTTGTCTGGTTGTCTGGTTGTTAGTCTGTGCGTTACCAAATTTTTGTGGACGAGCTAGCTCAAAAACTAGTCGGAATATCGAAACCAAATTTCACACGTAGTTTTGGTCCATTGAGATTAAGAGCTGATTAGATTTTTGGTGCAAGGGGGATGGAAGGGGGGGGGGGGTTAAAAATTAAAAATCTAGGCCATTTGAGCAAACTCAACCAAATTTTGTATACATAATCAGTGGGACCCCAGAAGTCTAAAAATGCAAAAACTAACCGCCCAAAATGGGGGGGGGGGGGGGGTCAAAAAATGAAAATCTTGGCTCTTGTACCAAACTCAACCAAATTTTGTATACATAATCAGTGGGACCCCAGAAGTCTAAAAATGGAAAAACTAACAGCACAAAATGGGGGGGGGGGGGTGTCAAAAATGAAAATCTTGGCTCTTGTACCAAACTCAACCAAATTTTTTATACATAATCAGTGGGCCCACAGTAAGCTAAAAATGTAAAAACCAACCCCATGATTATAAATAATTTTATTAAATATAGTGAAAGGCCAAGTTGTATGGTAAAGTCACGTGGATGGCCACATCAGAACACGTCAGCCTATTTTTTATGAATAAAAGCAAGTGATTCAGAAAAAATTGATGAGGTTATCATCTGCTTGATAAAAAATAAACGTATACTTTATTTGTTAATATGAAATTAAAATGGCTTGGTGCGTACTGGATACGTTAATTTTTAAAGGAGGTTAAATAAAAACTGACTTCAAAAAATTAAATGCAAAAATAAAATAATATAACTCAAAAATCAAATAAAATGCACTAAAAGGTATAAAATAATTATCTAATTTACTTACAACTAAACGAGGAAAATTTGCATTGCTTTATTTTGGTTTGAGAATTATTAAACTATTCAGCGGCATAAATTTGTTGAATTTAGTCTTTACTTAATTTTGCGAGATTTTGTTTATGTTTTTGAATGAATTTATGTGAACATCACCACCTGTACCGTAAACATTGTACAATGTAATACTGAATTATGTACCTATTTATGTATGTTTCTCTTTTATCTTTTGCTTTTCTTTTCATTGTTGTTTTCTGTATGATTTTCATGTGATTGTTCTTTTATTGTTAATTATATTTATTGTTCGTGTATAGATTATTGTATTTTTTATTGCATTGTTTATATATGATTTTGATGTTTTATTTTGTAATTCTTTGTAAAAATTTTTTTTTATTTTTCTTGATGTAACACTCATTATACACATATTTGACATTTTTCATTTTTTTTGTAAGTGGACTACTAGTCCGTAAAATTATCTAAATAAATAAATAAATAAATTTTGACGTCGGTGCCAAACATATACATTTTATGAATCGAACTCGACGGATCATTTGGCGGATAATGAAGAAAACATCGCGTAAGTTCGCTTATATAGTTTGTTTGGCATCGACTTCAAAAAGTGATTTCATGTAATAATTTCGTCGTTTAGTTGTAACTAAATAAATAAGATACTTATTTTATACCTTTTAGTGCATTTTATTTGATTTTTGAGTTGTATTATTTTATTTGTTACATTCAATTTTTTTGAGTCGTTTTTTTTTCTAAAAATTATTTTTATTTTTCTCTTTTTAGTGAGACTAAAGATAATACCTTGCATTAATCGCGTAAGAGAAAGATTCGTGAGAATTAACCAGAAAATGTTATTTTTTTTTTTTATAAATTTTATTAAACCAATTATTTTACATTAATTAATGTATACATTGTATTTTAGCTTCGACTCCGGAGATTTCTTCTCCACCATCGACTGTCCTTGATCATCTTTTTAGTCCTTGTTTTTAATAAGAGGAAAAAACTAATTAAAGAAAAAAACCTATTTTCCGATAATTATTCCAATTCCATATTCTCAATCTCTCATTCCTCATCCCCCCAGAAAATGTTAATAAAATTCAATTTATAAATAGAGGAATTCTCTCGAAACGTCAACGGGTTTTAAATGAACGTTTTAAGATTGTTTTGTTTTTATAAAAGATTTTTATTATAATTTCGATTATTTGCTCATATGAATTGGAGATTTCCGTTGTATTGTCATTGATCATATCATCAGAACTAGACCAAATTTATATGGTACCAATAGGAAACTATACTGAACGCAATGCAAAAAAAAATCATCAAAATCAGTTCACAGTTGGCGAAGAAATCGAGTAACATAGTCACAAAAAAAATTAGTCGAATTGAGAACCTTCTCCTTTTGTGAAGTCGGTTAAAAATTCAATTGCTTTTCTTTCCAGTAATTTTTTATTAATTCAAGTTGTTAATCCAAATATTTTGAGAGCACTACGACATCTCTTCCTCAGTGGAAACTTTGGAAACAGAATAACAGCGAGTTTGTGGATTCACAAGGCATTAATTGTCTATAACTTTTAATGTGATAGGTGTAGGTTCTAGCTTTTTATGAAACCCACCTCGTAATTTTACCCAATTGGTTATTATTACATTAATTGTCTGTTTATTACAGATGTTAAAATTGTAAGGAACTCACCCACCATCTCACCAACATACAGACCCCATCAGCTTGCACAAATCAAAGAAAAAAGCTTGACCCCACACTATATACATATATACAATCTCAGAGAATAAGATGACAATCATATTTAATAACATTCAATATTTTAACGAAGTCTGAACCAATCGAAAATAATAATATTTTTATTGAGTTAAATGTTATATGAACTAATTACCCCTAATGATGAGGCATTTTTAATATGAAATTGAATTTATTTGTTAGAGACTAAAGTTTCAAAGGTTTGACCTTCATCATTAGTATTTTTAATTTTAAATATTTTTTCTATGATTTCTCATTGGTTCGCTGATTTGATGGGTTCAAATATCCGATTGAATGAGCCAAATTAAAACGAAATGAGTTTATCTGCATACAATCGGGTATTTGAACTCATGAGAAATAATAGATGGAATATTTCTAATTAAATAGAGTAATCATGAAGGTCAAACCTACGAAACTATAGTCTCTGACAATAAATTATATATAATGTCGTGCTCACTTGGTGAAACACGTCATATCGTACTATGCCAATATATTTCATAAAAATATTCCTGAAATATAACAATAATATAACACGAATAGTGGGGAATTGAATAAAATTAAAAACACAGCGTTTTTATAAATAGGCCAGACGTTTCGATAATTTATTTTGACTTCCTCAGTGACTCGTTTTATCTCTCTTAGTCAAAAAGAATTTCACTCTAAGAGCAAAACGTCATTAATCTTTCTTTAACATATTCTTGATTGCTTCCAAGATTGTTGATTAATTTGAGCCACGAATTTGTTAATGAAAGATTAATGAGGTTTTTGTATTATAGTGAAATTGTTTGTGACAAAGAGTGATAAAATGAGACACTGAGGAAGTCAAATAAATTGACGAAAAGTCTTGCCCATTTAATAAAAACTCTGTGTTTTTAATTTTATCCGACTCCTACTATTCCTGTTACAAATTTACTGTGGGTACGAATGATGCAACATTATAAAACAACAATATTACAATGATATTATTTTAATATTGCAGGAATGTTACGCTTAATGCCATGATATTTCTGCAATATTACAATAATATTATTTTAAAAATATGTTAATTAATATGTAATAGTGCCGGAATATTGCAAAGTAGTATTCCTGCATTATTAAAATAATTTCATTGTAGTATTATTGTTATATTTCAGGAATATTTTTCTGAAATATATTGGCATTACACGATATGACGTGTTTCACCAGGTAACCACGATATATATAATTATATATAGTATATATATTATATAAAGGGTTTCCCAAAAATTCAAGCAATTTTGATAGAAAACACACGTTTTTAATTAAAAATTAAAAAAATTCATTCATTCATAAAGTATACAGTGTAGGGTTATGTATGGAATAGCAAATCGACGGAGAGAGTTCGTTGAATGGATTACGGAACAATAAAAAGTGGATGCTGATTTTTCGAACAAAATCATCTTCAGCGATCAGTCTCATTTTCATCTTGATGGCTTCGTTAATCGACAAAATTGTCGCATTTGGGGTTCAGAAAATCTACGAGTGATTGTTGAGAAACAATGCATCCACAACGTGTCACTGTTTGGTGCGGATTTTGGGCTGGAGGAATCATCGGAGCATTCTTCTTCGAAAAAAATATATGAAGATTTAAAGCTAGAAAGCCCAAATTCTAATCAGTTCTATGGATTAAAAATTTACAAACATTTTAGCACAAGAACGAACTTTCTACGAATTTTTTGTTGTTGTTTTTTTAAGTTATTGAAAGCATTCAATTCAGGCACACGTAGAGAAAAAAATGGTTGAGTTTTAAACACAATGAGCAAAAAAATATTTGAAAATTTCTAAGTGAATTCAATACCAGTACAAGCTCACCAGGGACTGGCGTACTGAGTAATAGTGGATTTTATATATTTATTTTTTTGTTTTTTCAAACTGAATTATATTCAATCAACTACATTTTTAATGTCTTTTTTACTTTACCATACCGGGTATGGTCAATTATTGTAATAGTGCATGAAAAAAGTTGTTTTTTTGCTTCTTTTTTTCGAAATATCTCAAAAACAGTTCAAACTATTTGGATAAAAACAAATTGGGCGAAATCCATGGCATTTTGGAATCTACAAAAAAGCTCTAATAAGTGAACTTCGAAAAAATTATATTTTTCGAGATAATAACTGTTTTGCCAAAATGTCTGTTAGTTAGTTAGTTAGTTAGTCTGTTATCCTGTTGTGTGTTCTGTTGTCCTGTTAGTCTGTGGGTTACCAAATTTTATGGCCGAGCTAGCTCAAAAACTAGTGGGAATATCAAAACCAAATTTCACACCTAGTTTTGGTCTATTGAGATTAAGAGCCCATTAAATTTTGGTGCATATGGACACAAAATTAAGGAGGGGGGGGGGGGTTAAAATTTAAAATTATAATATTTTCAAACTAAAAAAACAAGAAAAATGAACCTATAATAACTATAACCTAAAATATTTTTTTTTTTTTTTCTTGGATCCAAAATTAGGGGCGGGGGCGGTCAAAAAATGAAAATCTAGGCCCTTGGACCATATTCAACCAAATTTTGTATACATAATCAGTGGGCGTACCAGAAAACTAAAAATGCAAAAACTAACCACCCAAAATGGGCGGGGGAGTTTGTAGGGTCAAAAAAATTAAAATCTAGGTAGGCCTTTGTACCAAACTCAACCAGAAGTGTATGGTAAAGTTAAGTGGATGGCCACATCAGAACGTGTCAATTTATTTATTTTTGTTTAAGTTTTGTGAAAAACAAGTCGTAGATAGTTTGTTTTGGTGTCAAAATATTTAATATCCGCATTTCAATGCGAAGACCTGATGAGATTTTGCGTTCTCTAGCTTCTAAACTCTCTATTCAAAATGCAAACAATTATTTTTTGAATGATATTATTGAGATTTTTAAGGCGTTGTTATGATAAAAGTTTCACCAAATAAACAGGTTAAAGTTGATTCAAAGCAGACTTTGAATGTTTCACGGGCGTACCGAGTAGTTAATTCTTATGCAAATGAAATTTGTCAGCAATACCATGATCAAATGTAGGTTAGCATTGTTAGATAAAGGGTTGCAGATTACAGAATCCGGCTTTAACTTTTTTCTACTTTCTTTTTCTCAATTAAGTGGATAATTAAATGAAATTACAAAAAAATTCCAACTTGTAATTTAAATGAAAGACGAAAAAAACAAAACAAAAACAAGTGAGAAGGTGGATAATAATAGTAATAATATTAGTTTAATATCCATAATAATTCTACTAGGAAATTGCAAATCTTTTCTAGAAATGAAAGAATTTAATTTTAGTTACTTTTAGATTTGCAATCTAATACGTATTTCATATCCATTTGCAATAATTATTACCTTGGTCATTATTTGATAGTGTCGTTAAATAGGTCTTATAAAATACTTATATAATAACATGTTTTTTGTTATTTTTAATTTGACCCCCATATCTCCTACTCACAGTGTCATTGTGTAGGGAGGGTCAGGAGGTCAAATTTCCCCGACAGAGGCCTGGATATCTACTTTGATATCTACTTTGTTATCTTCATATTAAGTACCTGGAGGCACCAAGCGATGCTCGGTAACCCCCGACCCCCCCCCATCCCCACCCCCTCCCCGAAACCATACACCTCCGCCCCAACACCGCACCCCCCACTCCGCCCCACCCCACCCAACCGCCCCTCCCACCCCCGGACCCCACAACTGTACCCCACCTCCCGCAGCCCCCACATCCATCCCCACCCCCGACCCAGTTTTTTGCATTTCTATCTTTCTAATGGTCCACATATTATGTGTATATTTGTTTACTCGTACACCAATTTTCATATTGATAAACATTATATATTAAGTATAACACAAAATGTGTGCCTCTCGGGACACGCGATAGAAGTGATAACTTTCACTAACCAAATATTTTTTTCGGAAGACAATTTCAACGATAATTGCCCAGAAAAAAGAGAATTGAATATTTAATTTTAATTAGAAGAGTGGAGGGGGGGGTGGCCAAAGAATAATTATTAATATATTAAATGTTTCTGGATTTAAAATTAATTGTTGTCTTTCTTTCAGGTTAATTCATTATACATATTTCAAATTTGCCTCGCCGCAATTTATTCAATGAATTCTATTTATTAAATACATAGCTATATATAATATATTCAATTATTTCCATACTTATAATAGTCTAATTCAAAAATATTCATATTAGTAAAAATAAAAAGCAAAGAATTTTAAACTAGTTCCATAGTCCAGTGGGTAAAGTGAGTGCCTCTAATGCAAGAGGTCCCAGGTTCTAATACGATATCCGCCGAATCAATTTTTTTATTGAGATTTTCAATTAAGAAAAAATCAATTAAGATGAATTTTGATGAGGTCCAGACCTAGACAGATCGTTTTTTTCATCCTCAAAACTTGTTAACAGATTTTGTTTCATCAAAATCGGTTGGGCCGTTTTCAAAATAGAACCAAGATACAAATATATAAATAAATAAATATATAAATAAATAAATATATATATAAATAAATAAATATATATATATATATAAATATATATATATAAATAAATATATATATAAATAAATATACAATTTTTGCTCGTTTAATAAGAGTAGATATGAATTCAATTGGGACTAAAATATTTTCAATTTTTCCCCCTTTTTTTCGAAATAGTTTTCTTTTTTTTCAATAATAGAAATATTCCTTTACTTTCACTTGATTTGATTTTTTAACCGACGAAGGAGGAGATTCTCGTTTCGACTGATTTTTTTTTTTTTTTTTTGTCCATGTATATTACCCGATTTCTTCGCCAATTGTGAACTGATTTTGATTATTTTTTTTGCATTGGGTTCACTATAGTTTCCGATTGGTCCCATATCAATTTGGTCAAGTTCTGATGATATCATCAATGACAAAATAGCTGAAATCTCCAATTCATTTGAGCAAATAATCGACATTATAATAAAAAAATATTTTATAAAATGGAACAAATAAAATAATAAGAACTCAAAAATCAAATAAAATGCACTAAAAGGTATAAAATAAGAACTCAAAAATCAAATAAAATCCACTTAAAGGTATAAAATAAGAACTCAAAAATCAAATAAAATGCACTTAAAGGTATTAAATAATTATCCAATTTAGTTACAACTAAACAACGAAATATTTACATAAAATCACTTTGTGAAGTCGGTGCCAAACGAGGGGTGAACCGCGACCTAATATGCTGTACACCTACTTCCACTTGTACTTCCAAATATTTCCAAGTATGTACTTCCAAATATTTCCAAGTACTTCCAAATATTCCCAAGTACTTCCAAATATTTCCAAGTACTTACAAATATTCCCAAGTGCTTGCAAATATTTCCATGTACTTCCAAATATTTCCAAGTACTTCCAAAATACTTCCAAAGAGGTGTACACCTACTTCCAATCGCGGAACACCCCTCGGTGCCAAATATATACATTTTAGGAATCGAACTCGACGGATCTTAGTACGTTTGGCGGGTAAGCTCGCTTATATAGTTTGTTTAGCACCGAGTTCAAAAAGTGATTTCATGTAAATATTTCGTCGTTTAGTTGTAACTAAATTGGATAATTATTTTATACCTTGTAGTGGATTTTATTTGATTTTTTTGAATTCTTATTATTTTATTTGTTGCATTTAATTTTTTTGAAGTAGGTTTTATTTATTTATTTTTTTTTATAAAAATTATCTTGAATTTTATTTAATAATTTTTCTTTCGTTCACCAAAAATGTATATATTTTATTTTTAATTTAAGAAAAGAATTTAAAGCAACTATCTATAAGTATCAACCCATCTATAGTACTGTTGCTTTAGATTCATTTCTAAAAGCAACTATTTTTTTTTCAAATTTCCTAAAATTACATTGATAAAGGGAGAAATTCTCCCAAAACGTTAGGATTTTAAATAAACGTTTTATGATTGTTTTATATATAAAGGGTGTCCCAAAATTTTGGAAAACACAAGTTTTTAATTAAAAATAGTAAATTTTTTATTGATTCATAAAGTATACAGTATAGGGTTATGTATTCGGGTTCGTAAAAACAACTTCTGACATATCTATAATTAAAAATTATCTATTCCATCTCGGATCTAATAGATGACAACCTCTTGTGATTTTCTGTGTAGGCAATATTATAATTGAGTTAATTCCCATATATTGAATAAATAAATAAATAAATTTATGATGATGTCCATAAGTATGAAACATTATATTTACTTTTGAACTAATTCAGGACTGTCTAACCCGTGACCCGAGGGCCGCATGCGGCCCAGCACTGCCATGGGTTTGGCCCACCATAAAATCATAAACTTCCTTAAAACATTGAGATTTAGAGATATAAAGTATTTATTTCCTTTTTCGAAATATGAATGAATGTACATTTGTTCAATACGTGAAGCTTTTTTCCAAGAATAAAATTCACTAAAATCAAAATTATAAGCTCAACTAAAAAAGATAAGAAAATAATGAAGTTTCGAATATTTAAAAATTCTTCTTCTTCTCATAATTTTATTTTTTTTAATATTTATTATTTCAGTAAATTATATCTCAACAAAAACACTTGTGTAAAAAAAAGGCCAAGTTCAATTAATAAAATCCGTTTGCCAAAAAAAGTAGTGAGATCTAATGTGCTGCCAAGTTCAACATCATCAATTTATTAAATGAATCGAGAATATATTAGTAACTTTTCATTTCACATAAATATTTCTTATATTCTATATTTTTTATTGATTTCACATTTTTAGTTGAAATTATTTTTCATAAAACTTGGCTTTTAAGCATTAAATTATTATTATTATTGTTTGATAGAGGCCTCCACCACTCCCCTCTTATTAAGATCCCATGATATGGTAACTAGTAATTCGTGACATACATAATAATGCGTAAAAGCCAAGTTTTATGAAAATAATTTCAACTAAAAATGTGAAATCAATAAAAAATATAAAGGGACATGTGAAATGAAAAACATGCGTTTTAATTGAAGTTACTAATATATTCTCGACTCATTTAATAAATTGATGATGTTGATGACAGCACATAGTCTCACTATTTTTTTGGCAAACGGATTTTAATCGAACTTTGGTTTTTTACACAAGTGTTTTTGTTGAATTTCACTTCTTTTTGTAAGTTGGATTTATCCTATAAATTTAACCCCTTCATTTCGGGCCCTGAAGGGAAAAGTTTCGATTTTTCAATTTCCTCCATTATTAATGTGTCAAGCTATACCAGTATGCCAAATTTCAGCATTCTAGGTTGATTGAATTTTTAGTATATGTTAATTAAGTCTATAACTTGACGTGATGAAAAAGCCTATCTTTGGCTTCTTGTAACTTGGATGGTATAAACAGTAGAAATATGAAATTTTGTAATTTAGTTAAGCTTATGGACCAGTATTCTGGAAAAAAATTTCATGTTTCCATGTAGAGGTTTCGATTACGAAGTTACAGAGGCATCAAAATGGTCTGAGTTGTTTCCTGTAAAGGGTAGTCTGGCAGTGCACACATCCCCTCTCGAATCGAACTTGGCTGGGGCACTGCCGTGCCCCCAGATGATACGACACTAAACAAGTCTATAGTTATATCAATCTAATACAAGGAGACAAGGAATTGGGATTTTCTAGAACAATCTCACTTAATTGATAATTTCTCTCCTGGGCCAAAACTTTTCAGGACTTGTCTTTTTGATCTTTGCACGTTCTTACATGTCAATAGATAATAGATAGTCAGGAATTATTATATCCGTGACTCTTTTAAAAAATAAATTATCATTCTCTATATTCTTTACTTTAATTCCATTCGATTGGTAAACCAGGGCTGTCCAATCCGTGGCCTAATATAAAGTCATAAAATTCCTTAAAACATTGAGATTTATATGTAGATACTGGAAAATACACAACAATTTGGCCTAATAATTTTTTTTCTCTAAAATAAGAAATCTGAAAAAAAATTACTGTGAAAAGTTTTCGAAAAATAAAAGTAGTAATTTTAAATTTTGAATCTGGAACTAGATTTCAAGATTTCCGAAAAAATAATCATCGTGTTGGCCTTTTTTCGACTCTATTTTCATTAGAAATAAATTTTCTACTTGCAAACTTTCTGAGTGAATGTTCTAGAACAACAATTGAGTAGATTACGATCTGAAAGACGAATTTAATATTGTCTTTTTATTAAAATTTTATATTAATTATCTAAGAAGAACAACAGTTTAGTTTAGTTCTATATAAGTGAAAGTAAAACGATGAAATAAATCGTTGAAAATTACATAATGGAAATTCATCCCATGTATGGGGTTCACCTTTTAATGTTTGTATTTATGATAAGAAAAGAGTAGGTAGGTAATAATGAAAGTCTCGGGAAAAAAATAACGTCATCTCTTCTCCTTTTTGGTAGTAAGACTGGCTGATCAATTATTCTCCATTAAATGATGTCTCCTTAAAGAACTCAGTGGCAGCTGCTGGAGGTGTAGATCCCCTCTAGGCTCTATGATAACCAAGCACTAGGCACTGGAAGCTTTCACTGGGCGCCCTGCGACTCTAAGGTCAATGGGCGAAAGTCGCCCGGGGTCGCCGACTTCTCACCATCTATCTCTCACTCACCTGCATTGTATCGTCCTCAAATACGCACTAAATAACTTTTTTTTTTTTTTTTTTTTACTCGGTTTAAGCCTGCCTCCTGGGCGGACCTAGTATTGAAATAACGAAAAATTATTCATTTTTTTTTCACATTGTATTTAAATATCTAACCCGGGGAAAAATAATTTTCTGTTATGTGTTTAAATTGTGATATCCACGAAAACATAAAAAAAAAAAACGAAAAGTTGTAGAAAGTTCGTTCTTGTACTAAAATATGTACATGTATTTGTAATGAGAAATCAATAGGGTTCCCCTCTGCTCGATGCAAATAAACATATTGATATACAGTAAAGCCTCGTTTATCCGGCCCTCCGGATTATCCGGATCGAATTTGTAGACATTTTTTATTTTAATAAATGTTCACATAGATAATAATTAAATTAGGGAACGAAGAAAAGATTTTTATATTATAGACTTCAAACCCGGGATCTTCGCATGTGCGCTGCGATGCTTTTATATGAGGTTTAGCTCTTATCCTCTTGGCCACGATCCCTGAACCCAAGCTGATACTTAATGTCTATATTAATTTGGAATTTCATTTTTATTTAATCTTTTAATCTCTTCCTCGTTCATTTTTCGCAGCTTTTATAGTTGGCTTGACTAATTAAACTATATCCAAACGCCTCCCACTCGATCACGAACCCAAAGGTCGAAAATAATTTTCTTCTTCACTCCAGGGCGCAACCACAATGAGGCCGCGCCAAAGAGACAATTATAAATAATAATTAAATTAGGGAACGAAGAAAAGATTTTTACATTATAGACAAAAGGATCAGCCGGGATTCGAACCCGGGATCTTCGCATGTGCGCTGAGATGCCTTTATAAGAGCCTTAGCTCTTAGCCTCTTGGCACATCCGAAGATCCCGGGTTCGAATCCCGGCTGATCCTTTTGTCTATAAAATAAAAATATTTTCCTCGTTCCCTAATTTAATTTATAATTGTTTTTCGACGCGGCCTCATTGTGGTTGCATCCTCGAGTGAAGAATAAAATTATTTTCGACCTTTGGGTTCACGATCGAGTGGGAGGCGTTTGGATATAGATAATAATTTTCAACTCTGATAGCAAGAATGTAATTATAATTTCATCAAAAATGTATTTTTTAAACAATTCTATGTAATTTTGATATAAACATGTTTTTTTTATCGTAATAAATTCAAATTCGCTTATTTGAGGATTTGTTTTGATTTTATTACCCATATATCCGGATTATCCGTTTTGCCTTTGGTCCCAGTTAGTCCGGATAAACGAGGTTCTACTGTACTAGTATGTAGGATATATCAAATATAAATGTGTATATATTTCCATAAAACCCCGTTTTTTAGTAAGAATCGTTCTTACTAGTTAAAACGCGTTTCACTGAATACCTTTGTGGCAACTAGAGTTTACTGATGTTGGTTGAGTTTGGTTCAAATGGTCTAGAATCTTCATTTCTGACCTTTCAACTCATTTTGGATGTTTATTTTCAAAATTTTTTAAACGAAAATGTCAAAAATTACATTCTCTACAACTTTGATTCTAATTTTTGACATTTTCGTTTAAAAAATTTTAAAATTAACCCAGAATGAGGCGGAAGGTCAAAAATGAAGATTCTTAACTAGTAAGAACGAGTTCCTACTAAAAACGGGTTTTAAACTGCAACATATACTTATACATGTATAATATAATATATTTGTTTGAGACTATACATGGTAGATTTGACCATTACAACTTAGCTTGTTGAGTGGCCTACTTACTATTACGGCAAAACGAATTTACCTAAGTTCAATCGGGTATTTGAACCCATAAGAAATAACAGATAAAATATTTCTTATTTTTAATTAAAAAGACTGATAATGAAGGACAAACCAAACCTTTGAAACTATAGTCACAAATGCTCTAAATTAACATAATATTCTGTTTTTGAAGGTAATTTTTCAATGATAATTTCAGGTGGTGCTTCTATTGGCGACGACATTGTTGGTGACAACAACAAATTCTCAAGACCATTTCGACGATGTCGCTCAGGACAACGAGATCCCCGAGCCCCCTCCATTGACATTGGATCCTGTTTTACGTAGGGCTTTGCTCAGGGCTCTTGAACAACTTGAGAAAGAGACTCTCCAATCCAATCCAGATGATCATTCCTCGCATCATGAGGTAAAACAATCAGAATTTTAAATAATTCAAACTCAATCAATTAAAGATCAGATATATAGACTGTTTTTACAATATTTATCAAGATCTTTTGGGAATATAGTCTTTATTCGTTAAATTAACCAGTTCTTCGGAATTAAATGTTAATGCATGTGTTTGTCGAATGAATGACCCCTTTTGATTCCATTTAGTTCTTGGATATTAATTTCACTTTCAAACGTATTTAATGAGTGATTTTCTTTTGCTACTTTATTTGCAGTCAGAAAAATTTTTGGTATTTTTCTCAATGAATCATAAACTCTGCTACTCTCGGCTAATTAAATTTTTTTCAATTAACTTAGACCTTCTTATCAAAAAATCATTTTATCTTTTTAAATTATTTAAAATTTACAAAATGAAGTCCAGAACTAGTGTATTAAACCAAAGGTATATCCCCCTCCCTAAATGTTGAAGTTAAAATCAAAATTTTACAGGATAATACAAAAAACGTTCAATAAAAATGTAATAAAAAAGCAATTTAAGCATATGGGAGTTCATGTCTCCTACTCCTAGGAGTATATCCATACTCCCCTAACCTATCGGTGGATAAAAAACCTCCCATCCTCCAAAAAAAATTTCTGGCTACGGCCTTGAAAAGCTATGTACGAAAAAGCTACAAGCTGCAAACTAAGTTCCCTCCGAACTGGTCTTCCAAGGACCCCCCCCCTAGACGTAATTGTATTTATTTCTTAAAATAATATAAAATTACTATTAATAGTTTATCTTTTGTTACAGATACATGAAGAAGACCCATTGAACTATTCAGAAATCGAACATAACACGAATAGTTATGTGAATGAAGAGGAACAACAAGAAGAACATTCCATTGAGAGTCACGAAGAGGTTTATACGCCACCGCCAACGCCACCCCCACCACCAACACCTCCACCAACCACGACGACAACAACTACAACCACAACAACACCAGCGCCACCAAAATATGAACTGGACGAAAATGGTTTCATTAAACTGGATCAATTCAGAGTGCCATTGCGTCAAGGCGGTAAAACTGTCTCGTTTGAGCACACCGAGGCTTTGCGACGACCAATTCATGTCCCGGATACGGATCCCGAGGCTAACGCCATTGAAACAAACACGATCAGTACAACACAAAAGGCCCTTTCCGGCAAAAAACAGCAAGACAACGGTACTGAGGTGAGCTTCTTCCAGGCGCCTTTGGTTGCCGCATTCACTGTAAAACAAAATGAACGGGGTCAACCGCAGAGTGTCGAACCTCTGTTCAAGCTGCAAACGGGCGCGGCCAGTCCCCAGGCGCAGACGAGCCCAACGCCACAACCAACGCTGACACAGTCAAGGGAACAGGAGCTTGAAGAAAAGACGCGGCAATTGGAAGCGGAATTAGTACGGCTACAACAGGCACATCGGCTACAACAACAAGAACAATACCGAATCTATCAAGAGGAACATCGAAGGCAACAGAGTCTGTTGCTTGAGGAACAACGCCGTCTTCAACAACAACAGCTAAATCGGGCGAAATTCAATCCAATTCAATCAAACGTTGAACGTCCTTTCTCTTCATTGCCAAACAATAATCGCTTCCCATTAACAACAACACCGCCATTAGTACAACCACAAGCATCTGTTAATACTTTTCAACAACAGTTTAACAACTTCCGTTTGACTCCTCAACAACAGCAATTCCCACCGTTTCCACCTCAAAATGAAATCCAGTCACCGAGGGCTCAGAGACAAGAACAAGGCACAGGGTTTGGTGGACTTCAGAACGTTGGGTTGTTGCCGCCTCTAGAAGGACTTCCACCACCACCACCTCTGCCACTATCTATCATCAACAACAATAACCATTTCCGATCACAACGCCAAGAACAGGGCACCGGCAATGTGCAATTTCAAAAAAGCATAGGCACATTTGTTGGTGAACAAAGAGTACCACTCTCTACATTCCAACAACAACCTCAACAACAACAACAATTCCAATCCTTCACAAGGGGCCGTTCACAGCGTCAAGAAACGGGCACAGGCAATTTTGGATTGAACTCTTTCAATACAAATATTCAAAAACCTCAACAAAACTTTGTTAATAATTTCCAAAAACAAAACACGTTTCAAACAAATCAAGGATTCTTACCAAATAATAGGCCTCAATTTGTGACTAATTATTTCCCGGAGCCACGACCACAAGTATTTCCACCTTCATCCCGGTCACAAGAACAATTTCGACAACTATTCTTCCGGTCAGGATTGGGACAAGATGTGGCCGGCTCTGTGCGGCCTGAGGATCTTAATATTGTCTCTGAAGTGTTGTCTTTAAACCATCAACGGCTGGATACAACGGATGGGGCGGCGCCAGTTATCACAGAGGGTGTTGTCACGGATCTGAAACCACCCACTCTTTAATATCAAAACATACAATTTGACATACACTGTTTAAAATGGTCCAGGGAACAAAAATGACACAAAATGAGTGATTTTGTTAAAAAATCCACCTACATCATCATTCATAGATAATCATAAAAAATACGTTTCATTGACCATTTTAAATAATGTATGCTGTTAATGTTTTTTATGTAAATATTTATATTCTAATTTAAAAAAAAATGATATCGAAACTTATATCTATTCATGTAATTGTAATATAATGTTCTTGACTGTATTATTTTAAGAAATAAATACACATCTTAAAAAAATAAATAAATAAAACAATGAGTAAAAGGGTCAAAGGGTTTAATTGAACATGAAACTTTTCGGGAAAATTTTTTATTCTCAATCATTTTTTTGTTTTTTTATAAAGACTGTGCTTAAAATTTTTGTGATTAATGAAAGGAAAATTTTACCAGAAACGTTTAATTGTCAAACAAACGTTATAGTACTGTTGTTTTGTTTTATATTTTTAAGAATTGTAGATATTTATTTTTTATACTTATACATGTATTTTGGCGAAACCTATTGTACCTGGGACACTTTTTTTTTACTTACTGCATATTTTGTTTTTTTATAAATATATGGAGTTAATTTTTATACAATATAATCTAATTGGAATGTTGAACGATCAAACAAAAAATTAAAGAATTGAAAAAAGTACTATCTTACTTAAGGGTAAAGTACTTTAAAATATAACGTTACTAAAAACTTTATATACGTTTTTTGTGGTCACTAATGTACCAAGGGCCAGTTGTATGTCGGCTGGTAAAGTCTTTGTAGAAGTTGACAAAGGGTAAAAACTTAGAATTCACATTGTGCCCGGCCGGATGGCCAATCAGATGACACATACTTCATCTGATTGGCCATCCCGCCGAGCACAACGTGAATTCTAAGTTTTTACCCTTTGTCAACTTTTACAAAGACTTTGCCAACCGACATACAACTGGCCCTTAGAAGGTATTTAGAAAAAATTAAAAAAATACTGGAATAAAGTACTGTTTATCGGCCGATAAGGGGCAAAAACTATTTATTTTGTTAAAGTAATGGTAGATTTTCAATTTAATTTCAATGCTTCGCATTGGATAAAGTAAAGTACAAAATTGCCACCCCCACCTGGAAAAATAAGAAAACATAATTTTTTCCTACCCGATTACAATACTTCCATATACTGAGTATAGTAAAGTAAAAAACTTTACGCTGAGTTTACCTATATCTGCTAGAACCAAAGTTACGAAAAAATTAAGTGTCACGAGAACAACAGGTTTCTCTAAGTAATATATAAACATATATGATAAATCGCTCAATTATATTTAAATTCTAAAAATAATGCCATTTTACAATAGTTAAATTAACAAAGAAAGTTCAAATCGGGTACCTTAATTATGTAAACCTTCTCTCTTGTTTTATTAACTATTGTGTGTCAATATTGTATCAAAAAATATAAATAAAATTAAAGAAAAAAAAAATCGCCTAAGAAAATAAAAATGTCAAAAAAAAGACAAATTTAAAATGATCATCTGATTAAGATTTGATTGTTAAATGAATGCGTAACAATGTGTTTGTTGTATCCAGCGCAACAATGTGTTGTTGTATCCAGCGTGACAATGTGTTTGTTATATCCAGCGTAACAATGTGTTTGTTGTATCCGGCCGACCTTGTATCTCGAATGGTGTCGTTACTACGAAATGAGATCGCCATTTTTATTTAATAACAATCTTGGTTGTTGTTAAATTTGTTATTCTAATATTATTGATCTATGTAAATATTTTATTTCCTTATTATTAATGAAAAAAATTATAAATTTTAACCAGTGGCGGAACAAGAAAATTTTGCCCCCCCCCCCCCCATCCCGGAAAATATAATTTTGGGCTCCTAGAAAAAAACAACTTATTTAGTTATATTATTATTACAATATATTAGTAATTCTAAATTTTTTGTCAGTATATTTTTATACTAATTTAAAAGTAAAATTAAATGCAAAAACTTTTGGCCATTTCGACTTGCCCCCCGCCCAGAAACGGACTGGCAATGTGGAAAATGTGGAAAATTCCACATAGGTCGAATACCATTTAGCCCGTTTTTCTAGATTTTTTTGAAAATAAGAAGAAAAAAGACATTTTTTTTAAATCTATATGGGATGGGCCGGTAATAATTATTTCCACACAAACATTTTAGGGCCCCCCGCCTTGCAGGCGGTTTAAAGTTCCGCCACTGATTTTAACACATTAATATTTTAAGAATATAGATATAAAAAAAAAAAATGTAAAAATTACTTTTGTTATACATACAAACCGGAAGTAATTTCTAGTTGAGAGGTGATGTGTGATTTTGATTGTTAGCGAAAAATAAATTACACATTTTGGATAAAAAGTTCTAAGTTCGTGAAATACAAATATTAGATTTGGAATTTGTTGTGAACGCAGGTTCTAGAAAATTAGATTCCCATTCAAATTGATTCCATAATAAAACAAAATGTAATCTAAAATTAAATATTAAAATTATATAAATATTTTTAAACAATAGCAAAAAATTTATTAAGATATATATATATATATATATATATATATATATATTTATATAAATAATTTTTATGGAAAAAAATATACTGTACCATTAGGATGCTATAGCTAAATATAAAATAAGAAATATAATAAGTATTATAATATTATTTTATTACAAATATAAAGACAAAAAAAATCACAAATAGAATTATTTTAATTTATAAAACTAACTGTCTTGCATGCTATATGTAACACTTTATTTATTGTTAAATAAATGAATTTTAATATTAATGGCAAGCCAAAATAGTATACTATGTATGAGTGAAAGTTGATTTAGAGGTCGGATAGAATAAATTAGTGAATAGAATAGAGATAGGGGTGAAAAAAATAAAAAGATTGTTCATAAGTAGACGTAGAATATAAATTTTAATTACTATTTTAACTGAACATAACTTATTATCTTATTAAGAAAAATCTATGTAAAATTTAACACTAATATGTATGAACTTGCTTTGAAAATTACAAGTGTTCAGAAATATATTTTTTTAATTTGACTTATTTTGGTGGAGAAGCCCTTATTACGTAGGGGTTGTTGGAGCATCAGTGTTAATAATATTATTTTATTAAAAATTTTAAAATTTGTATCCGGCACTTAGGATCAATTAGGAGTGTCGTTTCCTCTCCCGCCAAAAAAATGTTTTCGAGTTTTGAGCAACAAAAAATCTGACTGCTCTAAGAGTAGGTGAAATGAAAAATTTATTTAAGCTGAAACAGAATCGAGTTTGATGTCACAAATCATCGTTACGTTTCATTTGGTTTTTTTTTTAAATTTTCTTTCTCAAATTTCTGAATTTATCATCGAAAATATGTTTTTAATTTGACTTATTTTGATCTGTCAATGAAGCCCTTTTTACGTAGTTGTAGCTTCGAAATAAGGGTTAATAATATTATTTTCTTAAAAATTTTAATATTTGTATCCGTTTTAATATGTATTAATTTGACCCGACAGTGTACCTACTTACCTTCTTTCCTAACATTATTTTCTCATCGACTTTTTAACAATATATTATATTAGAATCTATATATCATGTTTCTATAGAAATCTCACTAAATAAAAAAAAAAAAAAACATAAACTGAAATCGCTTAGAAATAAATAAAAGCCCGAAAATAGTATTCGACTTAAAAACCCTCAATTTCGATATTATATAATTTCTCTAATATTTGAATTTAAAAAGTTTTCAATACTATTTTTTTGTTCCATAATGAGAATTCTATTTTTTTATTTTTTATTTTATTATTTAATATTCATTCTATCTTATTCATTTTTTTCAAATTTTTGACTAAAATTAATTGATTTACTCAACAATTTTTAATTTAAATGATTTTTAATATTCTCTCTTTCGAAACAAGGGGCAAATATTGGTGAAATCAGATATTATTTGTATTAATAACTAAAAAGGTTTTCCGATCCTTGGGCCAGAAAATAGCAACCGAACATTTCATTAATCGGTAGATTTTGTTAATAATTTACAGATCGGTTGAGGTAACTTCATTTCGGTTGGGGTTCAGGTGAGTAAACTAAATCATGTCCTAAAGCCTAGAGATAATTTAACAAAAAGGATTTAATAAAATTACACATAATAAATAAAATGATTAAAACAATTTATTTAACATTCATCTAGCAAAAATATTGTAACATTTTTATATATATAATTTATAAATTTTTTGAATTATAAAGAAATCAATCAAATTTTAATAAAACATGTGTAGATATGTAGATGTAGAAATATAATATATATTTATCTCTAATAAAAATAAATCTATAAACGGGACATTCCATGCCAAATTCGTGGCTATAACTTTACATTTTTGCATTTTTTATTATCTTATCTCTTCTAACATTTTTTTTCTTTTTTTCAAAAAATATAATTCAAAAAAAATGATTTTGAAAATAAAATCATCAAATTTTTTAAAAATTAATTTCAATTAGTTAAAAAAATGAATGAAGCTTCTTTTGATCAATTATAGTTTTTGTGGTGTTTCATAGTTAATAAGTAAGCATTAAGTTTGAAAAACATTTAATGACACCACAAAATTTTTCAACCCTCTTTAATTGACAAATATAACATTATAAGCCAACACTGTGTATTTTGTTAGTTTATTTTCGATGTATACAAATTAAAACAAAAGTTGCACTCTTTCAAAAATTTAAATCATCTAGATTGGCCATTTTTAGCATGGATTGCTTAATATTCAGGGAGTTACAAAAATGCGGTGGTTTTATTTTAAATAAGCAAAAAACTCTAGTAAACTTAGAGGTTTATAAGCCAAGTGCAACAGAGCTAGAAAGGCTTTTTTAAATAAAATATGTATGTCATACAAACATTACCATAATCAGGCAATAATACAAAGAAGATAGGCAAATCCGGCTTTTTATCGAATAAAGTGCGGCTCCCATTGAAATCCGAAATTTTATATTTATTATTTCAATTTTTTTAAATTCCAATTAATATGATAGGCCATTTTGAAAGTGTTAAACAACCAAACAGTTGAATAGCCCAGTGATCTCTCCTGATGTTCTATAGTAAGATGGGCTATCAACTTATAATGTTTTGACCCGTATTCTAGGACAATTAAATCTTATTATAACATTTTAGGATTAGAAAATGAAACTTGGTTTTCTGTTTTAATGTTCCTTAAAGATATAATAGAACATTTTCAACCAATTAATTTGGCTTTATAATCAAAAGAAAAAAATTATTAGTGATTTATCACAAAATGAATTCAATTTTGAAGCTAACCTTGGGCTTTTTGTACCACCATTTTAAGTAATATTAATCTTAAGTATATTTAATTGATTTCCAAGCAAATATAAATAATAATATAAATTTTTGGTTCAATATATTTGCTGTAATTCGTTCTATTCCAGAAAGACATTCGTAGAAGTGGAAATATCTTACAGAATTCCTGGGAACAAATTATACGTCAAATTTTAAAGATTTCACCCAAGGTCTTGTTTAAATGTTATACTTTTTATTTTTATTATTTTTTTATATTATTCAAATTTCTTTTGTATTTTATTTCATTCATTAAAGTTTCTTATTTATATATTTTTTACAGTATACTTAAATCTTGTGTAGAAAATACAAACTAGCAAATTAGGTCTAATTTTTTAGATTATGTAACTGTTATGTTTTGTTGCAGTATTATAAGTACACCTATTATAAGTACCTACTAATAACCTATTATAAGTAGGCCTACCTACTAATAACTTTTATAAAACAGCAACAAAATATAACAGATGCATTACCTAAAATTATCGAGGTACAAGTTGGGATTTAATTATATTTATTTATTTAGATAATATTTGGCTATTTTTCTATAATATATGCACTAAATGAAAAACCTGCATGCGGTTATTATTGACCTCATACGTGCCTATACCTTTATAAGTACTCTACAATTTCTCTTCAACAAATTACAAAATCGCCTCTATCTCTGTAGCCCTTAGCTTGTCAACTTATATTTATTAAGATATTTTGCTTATTCTAAATAAATAATTCCCTAACCGGATTTGTTAATATCCCTTTTATATATAGGTATATATATATATATTTTAATCTGAATATACTCTTTTGTACAAAAATACCTCTCTGATTGATTATAAAAAGTTTTTGTTTAAAATGTTTTTAAAAATAGTTTTTTTTTTTAATATCTATAGAAAAATTTTCCGCTAGATATAATTTCAAAATAGGTACTTTGATATAAATCGAAGATGAAATAATAATAATAATATTTAAGTCGACATCTATGCTGATTGTGTTTTCTTGTCAGTCTAATGATTTCCTGAAACAAACAAAAAAGGATTGAATTTTAGATTATTGCAATAATAAGTAATTATTATATTTTTTTTATTTTGACATCAGAGCTATAAAGCAGTGGCGGATTTAATACATTTCTTTATCAAGTGATACTACATTTAATCCAAATATTTATTTGGTCATTTGAACTAAAGAGGTAGTAACATTTTACAGGATGCAGAATGTCCTATGATAATTTTATAGATACATCAATCAATAAACCAAATAAAATTCTATTCATTTATCTTATTGTTAGTGTGCCGTCAAATTTTTAAATTATTAAAAGTGTGCCGTGACAAAAAAAAAGTTGAGAATCACTGCTCTAGCGGTTGCCGAATTTCGCCATGACGTGACGCCTTGAAAGCCAGTTCTTTTAGTTTTTTTTTTTTAATGAAAAGGAATAATCTTAGGACTATGTCTGATCGAAAGAAAATAATTTTTATTTTAAATTATAAAAAATAATGGCTTACATTTTTTATATATTAATTATACAGTCGAATAACTCGGTCACACCCTAGCAGGTCGAAAAACCCCCATTTTCATGTAGTGTAGGATCTATGCCTTCATAAAGTACGTACTTTTCCTTTGTTTAAGGGTATTTGGGCAGTTTATTCTCCGTTGTATTCTTAAGCAAACAATACATACAAGTACAGTATTGTATTTTCTGAAGAAACACTCGTACTTATTCTTTTTTAGCCCCATTCCCCATAACCTGGCATTTTCACAAACTCGGCCACCTTCTTGAAAAGTAAAAATTAATTTTCTTAAAAAAATCTTAAAATGAGAGGTAAGGGGGGACCCTTTGTATCACTTCACCATTTTGGGGTGGTTCATAAATTTAATTTTTAAGAGAGATATAAAAATACATATTCTATTCGAGATCTCTACATAATATACTATATACTTACTATTAGAATAAATTAAAATTTCTTGAAAAGTAAAACTTTATTTTCTTAAGAAGGGGGTCTATCCAAAAGAGAAAAACATGGCCAGAGTCTACGAGACAAAAAAGTTTGTGAATCTCTGATTTAAGCCAAAAAATCTCTCAAATGCCTGGATCTCCGTAGGGAAATTTCATAACAGTGACCGAAAAAAGGGGGGTATTTTTTTGCATAATTTTGTGTAACTTTAAAATTTAGTCACTCGAAACGCAGCCCTCGCAACCAGATTTAAAATTTATAATTAAATTGTAGAAACTTACCGTCAAATTAAATATTCCATGTTATGTGTAAGCAAATGGTATAAGAAAATCAGAAAATAATTAATATTAATAAAAAAAGGAATAAAGTGATGTTAAGATATCGAGAGAAAAAGTGCATAATTACAGTGACTGAATTACAATGCGAGTTTCTATTACTGCTTTTTCAATTATACAACTTATATGAAAAATTAAATAAAAAAAAGGCAATAAATGTTGCAAAAACATTTCCCGTCATATGTTTCGAAAAATGTTGATTGCACTTAACCCTACACTCTTACCACAAGGAAAATAGTTTTAGATAGTAAAAAAAAGTAAAACCTATAGAATTATTTAAGTTCAAAATGTCATTCATTTTCATAGAAGGGTCGCGAGAAAAAAAACACAATAGTTTTCGATTTTTTGAAATAAAGATAAATGATGATATCTCTTTAGCCCTTGGATAAAAGAAATTAAATGTTAATAATGGAGTTTAATCCCCCAAATCAGAGCTTTATTTGGTTTTTTCGACATTTTTTTCAAATCAAGTTTACGAATCTATTCATTGATATATTTTTTTTTTTAATTTATCTTAATTTTAACAGGCAGTAAGGCCGATATTATAGCTTGCTCCTAATCAAGCGTTTTAATATTTATTTATTTAATTTTTTAAAATTTGAATCCTGGGACCAGGATCGAACAGGAGAGTACTTTCGTTTCTAACTGAATTAATTTTTAACCCTTTTTGAAGCAACGAAAAACTGTCTGGCCTGAAAGCTTGACAAATGAAAAAAAAATGAATAGTTTTATGATTTCATCTCACGAATTAGCGTTTTTTTAATTTTTGGTAGAACAGAATTTAAGAAAATATTACAAAATACAGTGAAACCTCTCAAATCCGAACTAATTGGGGCTGTAGACTGTTCGGATTTCAATTTGTTCGGATTAGCCGAAGCAGCTTCGATAATTGAAGATAACTGATATCAAGTAAAAGATTAAGTGATATTTTGTGTGTTTCTATTATTATTTCATTGTTTTTGCAAAGTAATTGTTGTTTTATGACTAAATAATTAAGTTTCTCTTTTTTTGCGTTCGGATTTCCGGGGATTTCGAATTTTTGGGGTTCGGATTTGAGGAATTTCACTGTACATTTTTTTAATTTGACTTTATGTGAATTATGGAGTGAGAGCTCAGGAAACATGAATTTTTGAATATACTACAATATACATATTATAATTTGAACTTTTTAGAGACCCGATAGGTTTTATATTAATAATTACAAATGCATAGTAATGCATAGATTTTATAATTTCAAGTACATGCTCTTGTTTTACATATAAAATTCATGCATTTGGAAGAAAAAAGGTCTTGAAGTAAGGTTTTAATTTATCATTATTAGTTAGGTATTAAAAAATATTTCAAGATTTTTTTTTAATTATTTCTTTATTATTGGAAAACGTACACAAGATTACTTTTTTTTATTAATTATTATTGATTTTTAGCCTATTTTGTTACTCTTGGAAATATGAAGGGAGTGTTTTACAATAGGATAGTTTCACGAGACCAAAAAAATAAAAATACAGCGGTCTGTGCTTTTAATGAAAAGACTACTCTTTTATTATAGAACGCGCTTTGGTGGAATGATCCTAAACGTTACAGTCTAGTTTGGGCATCTCTCAGAAGAGTGCACTGGAATGGGCCGAGAGGGATATTATAGCATTGGGGCACGCCTGTGAAGAGGGACTGGAGTATTCGATAAATATACTATACTGATAATTTTTAAAATTTTTAACTAAAATCTTTATCTCTCCCTTTTTAAATGTATTGGTAATTAAAAGCTATTGGAGAAAATCACCATGTGGTGATATTTATTTAATAGATATATTTAATTAATATTATACCAAGAATTCAATGCAAATTCACCCACCTGATTGATGTCTATTGGTTATTACATACAGCTATTGGTGAACCCATAAAAATGATAAATGCCTACAGTTTTTTTTATAAAAACAATCATAAAACGTTGTTTAATAATCCAGACGCTTAGGAAGAAATTCTCTCTTTAGCAATGAAAAAATTAGCAAAATATAGCTGCTTAATAAAAGATTGAATTTTGATACTTAAAATGCAGTGATGGATTTCTGTACGGGCGTACGAGGCCTCATATATCAAGGGGCCTCATTAGGGTGGTCCTTATTTTGGGAATTTTCAAATTTTTATGCTGACAGAGGCTCATATGGATCGAAATAAATTTTAAAAAAATCCCCCTAGTTTCAAGTCTCTATCTCAATTTTAACCTGTGCCGAACAGCGATGCAAGTTTCTCATCTAAATAATATGTGGTTTTTGGCATTGAACGATCAATTTTTTATTCCGGCCAAAGTATTAGTTCAAAAAATTTGAATTTCTGTAGACCTTATCCTAATAATAGTAGGTATCCTTGACAATTTTTACAAATTTTTAGCTATTATAATTTTGGAGTTACAGCTAGATAAAATACTGCTATATCTTAATGTTAGTAAGACTGCAAAATTATAATAGCTAAAAATCTGTAAAAATTCTGAGGAATAGCTACTATTATAAGGATAAAGTCTTACAGAATTAAACATATTTTGAACCATTACTTTGGCCGGAATAAAAAATTGACCGTTCATTGCCAAAAACCACATGTTATTTAGATGGGAAACTTGCATCGCTGTTCGGCTCATGTTAAAATTGAGATAGGGACTTGAAACTTGGGAGATATTTTTTTTTTATTTATTTCGAACCATATGAGCCTCTGTAAAAGAAAAAATTCGAAAATATTTAAAATAAGGACCACTCTAGGCCTCATAACATATATCAAGGGGCCTCAAAATACAGTTTTCAAAATAAAAAAAAAAATAATTTATTTAATTATTGTAATAATATTTATTGTAATAAGTGAAAAAATTTTAGAGGGGGGGGGGGTCTGAAAAATTGAATTGCGGCTGGGGCCTCTCAAGATCTAAGTCCTTCTGCTAAAATAGCTTAAATAGGGAAGATCATAGAAAAAGTTCGTTCTGGTTTCAAAATGTTTGTAATTCAAAAATAAAGCGAGTAGTGTACTAATTAATCATTTGACTTTGGAAATACACTTGGTGTAATATTAATTTTGGGGCGCACTAATCCAACTACTTTCGGTGTAAACTAAGTCTAGAATTTTCTCTATTATATTTAATTTGTATTTTTTTTTTTAGGATAAAAAAATATATAGGTAGGTGTAAAACGAAATGCAAATTTTTCCACATTCAACTTTTATAAAATCGTTTAATAGGCTATAAGTATAAGTAATATATAAAGGTTTATAAAAAACTTTTCCATTTAAGTACAAAATTTTATCCCAACAATTCTAAATTATTTTTTTACACATACGTATGGACAAATTGAGGCTAAAGACTCGCTAAAGACTAAATAAAATGGCTAACCTAAGGCACAAATTTATTGATTTTTTTTTATTATTATTATAAAGTAAAATACATAAGAAAAATGAGGTCCCAATTTTGGAACGAATTTTCATTTTAGAATAAATTTTGGACGATTTTTCATTTTATTTTTTTATTTATTTTTGTGAAATCAATTATAAATCTTAAATAAGAGTTCTTAGTGTCTTGGTCTTAGGAATAAGAGCTTTAAAATGGCCCTATCAAGGGACGAAATTCCAATAGAAATTTAAATAAAATATAAAAAATTTCAATAAAAAAAAAAAGATAATAAATCGTCCAAAATTCATTACTTAATAGAAACTCTTCTCTTATTGAGGATCACCTTTTTCTAAGATATTTTGCTTTATATACATACATACAAACAAATTTGTTGCTTAGGTCATTGTCCGGCTGTTAGCCTCAAATGATTAATGATGCAATTACTCATATTGGCTAGAGCAGTCACCGTCAAATATACAAACATTTTTTAATTTTTCACTTTGACAATATGTATAAAAACACAGTTTCTAACATACTTAATTAAATAATTTTTCTCACAGACATGCGATTTTAGTAAAATGTATAGACAAGAAAGAACATGTGATTCATGATAAATACAGAAAATTCAAAAACAAATAAAAAACGTTAAAGCTGTTTTTGAGGAAAAGAAAATATTATGTTCGGATTTGAAATCAGGGAACAGTCTCAAACAGAGACGCCGTATTATCGGTCCAAGGGAGTGTATTGGCGAGGCTAGATAATAGGTTAGACCAGGGTTTCCCAAACTTTTCCTACCACGGAACGCTTCACATTTAATGAAATTTGAACAGAACACCTTGTTTAATTTGAAGGATAGGTAGATTTCTATACATAATGAATAAAGTTAAACAAGTTGCGAAAAAAAATCTTAGATGGTAGTTATACTTATTATAATCGGCTTGGGCGACGATGCCGACGTGATTTTTTTTTTTAATTTTAAAACCCACTATGGAGTCTAGCAAGAGGCGGGCTTCGCAGCTGGTTTAGAATAAGAACATAAACATAGTAGGTACTTAAAGTAAAATTTGATGACTTGTATGATTTTTGTCCGTGAATTACAAATTTTATTTCATTGATCAAGAAATCATTTATTGGCTCTTCCTAGTATTTTTGTTTAAAATCACTCACTAATTAAATCAATTGGAATTTCATAATCACGTGTGTTAATGTTGCCGTTTCTGCCATTGCAAATAGACTCAGAATCTACGAGTTTTTTAAAATATTGCAAAATAATTTTTTTAAGGGATAAAGCCTTGTATTTTTTTTTTTTTTTTATTTATTTACTTTAAAATTTAATTCAGTCTAATGTCCATATGGTACAAAGCGGGAAAGCAATCAAAATGATTCTAATTAACTATAGTAATTTAGGAAAATAACTTCTTAACAAAAGATGACATTTTATATCTTGGTTTGTTATATTCATTCCTTGTAATGACAAGTTGATTCAATCGAATTTTATAAAAATATCTGCCAGATACATCATCTATGAAGAATTAATCAAAAATTCAACAAAATTGTGTGCTAAATTATTTTATAACTTACAGAAGATCCATAACTCACTACGAAGTTCAAAAAGCGTTATCACAGTTATCTAATTACTGCGAACACCGATGTGGAACATAGTTTGGAAAACACTGGGTTAGATGGCATTCCTTTGGACAATCACATTTCAATTGTTCAAAGGTAACGAAACAATTAAAAAGAATTAAATATCAAGCACACAAATAATCATAAGAGAGACGACCAGCCCAAATGATAAATTAAATAGAATAATTACTGCATGCTGCTCTGGTCATTATTAATAGTAAACCATTAATCATTTGGCCTATAATACATATAAAAGATGTTCAAACAAGAGCAGGAAGATTTTGTTTTTGAATAACTGGTCTAAAATGAAATTTTATGTTACATATGTTTTATTTAGACCTAACAATTGCGTGGGGAACCCAATAGTCTTTCTGCTAGCGCTATACTTTTGATAATAATTTATATACTATTATGTATATTAATCATGTTCACAAATCGTATTAATAACAAATTCAAACATGTATAAAGTGACCAGATGTTTTACAATGAGATGTGGCACATGAATCTGTATTTGTTATATATGTACTCGTTATAAATAAATAAAATTTATAATTCCAGCAGAAGACACACTCTTTTATTGTCTCCTTCAATATATAAAAATTCTGCTACTCTCGGCAAAAACTTTCAATTTAAATGAATCTGTATATATATAAGCAAATAAAGATTGAATCACTCGTACTTTTCCGATGAAATATGAACTTATTTTTCAATAATTCATCATTTTGTGATATGTTTTGTTACAAAATCACTCTCAAGTATTGGAGAAATTGCATTTCACTTGCAATTTAGCCTTTAATGTTTCTAAGCACAATCCCGTCATTTAATAGCTACACCTTCTATAGTGGGAGCCCCTGATATTTAGACAACTGAATTAGCAGATCAGTTAAGGGTATGACTACTCTGAAAAAAACCATTTCCCATTTTTACTTTATCCAATACGAAGCAGATGACATTTGAACACTTATCAGTAGAGAAAAAAATATTATTTTAAAGGGAGTATAGTTTTAGAACTCTTTCAATTGAAGGAAGTAATTCTAACTATCTGGTTTTGCTGTGCCTAGCAAGCGCATACATAATTATATTCCACATCAGCATGATCACAAAAACATTTCAAGACGGGCTCTAGTGTCGCTAAATCCCAACACCGACTTTGTAAAAATATAAATAATTAATAAATATACATTATTTTAATCCAAAAGACAAAATATTGTGGGACACTTTGTGGGACATTTTCTATGTGGGACGTCTGGTCACTTTAAGCATGTATTATGTACTTGTTTCCGACTTTTTAATGGTTATTATTGATTTCAATTTTTTCTTTCTACCTATTTTGTCTAGTTGCTTGGCCGCCCCTAGTTCAGGCCCTGCCTAACCCAGGCAGCCTTTTAATGAATTATTATTCTACAAATATCTGCCAGATTTAAATAGAACACAGTCAAATAAAATTGAAAAATATTTTATTATAGACCACTTATTATTAGAGTCCAAAATTTACTTGTTTTCGTTCGGAAATCCAATATATGTATATGTATAATAATATACCTAAATATAATGTTCATTTGTTCATATAACAATATTATAATAAAAAAGCTAAGTAGATAAAAAATACACCCCTATACACTTTTATATACTCGTTTGTATATAAACCAAAAACAAATTTTATGTTATAATATCCATATCTATGTAAATATAATATATAATATTAATTCTGTTTAACTAAAGTGAACACCGTAGACTTTGAGGTCCGAATTTCAAAGCCCTAGAAATAGAAAAGAAAAAATAATTTAATATAAAATATAAGGACAAATCTACACTTGTATACGATTTTTTTATTTTTTTATTTTTCAATATAAAAAGACATGCAAAAATAATAAGGTCATTTTTACTAATAAAAAGTTTTAATTTGTATAAATAAATAAATAAATAAATACAAAAATCATATTGTTAAAATTACATTGTTCTTCATCGGAATTTTCATTTTTATTAATTTTGAATAAATAAATCATCTTAAATTATTGTAAGTTAATCTGGAAAAAAAATGAATAATTTTTTTTTCAAAGGAGTAAATTATTTTGAGATTAATTTTTTATTGATAAAAAAAATAATTAAATATTATATGGCATCGATTAATCTGAAAAATGATTCTTAAAATAAACATTTCAAAATTTAATTTGACTTTTTACTTGGGATATAGCTACTTATATTTATTATTATTTCTTATAATTACATTTTTCGGATTTACGGGATCCGAAATTTTTTTAATTATTATTATCTATTTTTTTTTTATTATTACAAAAATTAAGTATATATTAAATAACTAATTTTGTCAAACTGAATAAAATAAAATGAAATAAAGGGGAGAAATAGGTCCTTGAATTATTACCGAAAAGAAACGAGTGGGAGAGGAAGGAGTGTGGATGAAGGTGTTAAGGGTCTTGAAGGATTGAAGGTTGAAAGGGAGGCAGGGAGACAGTTCCAGTCCATAGATGTCACGGCGAATGAACTAACTGGCCACTTATTTGATTTGGCCACGAAAGGGAGTCGGCGAATCGCATGCTACACCCAAAGCAAGCTTTTGTGGGAAATTTCTCAAATAAAATCAAAGACTACGCCAAAAGAAGGAAGATTTTCTGATATCTATGATGGAAGAAAAATAGATTACCCATGATAGATTTACAGTCTTGCATCAGTCATTCGAAAATGATTATTTTCTACTGAAACCTTGTATTTTCTATATGGACGTAGGTTGGAAGAATTGGGAATCTTGTTGATAGTATTAGTTGGAGCAGATTTAGGGGAACGTAGGCTTTGATCCATGGTAATATGTACAAAAAAGGAACTCAAGAATATTTGAGAAAAAGAGTTTCATGCTAGTGTTTCCAGAAAATGAAATGCCCTCATTACAGCACAGTATAGATAAATAAGGGGGCTGCATGCAATAGCCACTATTGTACAATTTCGAAATTATGTTTTTTATTTATTTAATTATATTTACAACTAATTATAATGAAATTTTTATATTATTTAGTGAATATAAAAGAGCATAAAACAACAATTAATCGTGCTAAGATGACAAGTTTGGGAAATTAATCAGGCATGCATTTTTCCAATATTATATACAGAAACCCCGTTTAGATTTGTTCTGTCGTACAATACTTATTTATATGATAATTTACCTTCTTAAGAGATCATTATTTAATAAAAATTATTATCTAAAAAGAAATTTATTTTGACATGTATTTTTCGATTAATATATAGAAATCTGTTTGTATTTTCTTTACAGGTTGCATAAAAATGCACATTTTAAGGTCGGACTAATTCTTGTTATATTAAAATATGTAAATATAAATGCGAAATTAATCTTCCGAGGAGTAAGACAAGAGTGTGCCATTTAATTTTTCGCTATTATTATTAAAATTTTGACAGACCAAAAGATTTTTTTATACGTTTATTTATTATGGGGGAAGTATTGTAATCGTGCAAAAAAAATTGTGTTTTGGAATTTTTTTTTATTTTTTAATATTTCAAAAATTGCTTATATTATTTGGAATTTAAAAACTAAAAAAGAAATAAGACCAGGGGGCGAAGGGACCATAGGCGAACCCTTCTGAAATATAATACAAACATAGATATCTACCAAATCTAAGATTTAAGTTACTCTTTTTTCTTAGTTTTTTCAATTCAAATAATGAGGCGATTGGAAGACTCGGCGAGTAGTTTTACAATTTTTTTGAAAAATTTCCACCAATTTTCCATAAAACAAAAATTATAAAATACTCAAACGTTAGAATTAATTATATTATTTTGATGAAAAAATTTGAGAAAATAGTAAAAACTTTTTCAGGTAAAAAGATACACTCTGTGCGAATCTAAGTGATTTAGCAATTTTTATTTTATTCCTAGCCTTTTATAGCGAAGTTCAATGGGAATGTTTCTCAAACTAGGGTTCGCGGACCAGAAATGGTCCTTGAGATCTGCCCTTGTGGTCTTTGAAAAAAGACAGAAGAAAAAATAATAAAATTCAAATGAAAAGCGGATGACACTCTAGGTGAAAATTAAGCATGGCAATCTTCTTTCACATTTTTTTCCAAGCATTTAATGAAATTTATTACCCTGCTCGCCTACCGATTACCTACGTTATTCTCAGCAACAGAAGAGGGATTTAAAGCACTATGATCGTTGTGCTTCTCACTATGTTTTCACTACTATACAGTTAATAAAATATGCTTAAAAAATGATATATTTGGTTTCGAAGGGAATAAGGTAAGGTGGTCCGCAGAACCGTTCTATAAAAGTGGTCCCATTTCAAAAAAGGAAAACGCTGCTCTATATATATGATTGTGTACGCTCTAGCTTAAAAACCAATAAGAATATCAAAAAGGAATTCAATATTTAATTGTTTTATATTGAGATTAAGATGCGCCATAAGGCTACTTGCTAGAGGGAACGATTTCGAATTACGTTTATTTGAGATTGATTAGAAAAATCCCCACTCTGACAAAAATTCAAGGCACCTCACCTCAGAGGAAAGCAATAGGAAACCACCCTTGTGAACAATTTCCCCAAATAAATTTCTATGAAGGGTTTTTCTCCATAATAACTGTCAACGCTCGGAGTATGAGACCCCAAGATGAAGAGCTGATTAGATTTTGTTTGAATTCGAATAAAGCATTACCTTTGTTTTAAAAATAGTATATTGAGTTTTTCAACGTTCACTATATGAGAAGCTCATTTCCAAAAAGTATTAAATCCATTTTTTTCATTTGCGAGAAAATCAACATTTTTAATTAAATTCAATAATATTGTAGAACTGGATAAAGTAGCTTTTGAAATAAAACTTATTTTTCAAGTGTATTTTAGTAAAGGAATTAGGTTTTGTCATTTAATTGATGCCATAAACAGAGATAATAGTTATATGAAACCGACATTACCTCATTTTTCACAAAAAATGGATTTAGTACCTTTTAGAAATGAACTTCTCATATAAATATTTAATTTTTAGACTTTAACGCAAAATTATTTGCATCTTTTTTTTATCAAAATAGTATATTATTTATTCAAATATTCTAAATTTTTTCCAAATTATAAAATATATATATAATTTGATTTAAAATAAGAAGGAAGAAAAAAAAATGAAGAAATTGAACATTGAACTTGGATCAAAAATTAAAAATTTTAAATAAACAAACTAAATAAAAATCAATCAATAAAACATAAGTAAAATACTAAAACTAATATCTAATGATAGGTATATTCTTAAAAATAAAATAAAAATGATTAACTTACATGTGTTCTGGATGACGACGTAAGCATTCAATCATTTGTTCGCCGGTGATTGCCCTTGTGCATACTTGATGAATTGCAGTGAAAAGTGGAAACCTTTATTTTTTATTTGAAAAAAGAAGAAAAATAATGTTTAGTTATTTTTAAATTTATAATTAAAAAAACAATTGGGTTTTTTAAAGAAATGTTTTTTTTTCCAAAATACATATAAGTATTATATATAACGTATATCTGCAGACCCGTGCCTGGCGGGTGTGCAACACGTGCGTCGCACGCAGGCGGCCAAATCGCCAGGGAATTTATAACAATTTTTTTTTTTATTTTATTTTAATGAAATTAAAATATGAAATTTGTAAAAAAAAGGTCTCTAAAAATCTCTAACTTTTGTTACAGTGAATGAATTTATATGGTCGTGATGGGATTTTGTTTTTTATACTATAAATTGCAATGATAACCAAAAAAAATTTTGTGCTATTGATTTTTTTATTATTTAATCAAAAAACTATTAGGTATATAATAAAACTGTAAAAATTAATATTTGAGCATATAATTTTATTTTAAATAATATTTTTTATATGTATAAGTACGTTGAATTTTTCCCAAATAGACATAGAAAAACATCTTACCCAATATTACTACCCTAAGTTTTGCCCCAAATCTGAATTGTGAGCGCCTCAAAATGAGCAAATTTCGGAGTTTTTTCAGTTTTTCTTGAATAATCTCAGTATTTCCTTCATAAAATGAAAACCATCACTCATCCTAGAAACTTAATTCCTGTCTTGAACGTTTACTTGGACCACTTTCTTTTATAAAACTCTTAGATATATAGATATCCAGCATTTTCCATGACACTTTTGAGGATTCGGATCATATCCTGTCATGGAAAATTATGGTTTTATCAAAAAAGTGGTTCAAATCAATAAAATTTTATAGAGAATGGGACAGGAATCAAGTTTCTAGGATGAGTGGTTTTCATTTTATGAAGGAAAAACTGCGATTTTTTGCAAACATGGTATGGTCAAGTATTGTAATCGTGCATGAAAAAAGTGTTTTTTTTCGAAATGTCTCAAAAACCGCTGAAACTATTTTGATTAAAAAAATTGAGCGAAATCATGGCATTTCGCTCTACAAAAAAGCTCTAATAAGTGAACATCGAAAAAATTATATTTTTGGAGATAATAATTGTTTTGTCAAAATGTCTGTTAGTTAGTCTGGTTGTCTCGTTGTCTGGTTGTCTATCCGTTAGTCTGTGCGTTACCAAATTTTTGTGGACGAGCTAGCTCAAAAACTAGTTTGAATATCGAAACCAAATTTCACACGTAGTTTTGGTCCATTGAGATTAAGAGCTGATTAGATTTTGATGCATATCGATCCCAAATTAAGGGAGTTGGAGGGGGGGGGGGTTAAAATAATATAAATAATTTTATTAAATATTAAATATAAGTGAGGGGCCAAGTTGTATGGCAAAGTCAGGTGGATGGCGCACATCAGAACACGTCAGCTTATTTTTAATTCATAGGATGTTAAGAATACATAATAGTTAATTAATTAATGAGTAAAATTTGTTTTTGTTAATTTAGGAGGAAATTTTTTTTTTATGATAATCATTTCAAAATCGAGCCCTCTGACTCGTAAAAACAATAACTTACTCCTGTTCCATTTCTTTTTCTTTGAGCAAATGATTCACTTCTTCAGCAGTAATTGGTCCCTGAAGTTTCTGGCCATTTAACATTTCAGTCTCCAATTCACCTATCGACTGTAAAGAGAAGAGAATTTTCAAATTAGTATCGTTATCTAATTAAATTCATAACTATATTTAGCTATTAGAATTTATTCTTGAAATAAACCAAATCATGCACTGTTTTTAAATGCTATTTAAAACTCAAACGAATATATTAAACAATGCATAATGAGATTTATTTCAAGAAGGTCTAACAAATTATAAAACCAACAAAGCTTTAATTCAAATGTTAGATAAGAGATTGGCAGTCGGAAAGTTGAGATAAGGGGATAAGGGCCATATTACCATTTTCTTTTTAATAATAATTTTATATTTCTTTTTTCTTTTACTTTTCCTTAAATTGATATGAGGATATTAATGGGCATTGTGTTATTAAGGTAGTTGTTTCAATGTTTCACCATATGGGTTTTCTTAGGATATTTTTGAAATTTATAGAGATTATTATTTAAATACTTCTGAATCGATTGGTGGTGAAACGAAATTTATGAACAATATAGTTCCGGAGATATTAAATTCCAAAGATAGAGTTTTTCAGACTCTATACATTGCACTATACGGAATATGGGAAAGTTTACATATAATACATATTTAATTATAATTATGAAACTCTTCTTACCATTGTTATAAAAATCTAAACCAACATTAAACAATAACTAATGCATTTTTAAGAAAATTTTAATTCATAGTTACAACAGAGTTTCTGAGATAATAATGAATAAATAATGAAAAATTTACACTAAAAACAAGCTGGCAACAACGCATGTATTTAACCTAAAAAGTGGGTTAACTTTAGTAGTTTTTTGACGTTTTTTCGTTTCAACCATTGTCGCAACAGCTTTCAATCACTTATTAAGAACTTTTTGTTTTATAAATCTCCCTTTATAATGTACTTTTTCTGAAATTTCTATGATACAATATATACAAGCTCGGACAGTGTTGCTAGATTTGTAAAACGAGCACGGAATTGGCTAGTAGTGGTACATAAATAGTAAAAAGTTTTGAGCTTATGAATTATGAATCCTTATTGTATGTTCTATATACTCTAGCATTAACTTTTTGCTAGTATTGTCGCGAAACAACTACCTTAAATAGATTATTAAATAAAATATTGTGGCATAATAAGTACCCACCATATTAGTAACTGAAGTCTGATGGAGGGACATACCTACCAGGATAATGAAATAGTATTTCCCAATAAAAAACTTAAATAGAATATCGTTTTAACCTTTTTTCAAGCAACGCTTCTGAAATTCTTCCTTTTTCAGGATTTAAAAGAGTCAATGAAGCAAGTATTCAGATTCCACCTTTAATATAAATTCTGTTTAGGCATTGATAAGGTTTAACAAAAGATAAAACGTGGATAGAGAAGGTTGAGTCTGTAAGTTTAATTCATTGAGCCTTTGGAACTTCTGAAACATTGGTTAAAAAAAAGATAGGAACGACACTCAATTAATTTATTATTATTAGTTTTTTTTTATTTTATTCAGGAATATTTTTCTTTATCTTGGGCTGTTATTAACCGTCAGATTCCAGTAATGTATAATTTAAGTGAAGCATAAAATCTTGAATAATCTTTAAAAAAAAAACTTAATGTGAAACCTACCAAGTATTTTTTTATCCAATAATTTAAAAAATTGTTTCACCAAGTACCAACACCAAATTCCTTAAAAACTAAAAAAAAACTTGTTTAACTTTTTTCTCCAATGCAATGTTCACTTCCACGGTGTTAATTTCATTGATTTTTGGGAGAAAGTTAATTTATTCTCTTGTTCGTGAACGCCAAAACCAACCTTTCCCACATTTTTAAATAATTGAACCGAGCTATTTTAAACAAAATCAATGATTCAGCATACAAAGTCCTCAGTCCAATAAATCATTTCATTATTTTTTATTTAATTTTTTTCATTGATCGAACCCAACACATGTTTTGAAATAATTTTGAGAAATAAATAACCCTTTTCCATGTATTTCTCATTTCCCAACAATCCGATATGATTTTTTTTTTGCAATTTTCAAAAACAACGATTTGCTTCAAAATTGTTCAGATCTGATCATTAGCCGTTTTCATATTTGATTAAAATTAATACCCAATAGCCGTTTTCATATTTGATTAAAATTAATACCCAACATGTGATTCTTGATAGGGAAAAATAAAAAAAAGTGTTGACTGATTTCATTCAATGATTCCATACCACCATAAAGATTATTGCAACTAATTACATTTATAAAATACTCCTCCATGGGGCCATTTCCAAGCTCAATTTTTCTCTCCAATCTTAAAGGTATGCCGTTAAGGTTTAACCCGGGTATAAGCTTAGGAATCGTTTTTAAAAAAAATCAAAAAAAAAAACAAAACAAGTAAAGGTATACTTGGTGTCATCTATTAAATTCGATGGAATGGAATATTTTTAATTATATGTCAGAGGGGTTGTTTTTCACCCCCTCGGGAATCGAACCAAAACCTTACTGTGATATCTCAAGGCAATAAATAACTTACGAAATTCATAAGCGAGTGTCATCTATTAGGTCCGATAGAATAGATTATTTTTAATTATATGTCAGAAGGGTTGTTTTTCATCGAACCCGAGTGCTAGTAACAGCAATTCAAGCCACTCAACCACCTGTATTTAAACTATACGTATGGCATGGCTATGTGTTTAAATTTATAATCACTGAAAAACAACCCTTCTGAAATAATTAAAAATAATCCATTTCATCGGACCTAATAGATGACACTCTCTTATGATTTTCTAAGAAAATTTAAATCTATTTCTATCGGGAACTTGAAATCTGTCATATTTAATTTGAAAAAGTCATTAAATTGCCTTTCGAATTTTGAAGAAATTCAAAAAATTTAAAATTCGAAACACTCAACCACCTGTATTTAAACTATATGGCATGGCTATGTTATAAATTTAGAATCGTTTACAAATGAAGATAACAATCTTTGAGTAAAATATTTAACGGGTTTAGATATATCAGAAGGGTTTGCACCTCACAGGGTAGCCAAATGGCCCGGATTGCTGTTACTCGCAATCGGATTCAATTCCCGAGGAGGTGAAAAACAACCCTTCAGACATAATTAAAAATAATCCATTCAATCGGACCTAATAGATGACACTCTCTTATGATTTTCTAAGAAAATTTAAATCTATTTCTATCGGCAACTTGAAATCTCTGAAATAATTTACGTTTTAAATTTCATATCTCTGAGATATATCATTTTTAAGTTATCCCAACCACAGACAAGAACGTTCAATGAATTTAGTTTTGGTGCATTTTTTTCGGCTTAGGAGATAATAAAACCCTTTTTTTTCTTTCTTAAACTTTTAACTATAAAAGCTATCCCTATACTTGTAGCTAAAATTTAAAAATTGAAATTGAAATAAGGCTTACAAATTCATTTGTATAAGCTTTGAATGCTTAAAGTTTCGACTTTAAATTCAAGCTACCCCGTCTAATCAAAGTAAACATTACCAAACAATTTAATAATTAAATTTGCTTATCATAATAATATACCTTTTCGCTTTTAATAAATTGTTCTGAAATTCTTCTATTGCGACCGCCAAAACAGGTGGTGATAAGATCAGCAACTCCACAAGATTCAAAGAAGGTTGAAAGTTTCGCGCCAGGGTAAAAAGTATTAACAAATTTGACCATTTCCATTAAACCGAGACGGATGATCGCTGCCTTTGTATTATCACCAAGTTGCAAGCCATCCACGAAACCAGCTCCACAAGCAACAATATTCTGAAAAAATAAACAAATCAATCAATAATCACTCAAAATTATAATACATTTATTAGTTTTTTGATACCCAATTAAGAATTCATTTTAAATTAATTTTATTATTAAAATCGATAATTCGAAGATCAAGTGAAAAATATTTTTCTTCGATATTTAAAGTAAGTTCAGATTTTCTTATAAAAAGGTAAAACAAAAAAAATTGAAGAAAAAATGAAAACTTTCTCCACGACTCGATACGCTTACAGGGAATTTATTTATTTATTGTTTTTTTTTGTTAATGGACAGTTTGAGAGTTGAAATTTGAAACATAGTTAGTATTTTTAAACCAAAGAACTGATTTTATCATCGATTTTGGCCTTTTTAGTTTAAGAAATTTAGTTTGAAAATTCAGAAAACAGACAATTCTAAAAAATTCATTTGCCGACATGCAGAAGAATAGAGTTCGATTTTATTAGAAAAATCATGATAGTGTCCTCTACGGAATTCGAGATGTTATGGATAATTTTATAGCATGTCAGAAGGGCTGTATTCAATCCACGGGAATCGAGCCCGAGTATTAAAAGTCAAAAAGGGCCATCGGCTTTACCCTGTGAGATTGTTTTTTAGCATTCGCGAAGGGGTGAATGCAGAAGAATAGAGTTCGATTTTATTAGAAAAATCATGATAGTGTCCTCTACGGAATTCGAGATGTTATGGATAATTTTATAGCATGTCAGAAGGGCTGTATTCAATCCACGGGAATCGAGCCCGAGTATTAAAAGTCAAAAAGGGCCATCGGCTTTACCCTGTGAGATTGTTTTTTAGCATTCGCGAAGGGGTGAATGCAGAAGAATAGAGTTCGATTTTATTAGAAAAATCATGATAGTGTCCTCTACGGAATTCGAGATGTTATGGATAATTTTATAGCATGTCAGAAGGGCTGTATTCAATCCACGGGAATCGAGCCCGAGTATTAAAAGTCAAAAAGGGCCATCGGCTTTACCCTGTGAGATTGTTTTTTAGCATTCGCGAAGGGGTGAAAACAACCCTTCTGACAAGACATAACAATTATCGATAACATATCGGATTCAGTCACTCTCGTAATTTTTCTAATATGAGTAATACCCTCCGAATTTGGATAGGCTATACTTGATAACGATTGAAGAAATTAGTAATGTTTTTTACTTTACCATACAGGGTATGGTCAAGCAATGTAATCGTGCATGAAAAAAGTGGGTTTTTTTTTGCTTCTTTTTTTTCTTTTTCTTTTTTTTTTTTAATGATATTGATGAGAGAAGGAGATACACCAGAAGGTGGATCCCCTAAAGGCCAGTATGGGCTGGCCCCTCCATCGTGAAACGAACAGAGCAGAAGGAAAAGAAGCCGGGATCACGGGCCAATCTCAGAAACTTAGATACAATTCAATATCCAATTTACTAAGGTTTTAGGGGCTTCGAGCAGTGGTAAATTCTCCGCGCGATAAACTCGGTTAAATTTATCTCCCACTTAATTTTTATTACCAGACCCTATACTTACAGAAAAAATGTCTGGGTATAGCCGGGAATCGAACCCTAGACCTCCGGGTTGCCAGTCAGTTACTCTGACCATTACACCACGGAGGCGGACGATTTTTCGAAATATCTTAAAAACGGCTCGAACTATTTTGATTAAAAAAATTGAGCGAAACCATGGCATTTCGCTCTACAAAAAAGCTCTAATAAGTGAACATCGAAAAAATTATATTTTTCGAGATAATAATTGTTTTGTCAAAATGTCTGTTAGTCTGTTTGTCTGTTAGTACGTTACCAAATTTTTGTAGACAAGCTAGCTCAAAAACTAGTGTTAATATCAAAACCAAATTTCACACGTAGTTTTGGTGCATTGAGATTAAGAGCTGATTAGATTATGGTGCATATAGACCCAAAATTAAGGGGGGTGGAGGGAGGGGTTAAAAATTGAGCAAACTCAACCAAATTTTGTATACATAATCCGTGGGCCCCCAGAAGTCTAAAAATGCAAAAACTAACCGACAAAGGGGAGAGGGGTCAGAAAATTAAAATCCTGGTCCTTGTACCAAACTCAACCAAATTTTGTATACATAATCAGTGGAACCCGAGAAGACTAAAAATGTAAAAAACTAACCAGCCAAAAGGGGGGGGGGGTGTAGGGTCAAAAAATTAAAAAAACTAGACCCTTGTACCAAACTCAACCAAATTTTGTATACATAATCCGTGGACCCACTGAAGTCTAAAAATGCTAAAACTAACCCCTCCCCCCCTTAAATGATTATAAATAATTTTATTAAATATTAAATATCAGTAAGGAGCCAGGTTGAATGGTAAAGTCAAGTGGATGGCCACATCAGAACGTGTCGGTTTATTTTTTTAATTCTATGTTATTTTTTTATTAATAAATATATCTTTTAAATATTATGTTATGAGTGATTTAAATAAAATTTACTTTAATTATATAATAATAATTATCACTACCCAGTCATCGTCAAAGTCCGAATTATAAGAGCAATAAATTGTAATAATATTGTCTAAACAAACTTTAACAAGTTCTTACTTTCGACTTTGCCTGGTAGAACATTCTTATTTATTTATAATGTTATAAAGGAAAAATTTCACAATTAATAAATTATTAACAAAGATATTGAAATGCAATTACCTTAAGTGCTCCGCATACTTCAACAGCTTCGACGTCGTCAACAACGACAACACGGAAATTAGGCGTTTGGATTAAATCACGTAATACAGGGGCCAGTCTTTTATTTTTGCATCCTGGAAAATAAAAAATAAAATATATTAGAAGTATTTTCTTTTGGAGACGGACTGATAGAATGGGGAATTGATGGAAAAGCAGCCCAAAGATAATGAAAAATTAAATTCTGAACAAAAGAATTTAATAGAAAGTCATTTTGATTCTCCTAAAAAACCAATGTTTCGGAGGATCTTAATTTCCTCTTTCTTCAGGGTTCAAAAAATTCAACAAAAGAAACTTTCTTCTCTTCTTCAACAGTGATCGAATATTGTTATTCTTTGCCAGAATCATTAATATATTTTTTTACTTTACCATACAGGGTATGGTCAAGTATTGTAATCGTGCATGAAAAAAGTGTTTTTTTCCTACTTTTTTTTTCGAAATATCTCAAAAACGGCTTAAACTATTTGGATTCAAAAAATTGAGCGAAACCATGGCATTTTGTTCTACAAGTCTGGTTGTCTGTGCGTTACCAAATTTTTGTGGACGAGCTAGCTCAAAAACTAGTGTGAATATCGAAACCAAATTTCACAGGTAGTTTTGGTCCATTGAGATTAAGAGCTGATTAGATTTTGGTGCATATCGACCCAAAATTAAGGGGGCTGGAGGGAGGGAGGGGGGGGGGGGTAAAAATAAAAAAATCTAGGCCGTTTGAGCAAACTCAACCAAATTTTGTATACATAATCAGTGGGACCCCAGAAGTATAAAAATGCAAAAACTAACCCCCCTACATGATCATAAATCATTTTAGAGGCCAGGTTGTATGGTAAATTCAAGAGGATGGCCACATCAGAACACGTCAGCTTATTTTATTGATGAATATGGCAAAAAATAACAATATTCGATCACTGTTGAAGGAGAGAAGAAGGAAATTTCTTGTTCGTTTTCTTTGATGTCGCTTTTAAACTATGAAGAAGGAGGGAAGATCCTCCGAAACGTGGGTTTTTAGGAGAATGAAAATGACATCCTACTAAATTCTTTTATTAGAAATTTTATTTTTCATTATCCTTGGGCTGCCTTTCCATCAATTCTCCAATAAAAAAATATTTTTTTAATATGTTGATTGTCATTTGAAAAAGAAATGAATTCAAGGGGAATTGTAGGATTCGATAAATAAAAATGAATAAATAAATAAAAAAAAAGTGAATATAAGTTATTTTTAAACTTATCAATTCAAGCCTGGATAACATATATTGTAGAGTGTGTGGCCTTGTATAAATCCAATTAATTATATTTTAGCCTTGATCGAAAGAAATATCGTTAAATAAATGAAATAATATCGAATTTAATAAATAAACGTAGATTAAGTATTTATTCAAAAGTAAATAAGGGGTATTACAAGTAATATACAAGGACGGATCTATATATGGACTTTTTGGACTGCAGCCCAGGGCTCCGTGGATATAAAGGGCCCCCAGCAATATTTTATTGTCCTAATTTTTTTCATATTCCGTATACATCATTATAGAAAACAGTTTTTTGACAAAATGGCAATTAGTTTGATTAATTAGGTGGGCCCCCAAGTAGTGTTACCCAGGGGTCCACAAATTCACGGTTCGCTCCTGGTAATATATTGTAATAGTGAATTAAAAGTGTTTTTTGCTTCGTTTTTTTAGAAATGCCTCAAAAACGGCTAAAACTAAAGCGAAATCATGTGGCGTTTGGGTTATAAAAAAGTTTTTATTTAGTGAACATGATATCAAAAGTTGTAAATTATTTCGTTAAAATATGAGTGAGATAGTGAGTTACCAAATTTTTTATAAACTCAAGCTCAAAAATCAATGAAAGAAACGAAACGAAATTCCATGTTTTTTTTGTTTTTGTTTTTTTTATTTTGAGATTAAGAGCTACTTAGATTTTAGTTGAAATCGGTCGCAAAATTAAGGGGAGATTGCAAATAAAAAATCAAGAAAGGGTAAATTTATTTTGAAATAGTTTTATTTTTAATTATAAAAAAAAAAATAAAACCGACTTCAAAAAACTTAAATGCAACAAATAAAATATAATAATAACTTAAAAATAAAATAAAATCCACTAAAAGGTATAAAATAATTATCTTATTTAGTTACAACTAAACGACGAAATATTAACATGAAATTACTTTTTGAAGTCGGTGCCAAACAAACTATACCTATAAGCGAGCGTACCCGCCAAACGTACTAAGTAAGATCCGTCAAGTGCTATTCATTAAATGTATATGTTTGGCACCGACTTCAAAAAGTAATTTTATGTTAATATTTCGTCGTTTAGTTAACTAAATAATTCTATACCTTTTAGTGGATTTTATTTTATTTTTGAGTTATTATTATTTTTATTTGTTGCATTTAAGTTTTTTGAAGTCGGTTTTATTTATTTTTTTATAAAAATTATTTTTATTTTTCTCTTTTTAGTGATGTTATTAATAGTGACTTAATAAAATACTTTGCATGCATCTCGTAAGAGAAAGCGTCAGGCGAATGAATCAGAAAACGATAATAAAATTCAATTCATAAATATAGAAATTCTCTCGAAACGTTTGCGGGTTTTAAATGAATGTTATAAGATTTTTTTTTATAAAAGATTTTATTTATCATAATTTCGATTATTTGCTCATAAGAATTGGAGATTTACGTTATTTCGTTTTTGATCATATCATCAGAACTTGACCAAAGTAATATGGCACCATCCCTAAGATACCCCCTTTCGAATAAAAAAAGAATCATCGAAATCGGTTCATAAACAAAGAAGTTAGGCCTGAACAAACCTAACAAAAAAGGTCTAATACCAATGAAAAAAAACGGAACCAATCGGAAGCTAGACCGAACCCAATGCAAATTTTTTTTTTCAAAATTGGTTCACAATTGGCCGAGATATAAGGTAATATAGACACAAAAAAAAAAACTCCTTTTTTGAAGTCGGTTAAAAAGAGAGATGTTTTTTCGGGCTTGAAAAAAATTATGGCTATATGTCTTTTAGCCTTTGGTCCAAATTTCGCTTCGATATCCTTTACGGCCTTACGAAAATGACTATCTTATTAAAAATTATAGTGATCCAAAATGGTGGTGGGGATTTCAAAAAAATTAACATTTTAAAATCTTCAAGCCCAGAAAAATGTGACATGAGAGCTTAATGGCTGTAATTGTTTTAACAAAGATTTTTAGGAGCAGGCAGCCAGAGTTGAAATAAATAATATTTCTTATGGCGGTGTTTCGAATTCTCTGATTTAAGTATTTCAACCCTGACTGCTTGTACATATAAATCCCAGAGAAAAATTCAATTTATATTCTATTTAATTTTAATAAATGAGAAGAGGCCAGGTTTATTTTCAAGCCGCACATCACCTTTAACTTTTATTTGTTTCAATATATTTAATTGAATATAAACAATACTTTTTTTTTACTTAGGGAAAGTGGTGTAGGTTATAGGTGAAACATGATATTAATTAATAAAGTAAATTCATTGTGAAACTACACTCCGTTTACTTTATTAATAAACAATACTTCTAATAAAAGGAAATAGAATCAAGCTTATAGGTGTTGCTATTTTTTAGAGTGGTATATTTTTGCATCAAATCATCAAAATAAAAATTTGAATTCAGTAAAACCAAAAAAATAAAGGTAGTCGTTTTTAATATTCAAAAGGAAACCCAGAAGAAAGGGTTAAAAAAATACAGATGATTAAATCTTCAATTTAAATTAATTTAAAACCTTGTTATGGATCATTTTTTATCTTTCTATATAAAAGTAAATTGAAACTCTGTTTTGCTGAATCGTATAACCAGTGCCTATCTTGGGAGGTAATTATAAAGAAGTAGTGCGCTTTGGCATATGATATTATTTTACAGAAAACTGCAACTCTATTAAAATAAACGCCAAATAGGCATAAGTTCATTTTATTAATACACTCAACAGCGATAAAATAAACGGAGACTTGATAAGAAATCCCAATAGATACGAAAATCGACTTTTTTATATGGCCTCGGATACTATTAATCCATTTAGCCTGTGGATATGTAGTATGATAATTTTACCATGTGTAGTAGTGTTATGATGAGGAGCCGGATTTTACCCGGTAAAACTTTTATTCTGCCTCTAGTGGGGACCGGACTCCCTACGAAAATGGTCTAAATTTGTTATTTTAACGCCTCTCACATTATTATTTTAAAGACCTCACAATATATTCGATCTTCCCCAAAATAATCATCCAATTAAAATCTTTTAATTTGGATAAACTGAACAACCTGCAATCCGTAAATGTCAAATTGTTAGCTTATTTAGCTGCAATACTCAGAAAGACGAATAGACAGAGGAAATATTAGAGGCTAAAAATTTGTTTAATTAATGAGGTTAGAAGAGTTAATTTTCTCGGTATGCCCGGAAGGCCTAGAGGGTATTGAATTCAGTCAAAGATTTTCCATTTTTATTTTTTTGTTCATTGTGTAAATTTCTAAAACTTGGAAAATATCATTTTAAATCAATATTTCATTTAGTGTGTTTGTATGTGTGTCTGGATTCACATATCCACTATAACTTAAGAACGAAAAGTCATTGAAATTTCGTTCTTGTGTTAAAATATCTGTATGCCAACTCTGAGAACTGATTAGATTTGGGCTTTCTAGCTTTAGAACTTTCGGTTCAAAAATGCAGAAAACATCAGTACGAGAAACACGCGGTTTTCTAACACTCAGCACCCCTTCGCTGTCAAATTGGATAAAAGTCGAACAAGCGCTTTCGCCAACTCTTTTATCCCTATGACCTCCAGAGACTGGAACTCGCTCCCTGCCACCATCTTTCCCGCGACTTATAACCTTCAGCTATTTAAGACCCGTATCCAGAGATACCTTCGACCCCCGCCCAACCCATAAAATTCTTTCTTCTTCTTTTCACGATGGAGGGGCCAACCCAGGCCTTTAGGGGTTGCACCTTTTTGGTGTAACTCCTTCTCTCATCATTATCATAAAAAAAAAATAAAAAAAAGTTTTTGCATGATTTTATTGAGATTTTTAAGAGATGTATTTATTTATTTATAAAATGTATGTAAAGTACATAAGTCAATGTAGACCCTTATTGTGTACATTCAAGAGAGAAAAAACAAACAAACAGAAATTACCAATATACAAAAATATAAAATATATACAAAAATACAGGATATAATATTAAAATAATGACAAAGATTCGGTGAGTCCAGACAAGAAACGGGCAGCAGTAGATGGTTGTCTTAAGACAGTGGCCATTGAATCCAATATTCGTGGGACATGAAAAATTTATACTTAATTTTATTATCAATTAGTTATAAGTTTTATCTTTTTTGTTATTTAATAAATGTGCGGGTGAGCGATTCATTAATTAGAATCTAATCGAGGAAAATGAATAAAAAGGTTGAGGATAGAATCACCTCCGTTCCTTAAATACAAGTCTAGACCTGTTTCACACTATTAGATATTAATTTCTTAATTTCTATTGTTCTAAAAACGCCCTTTTAGCTCTAGTTAAGAAACTATTAAATCGAAATGAATATCAGATTTATATATTTATCACTTAAAATTATTAATTCATCGAAACTGCAAACAGCGTACTCCAGAGTCTTGAAAAAGCTTCAGTTTTTCCTCCAATTTATAAAATCAAATCAAAGATATCATTCTCCTACATTAGAGATAATTTTGTTTACGTGTCAAACGTTGTTCCCTCAGGAATCGCATTCAAATGCTAAAAAGCCATATCGGATCATCTGACAAGTAAAGAAAACTATTTCTAACATCGCAGAATAAGCAAAGAACAATCTCTTTCTCTGAAATAAAAATTATCAAAAAAGAACTCGGATTCAATAGATATGACTAACTCTCCTGATTTTCTTAAGACAATTTGATAGTTTTTATCTATACATATAAATTAGTGAGACAAAATCAGAATAAGCTAATCTAAGAAACGGCTGGACCGATTCTCTTGAAATTTCGCATACTGATAAATAATAACTCTGAAAAACTACTAGAAACATTTTTAAATCAATATATTTCATTACATAACGATACCCGACGATAAGACGCACCGCAAATTTATGAGACGATATTTAGAAATAATATTTTATTAGGTATATAAATATATTTTCAAATTCTTATTTAATTTTTATTTTTTGTTAAAGTAATTCGTACTACCATTTATCTTGACTCTAGATACTATCACTCACCTCGTTAATGTCACCGTTTGTATTACTTTCGTGTATTATTACTCTCTTTTATTTTAATGTTACTCCAATTTTAAGTCGATTTGTCTTATGGTCCGAAAAATACGGTATTTCAATTTTTTTTAATTCATTACATTTTAAAACTATCGAGTAACCGTATGTTTTGCTATTGAGTGTATATAAGAACCTAGACGATAAAATTTTATTTTATCGACATGGTCATTCATTCAAGAGTTAGCACGTGATTATAAATAAATATTTGAACAAGTATTTCCTTTGTTTTCCTATTTATTTTTATTAGTTTTCCTGTTGTTTGAGTCGATAAAAATCCAATAAATAATAATATTAATTTATTACCTATTGTGGTCTCGCAGAATTTTCCATCTGCAACTTCATTAGCCAAATTTGCGCCCATTAAGACACAAACATCAATTTTTAGAAGTCGCTTGATAACATTTGAGATTAAGTCGATGCCACCACCTTCAGGACGATCGAAACCCTACAAAACATTGAAAAATTAGCAAAAATATAAAGATGGTCCCCAACAAGGGATAAATTACCATTAAAGAAAGCATTTTGGACTATTTACTATTTTATTTTTCTTTCTTGATATATAGTTCAGTCATTTGATAGTTTTAACTGGAAAGTTTTCCGGGAGTTTTGAAAATGGGTAATTTTATAGATTTCGATGTGCTCTTTCCGAATTTCAACTTTGCCACCTCGTATCTTTGCCGTTCGCGCCGCCATATTGAAAAAATGGCGCCTAAAAGCAGTTTTATGACAATATCTCCTTTCTGACTCATTTCACGATAAAAACATTTATATACAAAATGAAACTAGGGAAAATTTTCTACAATTTATGTAATAATCTTTTTTTCGTAAAATTAATAGTTTTGGCGTACGAGCGCCGCAAACCATTATACATCTACGCCAACCCATGACATTTAATTTTAACTGATTACATTTGTGAATTATAAAAAATAATTTTTAAGAAAAAAATAAAAACCGACTTCAAAAAATTAAATGCAACAAATAAAATACACTAAAAGGTATAAAATAATTATTATCTTATTTAGTTACAACTAAACGACGGAATATTAACATGAAATTACTTTTTGAAGTCGGTGCCAAACAAACTATACCTATAAGTGAGCGTACCCGCCAAACGTACTAAGTAAGATCCGTCGAGTGCGATTCATAAAAGGTATATGTTTGGCACCAACTTCAAAAAGTAATTTCATGTTAATATTCCGTCGTTTAGTTGTAACTAAATAAGATAATAATTATTTTATACCTTTTAGTGTATTTTATTTGTTGCATTTAATTTTTTGAAGTCGGTTTTTATTTTTTTCTTAAAAATTATTTTTATTTTTCTCATTTTAGTGATGTTATTAATAGTGATCATATCATCAGAACTCGACCAAATTAATATGACACCATCCCTAAGACACCCCCTTTCGGATAAAAAAAGAACCATCGAAATCGGTCCATAAACAAAGAGGTTAGGTCTAAACAAACCTAATAAAAAAGGTCTAATACCTATGAAAAAAAAAACGAAAAAAAAATGGGACCAATCGGAAGCTAGACTGGACCCAATGCAAAAAAAATTTTCAAAATCGGTTGACAATTGGCGGAGATATGAGGTAACATATGCACAAAAAAAAAAAAAAAAAAAAAAAAAATTCAGTCGAATAGAGAACCTCCTCCTTTTTTGAAGTCGGTTAAAAAATAGCAGTTTTTCCTTCAAAAGATGAAAACCACTCATCCTAGAAACTTGACTCTTATCACATTGTCTAGGAAATTTTGTTGACTTGGAAGGTTACTTGGACCACTTTTGTTAAAACTCATAGATTTATAGATATCCAGCATTTTCCATGACAGGAAATGATCCATTGTTTCAAAAAATCGCAGTTTTTCCTTCATTAAATGAAAACCACTCATCCTAGAAGCTTTATTTCTGTCTCATTCTCTAGAAAATTTTATTGACTTGAACGTTTACTTGGATCGCTTTTTTATAAAACTCTTAGATTTATAGATATCCAGCATTTTCCATGACGCTTTTGAGGATTCGGATCATATCCTGTCCGGAAAATGTAGAATATCTATAAATCTAAGAGTTTTATCAAAAAAGTGGTCCAAGTAAACCTTCAAGTAAATAAAATTTCCTAGAGAACGAGATAGAAATCAAGTCACATCGAAATCTATAAAATTACCCGTTTTCAAAACTTTCCAGGTAATCTCTTTTTTTTAGAACCAAATGACTGGACTAATAAGGAAACGCGAATTCAATGCAAATACACACCCTGGCATTTATTGTAAAAAGTTGATAGCTGGTAAAGGAAATTTTCGACTATAGAAGACACAAGTTCGAATCCTGTCAGAAGCTTAATTTCATTTTTCTTTTTCAAAAAATAATAAAATAATTTCTAGATATGTAGATTTAATATCAGAGATTATAGAATATATTAATTAACTTTCGAGGTTCAATTACTTAGTAATCTAAGGGTGAACAACATTTTTCTCCTCCATAAGAATGTTTGTTATTCGCCGATGATGAGCGCCTCTAATGCTTGCTGATTTCGCCAATAAATATCTATATATTTTCCCTACATAATAAACAAAGTATTCCGTTAAAATTTCAGGATTTATTAAGTGTTCCGTCGTAGGAAAATTTTGGGAAACCCACCCAGAGAGTAATTAGTCCTAGGACTGGTTTGACCCAACCATTCCCCTTGCCTCTATCCCATGCCAACTCTTTCACTTCTCGAAAAGCCTTACATACTATATTCTTCATTATCTGAGGGAAATATTTTAATTTACTAAGTAAAGAACAAACTTACTTTTTGTTTTATTCTTATAATTTATAATAGTTGGTTTAGTTTTAATTATAATTATTCCTTTTCTTATCGTTAGATAACATTTGTATTTGTGATATCGATCCTTGTTATTTGTTTTGTTCACCTTGGACAACTTAAAAATAAATTACAAATCACTTATGAGAGGAGACAAAATATTTGCACGTGTACTTAAATATGTGTGCGTGTGTGTAAAATAAACGGCTTTATTTAACATGTGCCCCTCCACTAGTGATGATGAATTGAATTATGTAATGTTTGTGACTTTGACCTTAAAAAAGGAAATGATCTGCGAAGGCGGAGGCGGCGTTTAATTTATTATCACTACGATAAATGTTACAAATTGAAAATGTATTAAATGGTCATATACATATTATTAACTATTATATTTTATTTTATAGTAAAAGAAATACAATGAAATGTGAAGATATGTACCATATATACACCGTTAAATTTTATATTCATAAAGACAAATCATTGAGGTAGTCCTTTGCTTATTGCAAATAAACATCATGTATATAACGAATATACATATGTACATTGTACATATACATATATAATATTTCATTGTTCGTATCCATGATCAAATATTTAAAAGGATCGTAGAGAGTTGGACCAGAATTTAAATCAAACGCAAAGTTTTTTAATTAAATGGGCCAAACGTTTCGTCACTGATTAGCGACTTCCTTCTCAGTGGCTCATTTTATAAACTTATTTGTCAGGAGTTCATAAATTACATACATTTAGACTATCAATCAAGATTTTTATGCTGAATTATCAATTATTATAAAGAAGAACAATTAGGTACAATTGTTTTTTTAATGTTTTATATTGTCTTGATAACAAATTGAATGATTCGGTGAAGACATACTCTTTGGAATGTTTTTTCTTGTAGTTATAACTCCTGACAAATAAGTTTATAAAATTAGCCACTGAGGAAGTCGCTAATCAGTGACGAAACTTTTGGCCCATTTAATTAAAAAACTTTGCGTTTGATTTAAATTCTGGTCCAACTCCCTACGATCCTTTTATATACGATATAAGTATAAGTAATTTATTTGTTAGAGACCATAGTTTCGAAAGCTTGATCTTCATCATCAGTCTTTTTAATTAAAAATATTCTATCTGTAATTTCTCGTGAGTTAAAAATATCCGATTGGATGTAAGTAAATTCGCTTTGCTGTAATAGTAAGCTAGTCACTTAACAAATTAATTGTTTGTTATATTTGTTTACCATTTTTTGAGTGATCAGTTTAGTATAACAAAAAAAACGAATTTACCTACTTCAATCGGGCATTTAAAGCCATGAGAAATTACAGATAGAATATTTATAATTAAAAAGACTGATGATGAATATAATAATAAAACTTGAGCAAGATGCGAGGTAGGTTTCACAAAAAAAGAAATAAAAACAAAATTGAGTTTTGAATTCGATATATTTCGGGGGTGAGCCCATCTTCAGGAGTCAGAGACTCACCCCCGAAATATATCGAATTCAAAACTCAATTTTATTTTATTTATTTTTTCGCATCTTGCTCAAGTTTTATTATTATATTAAAATGTTTCACCTAGAACCAACACCTTCTCCTTAAAAGTTACTGATGATGAAGGTTAAACCTTTGAAACTATAGTATAACAAATAAATTATTAATATATATGGTATGTATATATTTACCTATCTATAGTGAAAAAAAATATTGATTGTTTTATAATATAAATAAATACAAATCCTTTAAAAAACAGTCTTCAAATGTTTATTAAAACCCAAACGTTTCGGGAGAATTTCTCCCTTTATCAGTGAAATTTCAATTTTTTTATTTATTTTAATGCAATCGAATGCAAGAAGGGGCGCTCCTGTAAGGTACAGCCCCTATGGATCTTGAAAGAACCTAGCATTACCGAAGAGGGGGGAAAATTGACCAAGTGAAAGGGAGGAGGCCTATGTGTTTGTGCATCCGGGTGTAGAAGGTTTGAAGTTTCTTCTTCTTCTTCGTTTTCTTCCTGGCGGAAGAGTCGTAACAACAGACTTCCATCTAATAAGACCAGGCTCCCACGGCTTGGATTCTGCGAGCCAGTTTTCGCCATCTGGAGTGGTAACGAGCATTTGATGTTGTTGCTGTAGACTGGTTTCCAGACCAGCTCGTATCTGGTCTATCCATCTGGCTGGTGATCTGCCACGCCTACGAGATCCTTCCACTCTCCCCTGAATGTCGATCCTCTCAAGACCAGTGTTAGATCTTGTCAGGTGGCCGAAATATTTAATAACCCTCCCGAGCAGTATACTGGAGAGACGTTGTCCCGCATGGACTTCTCGAAGGACGGAGATATTAGTCCGATGTGCCGTTCAAGGGATTCGAAGCATTCTTCTCCAGCACCACAGCTCAAAGGCGTCAATTTTTTGGGGGATGTTCTGCTTTAGGGTCCACGTTTCAGCTACATATAACATGATAGGGAAGACCAGAGTAGTGACCATTAACGACGGAGGCCGGGAGAGAGTTCCAGTTCCTTGAACTCATGGGGACAGACGTATTGGCGAATGAAGTGGTCCGACACTTTTCCAATTTAACCGAGAAAGAAGTGTTGGGAATTGGCAAAACGCGTGCTACGGGCAAAGCATGCTATTTATGAATATTGAAAAAAGCAACAAGAAAAAAAGTTTCTTTATCTAATGAATATAAAGAAACACTCTATAATAGATATTTATATTCGTTATATTATATAGTTATATGATATATTTTTATTTGCATCAAGCAGAGAACAACCCATTGATTTCTCTTTATGAATCAAAAACTATGCTACTTTTATAGCAAAAAAAATATTTTTTCAATTGAATTTTTTTTTGCACGATTAATCCTATATTTTGTATGATAGCTTAAAAAATTATAAATATTCTACCTATAATAATATATAACTTGTTTTTGTTAAAATTTGTTCTCATCGTAAATTTTATATTACATATTGCTGGGTTGTTTAAATAAGAGAGATTACGCGATAGCATGAATCAACATTCAAATTGTTTGTTTAAGAGAGCATGCTGCTGGATTAATGAAATGATAAAGAAAGCGTGGATTCTCACCTTGATAAGCGAGAGAGCAACAGCTGTGGGCCGAACTTTACCCACTAGTGTTAAGCAAATTGAGCGAACAAATTGATGGGGTACAACGAAGATGAGGACATCAGCTTCTTGGGCGGCATCGGTAACATCTGGAATGGCGACCTAAAACAAACATTATTAATCTTCATGAATACAAAAAATAAATAAATGTCTTAAAAGTATATTTTTTTAAGATTCTTCCTAAACTTTAAGTGACTTATGTAGAATTTAAATTTTATAAATTAAAGGGTTTATTTAGTCATATAAAACAAATAAATCGAGTAATTTTAGTCAATTAACATTATATATTTGATAGATTCACTTCGAAGGCACAAGAATTTAGGCGGCCCTCTTGGATCCCACCCCCGAACCCCATTTGGTTGAGTTTGGTCCAAGAGAAAGAATTTTCATTTTTTGACCCTCCCTCCATTTTGAGTGGTTAATTTTTGCATTTCTAGCTCTCTAGAGACCCTCAGATTATGTATACAAAATTTGGTTGAGTTTGCTCCCCCTACCTCCCTCCTTTTTAGGTGGTTTTGGGAGGATTTTTTTAAACAGAATTTGTCAGAAATGAAATCCCCTAAATCTTTGCTCACAACTAAATTTGCTGAAGAGTTAATAGTTTAGGAGTTATTTGATAATTTCCATTAGTGCGCCCCCCCCCCCCCAACCCCCTTTTGGTGTCGAAATATCAAAACATTGTATACCAATAAACTTAAATCAGAAGACATCTGATCCAAATATGAAATTCCATAATAATCCCTTCAGCCGTTTTTACGTGAATCGTGAGCAGAATTTGTGCGGAAACGCATACACACAGACAGGAATTTTGTTGGGGGTGTTTTCGTTCATAACTTTGTTTGAAAGGTGTGTAACCAAAATTTGGCGTGATTTGGACCAATATACAGACAAAACCTTAATTGTATATATATATATATATAGATTGCTACCGTCTAATTGTGTCATTGTTGTGAGTGTTTTTTGGTTTTGTTGTATTGTAGACTTGGGCAGGTATGAATGTTAAGAAAATTGTATTAAATGTGTATATATATAATTGTAGGTATTAGTATAAAAATAGGGGCAAAGATATGGGATATCGGAGTTAGAAACCGAGGCCGACTTTTAGCCACTGAAATGGATTTCCTAAGAAGAAGTTGTGGGTATAAGATAGTAAGAGATAAGATGACGAATGAGCATGGACCGGGATCTTATTGACGAAATCCAAAAAAAAAAAAAAAAACAATTAGTTTGGTTTGGACACGTAAAAAGGATGGATGAAGAACGAATCCCAAAAAAGGCTCTAGAATGGATCCCCCCTGAAAGACGAAAAAGAGGTCGACCCAGGCGCTCTTGGATGGACGAGGTGAACGAGGCTATGAGTTCCAGAAATCTCGAGATTGTGGATGTCTGGGACGCGTCGCCAGACGTAGAAATCCGGAAGAAGAAGAAGAAGTATAAAAATAAATTAGTCCTTAATGTTGAAGGAGACAATAAACTATAGTTTCTAGGGCTTTGCTAAAGTCTCGTTATAAATAAAATTTATAATTCCAGCAGAAGACACAGTCTCTTATTGTCTCTTTCAATATATAAAAATTCTGCTACCTTCGGCAAAAAAACTTTCAATTTAGTCCTTAATGTGTTTTTAGAATAGATCAATATATAATGAGAGATTTAATTAATTGAGATTTGATTGTAAAATATAATAAAAACATCTTTAATTGATCATCAGTATAAATTAGATTCTAAAATCAATGACAAGTGTTTATAAATTATTTATTTATTGAAATTTATTGAAATATCCATGTTAATAAATTAAGAATGAGTTATATATGCAAAGTGATAATTCCAAATCTTGAAAGAAATTGAATGTATAAATGTGATGTGGTTTTTTTTACTTTATTTTATTTTGTGTAGGTAATTGTATAAAAAAATTTTATAAAATGTTTAAATTTTCAGTAGGTACCTACTACTGAAGATGGTCCACCAGGGGTGACCGAAATTCTAAGACAATCCCGAAATGTTCGAGATGGAATGGATTATTTTGAATTATATGTCAGGATTGTTTTTACTTTCTCGGGAATCGAACCCAAGTGTCAATCTGAGCCAATTGGCCACTCTGTGAGGTGAACTCTTCTGATATGTGTATGTGTCAGGCTACATATTTCACTCAAAGATTTAAATCTTCATTTGTAAAATTTTCATGTCTAGTGATTCAAAATTTAAGCACATAGCCATATATGTACCCTAATTTAAAATAGATGGTTGAGTGTTTCGTATTTTGAATTTCTTAAAAATTCGAAGGGACAATAGAATGTGTTTTCTCAAAATGAATATAAGCGTTCAAAGTGGCGTTAGAAATAGACTTCTAATTTCTAAGAGAATCCCAAGAGGATCCGAGAAAGAATGGTTTATTTTTAATTATATGTCAGAAGGGTTGTTTTTACCTACTTGACATTCGAACCGCAATGTCAAATTTAGCAATCTGTGCCAAATGGTTACCTTGTGATGGTAAAGACAGGTACAAAAATCACCTAAAAAGGGCCACTTTCTCACAATGTCATTTTAAAGTGAAATAAATAAAAAAAATTAAGATTAATTCCTTTTTACAGGGATACATCACAATCCATGATAAAAAAATATTTTTTATTTTGGACCCTATAAATAAAATAATTTTAAGAAAAATCGACTCAAATTAAATGCAACAAATAAAATACACTAAAAGGTATAAAATAATTATTATCTTATTTAGTTACAACTAAACGACGAAATATTAACATGAAATTACTTTTTGAAGTCGGTGCCAAACAAACTATACCTATAAGCGAGCATACCCTCCAAACGTACTAAGTAAGATCCGTCGAGTGCGATTCATAAAAGGTATATGTTTGGCACCAACTTCAAAAAAGTAATTTCATGTTAATATTTCGTCGTTTAGTTGTAACTAAATAAGATAATAATTATTTTATACCTTTTAGTGTATTTTATTTGTTGCATTTAATTTTTGAAGTCGGTTTTTATTTTTTCTTAAAAATTATTTTATTTTTCTCTTTTTAGTGATGTTATTAATAGTGATCATATCATCAGAACTTGATCAAATTAATATGGCACCATCCCCAAGACACCCCTATCGGATAAAAAAAGAACCATCGAAATCGGTTCATAAACAAAGAGGTTAGGTCTAAACAAACCTAATAAAAAAGGTCTAATACCTATGAAAAAAAAACGAAAAAAATGGGACCAATCGGAAGCTAGACTGGACCCAATGCAAAAAATATTTTCAAAATCGGTTGAGAATTGGCGGAGATATGAGGTAACATAGGCACAAAAAAAAAAAAAAAAAAAATTCAATCGAATAGAGAACCTCCTCCTTTTTTGAAGTCGGTTAAAAATAATAAGAACTCAAAAATCAACTAAAATAAACTAAAAGGTATAAAATAATTATCTTATTTAGCTACAACTAAACGACGAAATATTAACATGAAATCACTTTTTGAAGTCGGTGCCAAAAATATACATTTTATGAATCGAACTCGACGGATCTTACTTAGTACGTTTGGCGGGTAAGCTCGCTTATATAGTTTGTTTAGCACCGACTTCAAAAAGTGATTTCATGTTAATATTTCGTCGTTTAGTATAACTAAATTAGATAATTATTTTATACTTTTAGTGCATTTTATTTGATTTTTGAGTTCTTATTATTTTATTTCTAGCATTTAATTTTTTTGAAGTCGGTTTTATTTTTTTTATAAAAATTATTTTTATTTTTCTCTTTTTAGTGATGTTATTAATAGTGACTTAATATAATACCTTTATGCATCTCGTAAGAGAAAGCGTCGGGCGAATTAATCAGAAAATGATAATAAAATTCAATTAATAAATAGAGAAATTATCTCGAAACGTTAGCGGGTTTTAAATGAATGTTTTAAGATTTTTTTATAAAAGATTTTATTTATTATAATTTCGATTATTTGCTCATAAGAATTAGAGATTTACGTTATTTCGTCATTGATCATTTCACAAAAACTTGACCAAATTAATATGGGACCACCCCTAAGGCACCCCATTTCCAATAAAAAAGAATCATCGAAATCGGTCCACGTGGCAAAAAGTTCTCGCTGAATATACATAAAATATACTATATAATATATTTGTCTAGATTAATTTGCCGCAACGCTGACGTAATGCTGCCGAGAGAGAGCGCCATCGGTATATTTGCGGCAAATTTGAAATATAATCGTAATTTGGACTCAAATTTCGAAATGAAAGACTCCAATTGATTTTAAATTAAGAAACATTAAATATATTGATAATTATTACCCCCCCCCTTCACCACTCAAAAATTAAATATTCATTTCGCTTTTCTTTGCGCACAGAAAAAGATATCAATCACATCTTATTTGATTTATATATTATTTGTTTATTTTTTAATAATTTGCCACTTTTTTATAATTTTTTAAAAATCTAAATTTTGTTATTCTTATTTTTTGATTTTTACAAAATTAAACGACTTAAGACACGCATGCCCATATGAGTTTCTCATGGCAATACTGGATGGAGCAGCCTGTCATACAAACAACACCTGATCTCTTTTAAATATTTGGAGCCTTATATCGATTATCGATCCCAAATTTTAAAAAATGATATAATATAATTCTCCTCCTCACACGATACCACTTATTTAAATAAATCTATTTCTACACAAAAAATATCACAATGCTGTAGATTATAGAAGAAAAAAAAATACTTCCAGATTCACATCTAGAGCCTCATTTCTGTAGCTGTGTCAGGACGAAAATGAGGCGAAACTTTTAAGAGACTATGTATTTTCGGGAGTTTACAGGTATACTTTTGGAGAAGGCCACGCCCTCGAAGCTCGTAAATAAATAAATAAATAGTTGGATATCTTGACTATGTTGGAGCTATACTGATCCAAACGCAGAAAGAATGATTAAAATCGGTTCATAACAAAGAAGTTATGCCTGAACAAACAACAAAAAAGGTCCAATACCAATAAAATTTATATTTTTACCGATCGGAAACTAGACTGAACCTAATGCAAAAAAAATCATCAAAATCGGTTCACAATTGGCGAAGAAATCAGGTAACATAGACACACACAAATTCAGTCGAATTGAGAAACTCCTCATTTTTTGAAGTCGGTTAAAAACGAAGGAAAAACACTAAATATGCAAAATATTAATTAAAAATTATATAATAGTTTATTGAATCTCTAATCCGATGAAGATGTTATTTTGATTAATCTACGATAAATCATGTATTTAGGTACTTAAATAAAAAATTAACATATATATAATATCATATTGATTATCAGCTGTATTATGAGATAAAAAAAGAAAACTCCACCTTGCTAGCATCTTTTTACTTTCTTCTTCTAATTTTTAATTAGCTTGTAGAGCTTATGAAACCTCACCTTGTTCAGAAAATAGAGCTATGACTTTTTAGCGAAGAGTATGCAATGAAAAATAAATGTCAATGTTAAAACCTTAAGGACGAGAATGGAATTCGACCCAAATTGCATTAAGTGTTTTAGAGATTAGCTCAAGGGTCAAGATATATAAAAGGTAAAAAAATATATGACCTGTTCATAGTTCAAGTGTTTCTTGTTCATCCCTAGATATGTCCATGAGCGAAACATTAGAGAAAGTAATATTATTACCTATGATAATAATATATTCGTTTGTGAGTGACCAACTTACTATTAGAACAAAACGACTTTATAGAATCAAAGCAGGCGGAGTCTAGAACTAAAAAGAAAATACATTCTACAAGAAAGCATGTTTAATGAAATTTAATAGTCCTATTTCGGGGTAGGTGAAATTTTGCTCATCCCTCCTAAGTTTTGTTTGGCTCCGAGTTAAAATAAAAATAAACTGGTGTGGTCACCACACGACTTTCACATTTCCACTTATTTGAAATCATCGCAACACTCCTAATTTACACCCCCTTCCTTTATTTAAATCGGATCAAAATTTATTCAAGACTAATAACTCATGACACTTGATAAGTACACTAATTTAAAAAAAATCGTTGGAGCCGTTTTTGAGAAAAAAAAATCTTTCATGTAAATGTCCACTTCCTGTCTTCCGATTTCAACCAAAAGCTTGATGTACTCCTTCTAGCCTATATCAAACTTAAGTTTCGAATTTCGTAGTTCTGAGACTTATGGTAGCGAAACGCAGGGGAGTACACACATACTTGTGCACTGACCAACAGATTTTTGGTCTCTGGGAACCACAATATCCGGTTTTATGTCATAAAGCCGGTTTCAACTATTAAGGACATCGATTCCTTCCACCTAGATGTCACAAAATGAAATTAACATTTTTCATCTCTGAGATACAAGTTGTCAAAGTTTCAGGACCCAGGAAGGCGATCGCAATACTTAACATTATATTCTATATCATTACATGATATAGAATATAAATAGTAAATGTGAAAGTAAAAATTACAGGTATAGTCCTCGACTTAGGACGGTTCTACTTAGGAAGGTACGCACTTACAACCTTGAGTTTATCTCTTTCATATATGCACGTATTACATAAATGAATGAATGAAACGGGGATTTCCCTAAAATTTAATATACCTATTTATGTATTTTAGGGAATCCCCACAAAACACATAATTATTTATCATAATTTTGAATCAAGATTGAAATATGAATTTGAATTTTATAACTACTAATCTTTTTGAAGTTTTTTTTTACGAAAATACTTACGACCGATGTCTAGGAACCTATCTCGGTCGTAAGTCGAGGAATACCTATATTTTATTTTATTCTTTTTAGCTCACATTTGAAATGTCTTTTTTTTAAGTTATTTTTAGTAAAATCACCTATAAGTGCAAATCTTAATTTTTAACATTAAATTAAACAATTTTAAATTGTAAGAACAATTCAACAATTCAGCTACTCTTTTCTTTTTTTTTTTTTTAATGCAATCGAATGCAAGAAGGGGTGCACCAGTAAAGATGCAGCCCCTATGGATCTCGAAAGACCCTTGCATTACCGAAGAGAAGAGAAAGTTGATTAAGTGAGAGGGTGTAGACGTAGGTGTCTATGCACTCCGGTTTTGAAGGTTTGAAGATTATAGGTGCTGGGAAAGATAGAGGCTGGAAGAGAGTTCCAGTTCCTTGAAGTCATGGGGATATATGTATTGGCGAATGAAGTGGTCCGGCACTTTTCTAATTTAACCGCGAAAGAGTGTTGGGAGTCGGCAAAACGCGTGCTACGTGCAAAGCATGCTTTGGGGGGAATTATTGATTTTATCTCATCAGAGCACCTGCCGTGATAGTATCTATAGAAAAGGGAAAGGGCAGAGACATCTCTTCGATGAGCCAGCGAGTCGAGGGAGTCGGTGAGGGTAGAATCGTCAATTAGCCTGACGGCTCGTTTCTGAATTGCATCCAGGGTAGCAAGAGAGTATTTTGAGGCCCCTCTCCACAGATGAGAGCCGTATTCGAGACAGGGGCGGATTTGGGCCTTGTAGATGGTGAGAAGTTGTGGGGGTTTGTAAAATCGCTTGGACCTGAATAAGAAGCCAATCTTCCTTGCTGCAGATTTCGCCACAGAGGAGATGTGTTCATTCCAAGACAGGTCAGATGCGACAGAGACGCCCAGCATGGATAGGCTGTCACACATTTTTAGGGTATTCGAATCGAAGAGAATATCAGGGAAATCTTTATTTTCGCGCCTAGAAATTAGACAACATTGAGTCTTGTTTGAATTGAAGTTAACTAAATTTTGTGAGCCCCATTTATTCAGTTTGTCTAGGTCGAGAGTAATTGAGGAGGTAACATTGATTCGATTGTTCGGGAGTGAGGGTTTACCGTGTAGAGTGCTATCGTCGGCGTAACAATGAGTGGGGTTTGCCGTTTGATCGAAAAGGTCGTTTATATACATTAGGAAAAGTGTGGAGGAGATTACGGAGCCTTGGGGAACACCAGAGTTTGTGGAGAACGATTCAGATGATGTTCCATCCACCACAACTTTTATACTTCGGTTTGTCAGAAAGCTTTCTATCCATTTGCGAAGAGTTGGTGTGAATCCGAAGGCTGGCAGTTTGGCAAGAAGATTTTTGTGCCAAACCTGGTCAAAAGCTTTGGAGATATCAAGGGCTACAGCGAAGGTTTCTTTTCCGGCCTCTAGAGTATTAGCCCCAGGTGTGGGTGACATAGGTTAAGATGTCTGCCTGTGGTGCGATGTTTGTCTGAATCCATATTGCCTATCGTGAATTAATTTATTGTTTTCTTAAGTGATGAAGGACGTGTTGGTTTATGACTAATTCCATTATTTTGGAAAGAACAGATGTGATCGAGATAGGCCTGTAATTAGGAGATTTGTGAAGCGTCTCCTTTTTTTAGGAATAGGTGTGACCCTGGCTATTTTCCAGCTTTTGGGGAATATGCCCGATTCGTAAGAGAGTTGGAATAGCTTGGATAAGATAGGGGCAAGTTCTCGGTAAGAAAACCATTTTAGATTTAATATGTCTCAGACCTTGAATATTAATTTATCTACAAAATTTTATTAATTAAACTTCAAGTGGTTTGTTAATTCAAAACAATCAAACTTAATATACTTAATTGAATGAAAAAGTTATTTTTGTTGTTGTTGTCGTTCTTGTTAAAATTGTTCAGTCATCGATTTATACCTGGCGGAACGAGCGATAAAATTTAGTTAAAAGCGATATACCTATTATTATATTATTCTAAAATTAAAATTCAAGTAAAAAGGTCGATTTTTCTTTACAGCCAGAAGTGAATCAAATTGAAATAAAATTTAATTTATTTCTTTGCCAACGTTTTGACCCACTCCTGAGCAGAAATTTTTAAGCTTAAAAATAATACTAATATACACGGAGGCAGTATCGTAATAAAATTTAGAGGCCAGTGTAGCTGAATGCCAAAGCCCCATGCCTCAGATTTTTTGAAGTATTCTAAGTTCTTGGAGGTCCATTTTATTTCAATTTTATTTAATTTTGACCAAATAAATATCGACCTTTTCGTGTGTTACAGTGGCTTACGATATATGGATGCTGTGGATGCGGCGCATCCCTAAAATTTCAGAATCTCAAGAGAATTTTCATAGCGTGTCAAATTAGAATCTCGTGTAGCTTTATTTCGCTATCTTTAATTTAAAATTTATGGAACTTTATAACGTTAAAATATGAAAATAATTTTCCAGATTTAATTTTTCAATCACTTGAGCTATCTTATGGAAAATACTTTGATTTTATCAAGTTGAAAAGTGAATTGGTTTACATGTACTCGACTCGTGAGTTTGTTTTAAAATCTAAAAATTTTATAAAAAATTAATCTTGAATGATAAATTAAAAAGTGTTTTGGAGAAAGGATTTAATTTAATACAGTTTGCACTATACGTTCCAGAGGGTCGGTTGAAAAAGGCAAGATAGTATTGGGTGCTTTATCTTAAAAATCAATGAAAAAAATCTAATATCAAAATTGTAAAATAACGAAAAATTCTATGATGCAGTTATCGATGAATTTTGCGAAGATTAAAATAAAATTTTCAAAAATGAAGGTTTTTTTTCGAACAGTATCCCCTTGTTGAAAAGTCCCCGCCTGCCACTGATAAATACAAAGACAGAAAAAATTTTGGTTGAAAATGATAAACCTGCCCCCTGGGCGTACCAAGTTTTTGCTTCCGACTAGAAGCCGCTGTTGTATGTATATTAATGGAAAAAACCCATGCGGTCCTGTAGAGAAACTAACACTGGTTTCCCGCTCAGAACTCGGGAGCTTTATCTCTCTCTACAAGGCTGCTGAAACATGATAACTACGAGACAGAGAGACCCAGAGCAAATCTGACTCTGGGCAGTCAATTTGATTCCTTTCTCAGCTGGATCTTAAAGTTTAATTGATGTTTTCCATCTGAAATTGCTGAATATTGCGAATTGACAATCCAAAATACATTTATTATTAAGAATATTTGACTTTGATAACAAGACATTTTGATAGTCCCTCTTAAAAACTTTCCTATTCTTGTGTTTATTTCCTTAATACTGCTGCATTAATTGGTACTATAGAAATTCAAGGGAGATGGTCTATTACTAGACTCAAGATGTTGTGGATTATTTTTGGTTATGTCAGAAGGGTTGTTTCACCTGTTCAGGAATTGAACCCGAATGCCAAAAGAGTACAATCAGGGGAACCTGGCTTGACCCCCAAAGTGGACCACAACTGACATATAACACGCGAAAAAAAAATTTATTCAAAGAATCTACTGCTTTTTTAGTTCTAGTAAATTTGAGTGAAATTCATGTGCTTAAATCATAACTATATACAGAGTGATCTCGTATCTATGGAAAGACCATATGGCCAGAAAGCTAGATTGGCAATCCCTTGTGACATAAAAAAAAACATATCTATAACACCTTGAATTTTCGGCCTTTTGAGATTTTAAAGTTTTAAATTTTTACAATTTTAAAATTTTAACTCTTAATTATAATTTTCACCCAAAGTGATATTAATTTATCTTGAATAGTAAAAAAAGTCAAATCTTATAAGGGCCAGTTGTATGTCGGTTGGTAAACTCTTTTTAAACGTTGACAAAGGGTAAAACCTTAAAATTCACCTTGTGCCTGGTGGGATGGCCAATCAGATGGAAGTGCATGTCATCTGATTGGCCATCCCGCCGGCCACAAGGTGAATTCTAAGGTTTTACCCTTTGTCAATGTTTAAAAAGAGTTTACCAACCGACATACAACTGGCCCTAAGATATATAATGTATAATATGTATAATTGTATAGGTAGGTATACATATTTTTGTAAGTGTGTATGTACGTAGTCTACGAGTTACAACCCTCATCTAACAAACGGACAGGCAGTCATTATAGATAGACTAATAAGGTTCAGTTTAATGTTTGTATAGAAGCCTAAAACAAAAGGATTTAACTCAAAATCCGAGCTCTAGGTATTAAAAATGCATGTGAGTGATAAAAAGATTGGGTCTTATCAGGAGTTCACTTTATTATATTATAGGTATAATCTATGTTCTATGTCAATAAAGGTATTTTATTGCTATATTATTAATATTAATGGATTTTTATAGAGATTAGTGTTGATAAAAACAAACATGTCGTTTTCCCAAGAGCAACGAGTGATCATTAATGAACAGTGTTTTGCAGTACCATACGAAATCTTAGAATGTGTTAATAGTCTTCGGAAGCTTTTTGAAGGCGAAATCAGCATCAGATTTCTAACCTCAGCCAATTTAGTGTCAGTCTGCCTGTTATCTTCTTGTCTGCAACTGATCCGGTTTCACGGAAACGGGCGATTAATCTGGATATCGTCGAATTGTTAGGCACGCGGATTTTTCTCACGAAAATGGTCTACATCAAATGCACATGAACTGGCAAAATACTGTTCAACAATGAACAGTCGTTGCTCATGTTTACGAAGCTGTAAACTCCGCAATACTACAGACGTTATGTGACCAGTTCACATTACAATGGTCCCTAGATTTGTTGTCGGTAATATCAGTGGTGCTGTCTTGTGGTAGCCGATAGAAATAATTCAAAAAACTACTATTTACAGACACATTTATTTCCATGTGCATGACTTGGGTCACTCTATATAAAAGATTTCCATTACCTTACAATAAAATGGAAAGTACATTAAAAATATTTAACAGTTTTCATAATAAATTATAGTTTTCATAAACCTATAGAATCTTAGTTTGAAGCAGTTTTTCTCGCTCCCACCCAAAAACTTTTAGGATAATGTCAAAAATAAAAATAAAATTCTCGCCCAAGGGTAGCTTGACCTTAAATCAATTTTTAAAAGGTCGTTTCTTGACATGGAAAATTTCCTCATTAAAAAAAGATGAGAACGTTGTCGCTTTTTTTAAATTATGATCGTTCATTTCTAGATAAGGGGTCGCTCGCCCTTGGATGCATTTTTTACTTGATGCGCCTGGCAAGATATGTTCCAGGCTGGAGAGCCTCTCTCTCTCTCTCTCCTCTGGAGTAGGGAATTTATTCAAAATGCCTATTTTTTTTCCTTAATAATGTTTAGAAAAGTCTAAACGTGAATAAAAAATAATTTTCAAGAATTATTTTTTTCTTCTGTATGTCTGTTTGTCTCGATTTAGATTAACACGATAACTTAAGAACAAAAAGTGGTGGAAAATCCAATCGGATTACAAAATGTTTGTATTTTCAATGAGATGAGCTGCCTAGGTTTTGAGCTCTCTAATTCCAGAACTTAGGGCTCAAAAATGAAAGATATATTAATAATTTTTAGAAATGTGTACAAAAGTAAAAAAGAACCCTTTTGGAATAGATTTATTGAGATTTTCAGGCGTTGTCATGTAAAAGATATAAACCAAGAAAGAGGTTTTTCTCATAAAAAAAAATGAAAAATCACATTTTTGGCCTCTGGGCGAGACCCCATATAATTTTTGGCAAAACCGTCACGTGCTAAAATTCAACCTAAATGAATACTACAATTTGGGACTTTAATTGAGACCAGGGGTTCCGTAGTCTTTAACTGAGGACCCTTTGAAGTCGCGCTTGTCGCGAGACGGATTACAATACTTTACCCATGCTTCGAATTGGATAAAGTAAAAATTATAAGATTATATCTTCTAATGAATTTAAGCTGTTATGGATAATTTTTAATACACGACAGAAGGTAATGATGAAGATTTTTTTTACGTGTCTAATATATAAAGATTGGTTTCGCCTCGAATGACATACTCAATGGCCCAGATTGCTTTTGACACTTGGGTTCAATTTCGAAAGAGATAAATACAAGCCACCTCACTTGACCTCTCTGACAATACAATAATTTTATAGGTATATAAGAATTTATGATTAGCGTACTCAACGTTATAAATAATTTAAATTGATTGTTTTAGATACGTTATCAATATTAATGAAGAATATTCCAACCCATGTATTTATAATCGATGCATACATAGTTTGCAATCATGTCAGAAAAAAAATCTAGAAAGAATCAAAAGAGTTCTTTAAATGAATGAAAATTGCTTTATAAAAGAAAAATTTTACTTTAACAAAAATTCTAATCATTCCAGCAGCATGAAATTTCGCATGCTAGTAGAGTTTGGGACACAAAAAAAAGGAAAAATTCCAAAAATCCACTTTCTATCTTTCAACCCCTAAAATGAAGGAATGCAGATTGTAGGATAAATTTGCACCTAATTAATATATATGAAATGACTCTAGAATGCTAAAATTTGGCATAATGGTAGAGTTTGGGGTAGTAATATAAAGGAAAAATTGAAAAATCTAGACTTTCTCTCTTTCAACCCCTAAAATGAAGGGGTAGGATAAATTTTCATTTTTTAGATATGTAATGACCCTAGAATGCTAAAATTTGTCAATTTTGTAAGGTTTAGGGAATAATAAAGGGGAAAATTAACCACGAATACTTTACGCCTTAGGGCCAGTTCTATGTCGCAAAGTAAATGGCATTTTACCACTAACAAACGGTAGATGGTAAATGGAAGCACTAGGATGGCCAATCAGATGACAGGCACTGAAACTTTTCACTTTCAGATTTGACAGGCACTGAAACTTTCACTTTCAGTGCCTGTCATCTGATTAGCCATCCCAGTGCCTCCATTTACCATCAACCGATTTGTTAGTGGTAAAAAGCATTTACTTGCGACATACAACCAGGCCCTTAGTCTCGAAGGGGTGAAATTTGTAGGGTAAATTAACCTCCTTAAAAAAAATAATAATAAAGAAAAATAAAAGCTACTTACATATTAGCTTACAAACAGAAGATAAATCCAACCCAAAACATTCTGTGAAAAAATAGGCCAAGTTCGAAAAAATAGTGTAATCTAGTGTGCAGCCAAGAATAATTAAGTTGAGAAATTAGTACTTACAATTAAAATGCATTCTTTTCCATTTTGAATGATAATCTAAATTTATGGTTTATAAATTTTTAATTTAAATTATTTTCATGAAACTTGGTTGCTTGTGAACCGTTCCTGGAACATAATATTAATTCAGTTACAATAATCTTTAAAGAATTTGGTGTCGGTTCTAGGTGAAACATTTTAATAGATAATAAGTAAAAATATATTTTTCTAGGTGGGTTTCACAAATAAAACAAATATATGTTTTGAGTTTTTTATCTCGATATATATTTCGGGTTATGAGCCCATCATCAGGAGTTACAAAAGAAAACTAGTTTTCTTTGTAACTCCTGATGATGGGCTCATAACCTGAAATATATATCGAGATAAAAACTCAAAACATATATTTGTTTTATTTGTGAAACCCACCTAGAAAAATATATTTTTACTTATTATCTATTAATTCAGTTACCCTAAGGGCATAATGCATAACAGCCAAGTATCGTGAAAATAATTTAAATTAAAAATTTGGAATCCATAAATTTAGATTGTCATTCAAAATGGAAAGAATGCATTATAATTGAAAGTATTATTTTCTCAACTTAATTATTCTTGGGAAATTTAACTTAGCTCCACACTCGATTTCACTTCTTTTTCGAACTGGGCCTGTTTTTTCACAGAATGTTTGGGTCGGATAATATTTAATGATAATTTTAATATTTATTTATTATTATTTTATTTTATCAAGAAAAGAGGAGGCTGAGTGAGGTATTCTGTTTGTTATACATATATAATTAAATCGAATTAAATTAGAAAGATTATTCTTAAAGATTTTATTCACATGTCTTGAAGGTTTTATTTTTCCATTTATTTAATAAACTCATAATGTTTATCTTGTTAGAGATAAAAAAATAAAGATGAAGGTCAATCGAATGGAATGTTGACCAAGCCAACAGTGAAAGGGTCTATCTCTAGAAATGGAAAGTATTTTTTCTGCGCGTTTAGGGGAAAAGTACCGATATTTATAGAATATATTTATTTTAAGATTATTTTTTCTTGAGAAAATAAATTTTTCGACAACAAATAAAAGAGGAAGTTATCAAATTAAGTAATGGAAATTTTATTTTTGTGAAAAAAATTCCTTGGTTGAGATTATTCTAGATCAAACTACTTGGAGTTCAAAAAGGAGGTTTTTAGTATTTATGTCCAATTTTTCTTTTTTATTGATTATTTAAAATAAAATACATTTAATATTGGAAAAATAAGATGAAAAATAGTCCCTTCTAGGACCAACTCTTAAGATAATTTGCTTAAAATTCAAAATTTGATATAAATAACACTAGATCAAAGTGACTGCTGAGTGAAATGGAAATTTGGAATACACGTATGTAAGACAAGATAAGATTTTGATGAATTCTAAAGAGGTTTTTTGATAGACAGGCATTCAATGGAAAGGCAATTTCTTTATCTATGGGCTATTTCATGGAACCCACATTAAATTTCGGGCCCGGGTCCAAAATCTGAAGCGGGCCCTTATTATGGAATATGTTTGTTTTTTTATGAAGTGGAAAAAGTTGGTCACCCCCTATTTAGGCATTTTTTTTCCTAACATACCCCCTTAAAAAAATATGTCCAGTTCGGGCCCTGAGCCCCACAAGTGCTCTTGGACCACTCCCCTTGAGGGGGCTATAGGCTATTCAACTATAAAGGAGTGTACAAATAAGACCAAGAGCCTTATGAAGCTTTAAATATAAGGCGAAACTTCGCGAATTGATAAAGTGTTGAATCACGCTTATTTATCTATGATGTTTTATAGTTTGAAAAGGTCAGCTAGTAGTAAACAGAGTTTTTTAAAATTAAAATTTGCGCTCAACAATATCCCAAAACCATAGAGTAATATACTCTATGCCCAAAATAGACTTGTAGATTTGGAAACAATTTCAAAGAATGCGCGCAAGGTCTGGCACTGAATGTCAAGGAACAAATAGAAAATTTTACCGCGAAGGTGGCAAGAAAATGAATAATTTTACTCGGTAAGCCCGAGAGCCAGAGGAAGCATTCCTGTCGATTCACGCAAAAATTTTCAATTCTTTTTTCTTTTTTTATTGTTTTGAAAAATGTCTAGAAAATGGAGAAAAAACCAGTGTGTGGCTGGATTCAGAAATCCAAAATAACTTAAGAACGAAAAGTCGTAGAAAGTTCGGACTTTTGTGCTAAAATGGTTTTATTTAAATGCGGAAAATATATTAGATTTTGGGTTTTCTATCATTAGAACTTTTGGTTTAAAAATGAAGAAAACATTTTTTGAATTGTTTTATTGAGATTTTAAGTGTGTGTATATAATTAAATATATACAGGGTGGGCCATCTATACATGTGACCCATTTGTTTCTGAAATAAAAATTTAAAGAAAAACGAATCGATTTTTTCTTTGCATTAAGCATTTATTTTGGTTCAAGTAAATACCTACATCTCAGCTACTTTTCGAATATGATTTGGTTCAGGCGAGGGGTGAACCGAATTGGAATTAGGTGTACACTTTTTTGGAATTATGTGGAATTTTTTTGGAAATCATTAGATAATGCCCATTCATCTATTGTCTTCTACTTGGAAATGAAAGTGGAAGTAGGTGTACACGATATTAGGTCGCGGTTCACCCCTTTGGTTCAGGTAATTGCCTTTTGCTCTGATGACATAATGGCTCGTTTTTCGGTATTTTCAATCACTTTCCCAAGTGTTGCCAAGAACCAGCTTTCAACGCATAATCCATAACGATTTGAATTTATTCCCGTATAAAATACAAGCGACAAGTAAGATTTAGCCACAGGATAAATCGCGTCGGGTTGAATATGGCAAATTTCGAAAAAAGATGAATATGACTGGCCACCGCGTTCGCCTGATTTAATGCCGTTAGACTTTTATTTGTGGGGATGTTTGAAATCAAAAGTGTACATCGACTAAATTTTTATTTCAGAAACAAATGGGTCATATATAGATGGCCCATCCTGTAGTATATATATGTTTATATGTACAATATCATTTATTTGTTAGAGTTAGAGACTAGTTTTGAAGGATTAACCTTAATTATCAGTTTTTTTAATTAGAAATATTCTATTTATTATTTCCCATGGAATCAAATACCCGATGGGATGTAGGTAAATTTGTTTTTGTTGTAATAGCTACAGTGACTCTATAGAGACAGTGGCGACACGTAGGGTCATCCGCCATTTATAGTCTTATTTTAAATTGAAGAATATTAGGAAATTTAAGATAATATTATTATTATTACCTTTTATTTTTAATTAAATAATTTTTAATATGTGTAAAGAATGTGTTTTAGTATTAATTTTTTTCCTAATATTCTTCAATTTATAAAAATTTTTAAGAAAAAAATAAAAACCGACTTCAAAAATTAAATGCAACAAATATAAAAATACACTAAAAGGTATAAAATAATTATTATCTTATTTAGTTACAACTAAACGACGAAATAGTTAACACGAAATTACTTTTTAAAGTCGGTGCCAAACAAACTATACCTATAAGCGAGCGTACCCGCCAAACGTACTAAGTAAGATCCGTCGAGTGCGATTCATAAAAGGTATATGTTTGGCACCAACTTCAAAAAGTAATTTCGTGTTAATATTTCGTCGTTTAGTTGTAACTAAATAAGATAATAATTATTTTATACCTTTTAGTGTATTTTTATATTTGTTGCATTTAATTTTTTGAAGTCGGTTTTTATTTTTTTCTTAAAAATTTTTATTTTTCTCTTTTTAGTGATGTTATTAATAGTGATTATATCATCAGAACTTGACCAAATTAATATGACACCATCCCTAAGACACCCCCTTTCGGATAAAAAAAGAACCATCGAAATCGGTTCATAAACAAAGAGGTTAGAGTCTAAACAAACCTAATAAAAAAGGTCTAATACCTATGAAAAAAAATCGAAAAAAAAATGGGACCAATCGGAAGCTAGACTGGACCCAATGCAAAAAAAAATTTCAAAATCGGTTGACAATTGGCGGAGATATGAGGTAACATAGGCACAAAAAAAAAAAAAAAAAAAAAAAAAAAATTCAATCGAATAGAGAACCTCCTCCTTTTTTGAAGTCGGTTAAAAATAAGACTATAAATGCCGGATGACTCTACGTGTCGCCACTGTCTCTATAGAGTCACTGTAGTAATAGCGAGTTGGTAACATAATAAACATATGCCAATTTGAGAGAGAACATCGACCTTTTATATATGTACCTGCCCGGAATGTAATAACAAACAATGGAGAAAAGGGCTAATGGTTTTTCCCAATCTTGTTCCTTTACGATATTTTAAATTTTTCCATGTGCATTTCTGAAAACCTCAATTGTATTTCAGAAAATGTCAATTGTTTAGTTAGTTGTTTATATATGTTTATTTTCTTAAATACAATTGACATTTTCTGAGATTTTCTAATATTCAATTGAGAATTCTGAAATACAATTGTGATTTTCTGAAAAATAACTTGATATTTTCTGAAATAAAATTGGAAAAGGTGTCGTAGATAATTCAATTATTTACTATTTAGACATTATGATGTGAATTTTTTATACGATTTTAAAATTTTAAAAAAGATTCCATTACAGTTATTAATTTTGGGTCGTTTTCTGCTTTTATTAATTTGATACCTGAGTTATTATGTATCAACCATTCTGCTACTCTCGGCAAAACAAAATCTTTTCAATTAGAAGTTATAAGGATAAAGGAGTTAGTGAATGCGTTTGTTTGATTTGTATCTGATTTGACCGTGAAATAGCACCTCTGCTGGACCATAGCCAGATTCTTTTGGAAGAGGGGGATTTTTAGTAATTAAGGTTGTTTGGGCCTCTTTTCTAAATCTTTGATTTTAAAATGTTTTAAAACTTAAAATTTTGTGTTCGAAACTTACCACATTGGCTGGAAGAATATGTCCGGGTAAATATTTGACATTCTCGTGGGTGGTATTAATAATTTCGGTCAATTTCCTGCCAGCGATGATTTCCTCATAAACATACATGGTAACTCGGTCATCAAAGCCATCTAAAGCGGCTGCATTAGCACCAACGATTTTCGCGATTGCAGAACCCCTAAAAATTTTAATTATTACCTATTAATATTATTATATATCTAATATAAAAATATTACTATACACACCACACGACTTTCGGTTATTATTAACAAACCAATATTATTAAAATTAAAGACAGATGAGTTTCTAACATAACTATAATCGTCTCAATGTTAACTTAAGGATGTTCCCTAATAAATCGATTTTCTTCCAATCCTTTTAAAACTTTGAATACACATATTTATAAGTGTCCTTTATACGTAGAATTTTTTTCAATAGTCCTTGCGGCATTAAATTTGAGAATATTGAGCATTAAAATTTGCATATTTTACACACGAACCCTATCCCGATTGATGTTAAAGCGACTGTTTCATTAAATAACAATCTTAATTTTCTTGAAATTATTTTGAAAAACTGAGAATCATTAACTGAAGATAAAACAAATATTTTTCTTTTAAAATAATTGTATCAAGCGGTATTCGTTTTGTATGAAAAATGATAAAAGTTAGGTACTTTTGATGGTTTTCATTTATTCTCTCATGGCATGGCAAGTGAGAGATGGCGACTTGGCAATGTCGCACTAAAATTACTCAATTTTTCCATATCTAAAAAACTTCTGCAGCTGGTACATTTAAGATTTTTAGCTAATTCTCTCAACCTAACTATACTGTTCTCATCTGGAATTTTACATTGAGCTGTTTCATGAAGTGAAGTGAGTTTTTATTCTTTGTCTTTTAGCGTCGGTAAGCATGCAATGTTGCCAGTTCAGAGAAACGACGCAGTGAAAATATTTTTGCCTTTCTGCGCATGTGAGAGTAGGTGAAAGAGCGAACTGCATCTGAGCTATATTAGGGAACGTCCTTAAAAAAAAGACAATTGCAAGATCGTATCAAAGATCATGTTAGAAATTTAATATTTGAATTATAAACTATCGGCTTCAGCATGATTTAGGCTCATATTGGTTTAAAGCAGAGTTTCTCAAAGTGGGCGATATCGCCCCCTTGGGGCCGGTATAACATTACAGGAGGGCGGTAGTGACCTCACTTGGAATTGGGGGTGTTAATTTTAATTTTATTAACTTTTTCAAATTTGAACGAAAATTTGCACTATTATACTTGAAATATATCTAGATAGAGAGAACGCCCAGCTTTTCCCTCTGGTCTGGCAAAGGCCCTGTACTTAAGAAAGATCGCTACCCAAAGGGTTAGTGTTCGCCCGAATTTTATAACTTAAGAATAAATTGTTGCATTTTTCCAAAATAAAGAAACATACACTTTTGAAAAATGTCTCAAAAATGAGATTAAATTTACTATAAAATGGCATATGAAGAACAAAATTATTTATCTGTTTGTTCACTTGAAGAATGTAAATTTTCAGGGGGGGGTGTTGAGTAATTTTTTATCTGGACGTTAGGCCAAATAAGTTTGGGAACATATGGTCTAAAGTAGCGCTTCTTAAACGTTTTTATTTGGCGACCCCATTTTGACTGAGAACTCATTGTTGCCCTGGTTCGCTACACCAAAAATTCAGTTTCGCGACCCCGACCATAGTTTAATAAACCCTGGTCTAAAGCAACCGATTTAAGCCAAAGCCTTGTTGTTTAAATTACAAATAAAACTTGAATTATTTCTCGGCTCACAGCCAAGTTTCGGTTCAAATTCGTAGCTCGTGTTTCTAGTAATTTTTAGGTTCTAACCTTTTTGCTCAAAAACAGGATATAACGATTTTCTTTTTCATGTTAGAAGAGATTTTCTTGCCTTGAGAGACAAGAGTCAGCCCCAAGTGTTAAATTTACAATCCTTTTTTTTTTTGTAAAATTATATAATAATTTCAAGTAAATGAATTTATTTATTTGTATTTTTTTTTTAAAGAAACAGATTAATAAAATAACAGTGTACGAAATTCGACCTCATAAGTTACAGGTTCATAATTTTTTTTCAAACAAACTTATATAACTTTTCTCATAAACATAGATATGATTTTTATAAAAATTATAGACAACGAAAAGAGCATGTGATTCTCGATAAATACGGAAAAAATATTGTAAAAAATGGTTAAGTCGTTTTCCGAAAAAAAATTGTTGGATCGGTTTTAAAATCTAAAAATAAACTGACAAAACAAGGTACTTATAGAGAAGGTGATTTGAACCCAAACATTAGTGTGACCCTACAAATAATTTAAGTTTTAAGACAAATCTAGACTTAAAACAGTAAGGTTTTGGCTCACATCAGTCAAGGTACTTCTAGTGGGCTCATTTGTACATAAATTTGACTATGAATCTTTAAATGCTAATTAAAATCAGGAACACGCCGTCCCTATGTGCAAGGTCGTGTGACGCACGACGTCGCCAAGGTCTTAAAGGAGCCGTCAGGCACTTGATAACTTAAATTTGTATGTAACTGAGAGGGTCAAATAAAAAATTCCAACAAATAGTTATAAAGATTTTGTAGTAATTTGAACTTTGAAACTAAGTTGTGGGCGAAGTAATTTGGACTCATTGCATTTAAAGGCGCTCATCAGTATTTCGCACGACGGCGCCAAAGGGACTCGGCGCGTCCATGCTAAAAACACTAAGTTTTTGGTTCAAATCAACAAATTATGCATGCATTGGAAGGATTTGAGTCTAAACTTTGCTGTAGACAGATAATTATTAAGTTTTAAATTTTGTTTTCTTGTGAGTGACAAAGCAATGACTTTTAGTCGAGGTTTTCTTAAGATCTAGTGATCAAAAATCACATATTTTTATTGAAAACTCACACTCAAATTATAAAAGCAATCATATACTTCCATTTAGAATTAAAAAAGTGAATGTTAACTAGATAATATAGAAATTAGAAGACTTCAAAAAGAAAATATTCCATATAAGTTAAAATAAAAATAAATTTGAAAAAAAACTTACCAGTTGCCTGAACCTATGATGCATACTTTTTTCTTAGCTGTCATTTTTATAATAAATGTAAACTGATTGAATAAAAATAACCTTAACTTGTACAGATTTGTACGTTTCTTGTGAATGACAGCAGTCAACTGAGGGATCGAAAGAGTGGAGGGTGCTTAGAAAAGAGGGGCGAGAGGGGCGGTGTTCAAAAAGATAGGGGGGGTTGAGGGAGGGAAGGATAGTTTTAGTGAACTGGAAATTTTGTTGCGGCCGAATGATATAACCCCCGGTCTGTTATGTTAAACCTTGTACTTTGAAGCGGCCTTGCCGCGAAATCAACTTTGCTTTCATAACAGGAATACCAACCAAAGTTTTAAAATAAACTATGAGATGGAAAATTTAAAAGATAATAATATAATATTGATATAATAAGCCTGGTCATAAGTTCTATTTTAGGGGAAAAGGAGAGGACTTCCTATAATTCTTAAAAAGAAATAAAAAATCCAGAGCCGCGCCAAGCCATTCGTCCGCCCGTGTGCAAACTATAATTTTGCCCCCCTCCCCCAGAGAGTATAGAGATGCAACTCAATGTTAAAAGGCGGTTCCAATTTTTATGGTGACGTCACAAGCCGGCAGCGGGCAGCCATTAGTCGGGAAAGAAAAAGGCGGGAAATAGCATTAGTATTAGGAATCCATGGCTGTCGATTATTATTATTAGTAGTAGTATTATTATTATTATTAAGAATAGCAATCCAGAATGGAATTATTTTTTTGAGTAATTTTAAAATTAGAAAAAAAACTATTTCTTAAAATAAAATTATGAGAAAAAGGGAGATATGAAATAAAACTATAAATAAATATAATTATTTTTATTATTTTAATATAAAATTCAGATACAAAATTTTAACAAATTGAAAAAAAAAACATTTATAACAAATTAAAAAAAAATCTTGTCATGATGTCTTGCTGGATATCTGAAAAAAAAATATATATATATATATAAGTATATATTAAATAAACATAACTAGAAATTATAGTTGATTCTTCAACTTTGGCTGGTGACGTCACAAGCCGGCAGCGGCAGCCATTAGTCGGGAAAGAAAAAGGCGGGAAATAGCATTAGTATTAGGAATCCATGGCTGTCGATTATTATTATTAGTAGTAGTATTATTATTATTATTAAGAATAGCAATCCAGAATGGAATTATTTTTTTGAGTAATTTTAAAATTAGAAAAAAAACTATTTCTTAAAATAAAATTATGAGAAAAGGGAGATATGAAATAAAACTATAAATAAATATAATTATTTTTATTATTTTAATATAAAATTCAGATACAAAATTTTAACAAATTGAAAAAAAAAACATTTATAACAAATTAAAAAAAAATCTTGTCATGATGTCTTGCTGGATATCTGAAAAAAAAATATATATATATATATAAGTATATATTAAATAAACATAACTAGAAATTATAGTTGATTCTTCAACTTTGGCTAATGGATTAAATAATTTAAGATAATAGCAATAATATTAATATGAGATGGTATCATAAGTCCTTGTAATATGATCCCATTCGGCATATCCATTGGCTATCTTTACCCTATTATTTAAAAATAGATTCCTAAGACATTTTAAAAGATGTGGAGGGTCATAAAAATGGACGATTTCTTGATCATTAATGGAAAATAAAAAATTGTCTGCATGTCTTTTTGTGGATTTAATGTAATCTTTGATGAGACTATTTATCGCACTTTTATTAGTTGGTCCTTGGTCGCAGATGGTCGCAACTACAACAAAACCACAATTTTGCAATTCCATAATGATTTTAATAATTATGTCTTTTAGAATACAAGATGAAGTAGTGTCTTTGCAAAAATAATAGGCAATAGGCAATTTCCATTTTCTGTTTAGACCCCTTAACATAAATACAAGAGCATGGTTGGCCAAAGTTTTTGTTTTCCCAAAAGATCCGAAGTCCTCAAACCCTTCAATTTTATCATTGAAAGAATTATAAGAAAAGCTACTTTTAATAGCCATTTCATCCCAAATAAGAGCTACTGCGCGGTCAATTACAGAAGATTTTTCATTGCTCTCTTTCAAAAAATCCATTATTTGTATATTTAAACCCGGAGAAAAATTAATATTATGAAGGATACTAGCCAATGTTCTAGGGCTGGGCAAAACAATGAGATGTCTTAGGTAATTATACGTTTTAGGGCTTCTTTTATATACTGACAGAAAAAATTTTTTTCTTTGTCAGTCCACCGGCGTCCCTTTGGTGGTCTTTTTTTGTTTCTTAATTCACCTGATAATATTAAATTTTCTGCTAAAGAAAGTTTTCCCGAAATAATTTCTTTGATTTGATTATTTTTGATTAATTTTTGAAAATTTCTAAAATAATTATTCAATTTGGAATATTTATTACTAATTCTTAACAATTTTTTTTTTTAATGTCCTAGCTGCTTGTAAAATTTTTTTTTTTTAGGTGTGATATCAGTTTTCGTTAAATTGCATTGTTTTAAAATATTAGACGAATATCTTTTTTTTTGATTTGTTGGTCTTTTTATAAAGAAAGGTTCTGAATTATTTTCTGAATTTGAAGGGCCCTGGGCAGAAAGTGGCCTTACACCTAAATCATCTAAGTCAGAATTTTGAAAATTTGGTAATGTACCCTTATTTTCTAAAGAAATAGGACTAGTTATTATTGTAGAACTGACTGTCTCTTCAAAAGGAAAATAACTAATATTCTGGGGATCTTCATTTAAACATTCAAAATCAATTTCCCTAAGTTCATTTGAATTTCCCAGAGAAGACGAATCGTTTATTCCTATTGCATTATCCAAATTTAAGTAAGAATTTTGTATAGAGTCAGGAAATTCGAAATTTTGATTCTCGGTACTATTCCTATCTACTGAAGAAGATACTAAAAAATTAGAATTAGCTAAGGAGTCATGATTTTCACTTAAAATTGGTGGAGGATTAATGTCAGGGAGGGCGTTCCAAACCAACAAGCCATTAGCCCTAAGATTATTCTGACTGAAATGTTTAGAACATATGCATAGGTTTACTAATTTTGAGTTAATTTTGATGGGAAGTTTGGGGTTTGAAGCAAATGCCAGCCACTTAGAACATCTAGTTTCCTCTTTAACTGGAAATCTAAAAACTTTAATTTTGAATCTAAATCTTTATATTGTTTCGAATCACAAAGATAAACAGAACAGACCCTGTGACCTTTCATTTTTTTTTTTTTTTTTTTTTTGAATTATCAAAGTAGTTTAAAAAAAAATTATATAGATAGATATATAAGAATAAAACCTTTATACCCAAGTTGCTTGGAAAACTTAATTGCATTAAATATGGAAGAAAAAAATTCTGTAAGCAAATACCTACTGGTGGAGCTGATGGATGTTTAGGAAATCTTTTTTTTTCTCTTTCTTATAAGAGCCGTACCTATAAAAAATAAAGATAAATATATATACAATATACAGAGGTGCCCTCAGGGGGGGGGGGGGGGGGTTGAAAATTGATGCAAAATTAGCATTATATGATATATGTAAATAAAAACGTTTAAGTTAATAATTTCAACAAAAGGTAATAAAAATCTCTTCTAATTCTTTAGAAGTGGTTTAAAAAATATAATTGGGGGTTATTTTCCATGAAAATAGGGGGTGGAATCATGAGGTAGGGGGTGGAAAACCCCTGCAATATATTGGACTGAACTTTTTATTGATACAATAAAAAATTTCTAGGAAAAATATATTTTTTTCAATAACATATGTAGAAATGGACTACAAATTTAAATTTTTAGTTAATTAAAAGAAATCAAAATTTATTAATATCAAATGCAGAAATGAATTTAATTACGATTTATTATTCCTTATGTTTGAGGCATCATTCAACAAATAAGGTGAAATATTGAAATTTACTATTTAATTTATTTATAACAGTTGAATGACCGTTAAATTTGAATGATATACAAACTCCCTAGCAATTTTACTTAGCCTAAATTATTTTTAATATAAATAAAATGAAATTAATTGACAGAAATGACAAAATTACCTTTTGGAATGTTCTTATCTTATGTATTATCTGTTTATTATCTTTATTATTATTATCAATTAACAATTTTTTAATAATTAATATAATATATATATATATTACAGTTGTTCCTAAAACGTCAGAATAGAAAAGAAGACAGTAACAGATCTTAGGCAACTTAATAACAGAAAAATTCATAATAAATTATAGAAAATTTAAAAAATTTTAAATTTTTTTTTAAATATAAAATTCTAGGCAGTTTTCACAAAAATACACCATTCTTCTTAAAAAAAAACGAAAAATATATATGTAATTATTTTATTTTTTGGTGAAAATATGTTGGCGTCCTGCGCCTGTGGGAAAGAAAAATTGGGACCGATTTCCCTATCTAAGTTGCAGCCCCTGCCCTCCCCCTTCTAAAATTGTAACTAAAATTTAACACATAAAAAAATTATCACCCCCTTACACCTTCTAGCTAAAAATTAATACATAGGTAGGCACATATAAATAATAAATAAATCTGAGCTTTGCGCATGTGTTCTTGTGGAGAGGGGATGGCTAGGGTGACACTTTTCTCCATACCCTAAATTACATGATTTTCACAAAGAGGGACGCAGAAAATCTTTCCGCTCCTTAGGGGGCGTCAGCTTTAAAAAGGTTGAGAATCACTCGCTTAGACTCTAGAGCAGTGTTTTTCAACATGTGGGTCGCAAAACTCTATTAGGGGGTCGCGAAGCCTCAGTAAAAAGTGTATTTAGCCGATATCTAATTATAAAAATTAATCAAAATGTTGTACGGATTTGATATTTGTAACATATTATAATAAAATACATTATAAACACTTATTTTTATTGTTGTAACTTTTCGATTTAATAGTTATCAAGGGCGGATCCAGGGGGAAAGGGGGCGGAGGGGGGCGACCCCCCCCCCCCCATAGAGGCCCGTGCCTGGCGGGAGTGCAACACGTGCGTCGCACGCAGAGGCCAAAAAACGGCGGCCAAATCGACAGGGAATTTATAACAATTTTTTTTTATTTTAATGAACTTAAAATATGAGATATGAAATTTGTATTTTTTTAAAAAATTTTAAAATTGAAAATAAAGTTCTATGTGTGTGTGGGGGGGGGGGGCGTTTCTGACTGAATTTATAACAATTTTTTTTATTTTAATGAACTTAAAATATGAGATATGAAATTTGTATTTTTTTAAAAAATTTTTAAAATTGAAAATAAAGTTCTATGTGTGTGTAGGGGGGGGGGCGTTTCTGACCCCCCCCCCCCCCCCCCGCGCTTGGACAATTCGATCGCGACACACTTTCGAGATAAAAAGTAGATCTTATATACATCGTGCACCTTATATACATTCCCTCCCCCATAAAAAATTCCTGGATCCGGCCTTGATAGTTATTTACTTAATAATCAATTATTTAATAATTATTATTTGATAATTAAGTTAAATAATTGTTAAAAATAATTATTAAGATTTTTTTGAGTTCTAATTGATTCGTGTATTTTGTTTATTTGATGTCGTATAAAAAATAGTTCTTATGAAAGTTGTTCAGTTTCTGTTGTAGATTAAGTAAACGTATAGAAAAATATAGGGTTCTCTTTAAAAAACAGAACTTGACATTGAAATACCCTTGAAATCTTGTTCTACGTCGACAAACAATAGCGTAGTTTAGTTTCCCCCTCGATATAAACAAACTTTTATTTGAAACTTTTTTCCATATAATGCACTGTTTTTGAATTATAAGACTCTCTCAAGATAAAAAAAACTCACCCGGTATATGAAAAATATACAAGTTGAAGTTGAAATATTTGATGATAAGTTTCAGGACTGAGAAAAATGTTAGATATTTAAAAAAAAAGTATTTGAAATTTCTTTAAAATATATTACAATTAAATTCCCTGATAATTCCAGGTTTGACGTGTTGAAATGCATGGAAGCAGCAGAGTTAACAAGATTTAAATATGTTCAAAAAACATTAGTAAGTTGACCATTTGGTTTCAATGTCGACAATGCAGCAGCCAGTATTCAATTGGACCTGATAAATTTGCAATCAAATTTACTGCTAAAAAAACAATACTGGAATTTTATACTTCTTTAAAACCAGAAATCTTTAAAAATATTCTGGATTATGCACAAAAATATTTGGCTTCAACTTACATTTGCGAAGCCACATTTTCGTTAATGAAACATACGAAGAACAAAAACAGATGCAGAATAACACATCAAAATTTGGAAGGAGTTCTTCGAATAGCCACTGGCCAATTAAATCCTAATTATGATATATATTAATAAATCAGGTGGATTCCAAATTTAACCCCACACACAAAGTAAAGTTTATTGTATTCATTTCGTTACATAATAAAAATGTTCATTACAAATTTTATTTTTATCTATAATGAATTTGTATTGGTATTATTTTTATTTTTACTAAGTTTTTTTTAAGGGCTTCGAGCAGTGGTAAATTCTTCGTGGGATAAATTAAAGAAATTAGGTTAAATGTCAAGTCCTAATGTCCTAGAGATATGCAAAATTTTATTTAGTTCTCACAAGCAGAGATTACGTGAGGTAGAGAGAGGTCATACCATCCTTGTTAAGGTTTCCTTAACAACTTATGGCAAATGTCGGGATGGCTAATGCGTCGTTTGCTCCTGGTATCGAGTTTTTGAGCAGGATTATTTAAATTACGTTTTGTCTTTTGATGGAAATCATGTTATTTGTTAATGACAATAAATTTCTATTTTTTTTTCTTTTTTGTTTGTTAATTGTCAATTTCTTTGTATTTATGTTTATTAATTTCTGTAGTTAATTTGTATTGATGTTTTGTTGATCTGCCACCGAGGACTTGTGCCTCTAAGCAGGTCGAGTAATAAAGATTTATTTATTTATTTAAATTTATCTCCAACTTAATATGTGTAATCAAATGGCTATCAAGGCTGGTCTTATAAGGATATCTCAGAACATCTATAAGGTTTCTCTCCTGTATGTATCTTTAAATGATTTGTGAGAGCAGATTTATCTGAAAAGCGTTTTTTACACTGATCACAGCCAAAAGGATTTTTACCGGAATGTATCCTTATATGCCTTCTGAGAGAAGATTTAACTGAAAAAAACTAAATTTTAATGTGAAACAAGTGACCTAGAAAACCTAAGTCATAGTATATAAATATTTCTTATAATATTTATTTACTTTTATCTTTATTAAAGTTGTTTCACGTTGCAACAACATCACAATCTCTATTAATTACTTTTCAAAATTATATCCTAGAATCCCTATCTAAGATTTATCATTTAATGAAAAAAAACTAATTTTAAATGAATCTGACATTTATAATAAATATTTTCTAAGGATGAATTAATATTTAGTATTATGAGAGAATTCTTATTTTATAGTGTGTGGCCCCTTCTATATAAATCCACTTCCCTCTTTTACTTCGAGAAAAATCCATTAATTATTTCTACAGCAATAGATTTTACAACAGTTTATTAATTCGAAAATTATAGATAATCTAAAATATTGAGCTGGTCAAACAATTTACGAGTCAGAAAATTTAATTTTCTGGGTGAATTTTAAATTGCTCTTGATGTGAACTTATTTGTGAAATATTAGGTGGTTTCACACGGAAATTCTATTTTTTTTCTTTTTTTTTTTTTAATGCAATCGAATGCAAGAACGGGCGAACCAGAAAAGATGCAACCCCTATGGATCTCGAAAGACCCTTGCATTACCGAAGAGAAGGGAGAGTTGATTAAGTGAGAGGGTGGAGACGTAGGTGTTTATGCACTCGGCTTTTGAAGGTTTGAAGATTATAAGGGCTGGGAAAGATGGAGGCTGGGAGCCAGAATCATCAATTAGCCTGACGGCTCGTTTCTGAATTGCATCCAGGGTAGCAAGAGAATATTTTGAGGCTCCTCTCCACAGATGAGGGCCATATTCGAGACAGGGGCGGATAGATGGTGAGAAAATGTAGGGGCGTGAAAAATCTCTTAGACCTGAATAAGAGGCCAATCTTCCATGCTGCAGATTTCGCCACGAGAGTGAGATGAGAGAGATGTGTTCGTTCCAAGACAGGTCAGATGCGACAGAGACGCCCAACATGGATAGGCTGCCACACATTTTCAGGGTCTGTTAACTCCAAAATTTCGAGATTCTCCTTGCTTTTTGTCCTAAAAACCCGGCACAGCTCGCCTTCTGACGCAATGTCCTCTAATTCATAAAATTTCGAGACTTCTTCCATTCGAATTTTTAAATTTAGAGCTGTAATTTTTGCCATGCAGGGTGTAACAACGATAGAGCAATGCTCCAATCGCTTCCAATGAGGATAATAACAAGTCCATATAGGACACGTATATCGGCGAAAACACTCGCTTAATGTGATTCAATGATTAGTAGGGTGGAGTGAAAAAACTAAAATCAAAAATTTGAAACGGGCGTATGCGGGATGTTGCCTAATACAAAGTCCATTTATAATATAAAATCTGGGCTAAATCAAATTATATCTTAAGGTGCCCCTTCAAGTGTGTATTGCGCCGGCTCGACGTGAATGCACTTTTGACGTTGACTGATGAATTCTCTCTGAAAACAACCGAAAACATGCCGCGCTGGTCAATAAAAATGCACATTGCACAATCCGGAAATAATTTTAATTGACGTTAAGCATTCCAAATAAGAGTTATATGAGTTTTCGACGGTTTCTGGTGCTAAAAACTACGAAAATTTTGGGCTTTTTTTATATTTTGCTTATAACCCGAAAATCATGCGTCCTACAGAAAATTTTACTCTTATCAAAATGAAAGAGCATAACATTACGCGTCGAATAATCTACTTATAAGTTAAAATATCATCAGCCGTTTAGCAACAATCGATCGTCAAAATAGGCAATTTACCAAGTGAATTATGCTCATTAGGGGGTCACAAGAAACATCTCTACCAATTTTTGCGTCGCTAACCCCCAGAATTGTTACCAATTGGTTAAAAAACGGGATTGCTACCATTCATCTTAATAATTGGACAACGGTAACTCGTGCCGCAATGTGGTTGAAAAAATTGGAGTTTTTCATTCCTAAAATGAAAACCACTCATCCTAGAAACTTGATACTTGTCTCGTTTTCGAAGAAATTTTGTTGTCTTGAAGTTTTATTTGAGCCACTTTTTTGTTAAATCTTTTAGATTAGAAGAATCCAGCATTTTCCAAGACGGGACATGATCCGAACTTATTGCGGCACGGGTTGTCAAATTAAGATGAAACTTTGCCAATCTCATTTTTTAGCCAATTGTCAACTATTATGGGGATCAGCACCATAATTCGAAAACTGGTTTATTTTGATCCCATAATGAGAATAATTCACTTTTCCGCAAAGTTGGTAAAACTGCCTATCTTTGACGATCAATTGTGGTTCAAAGGCTAAACTGATTTTAAGTTTCCCGTAGCATATTCCTCGAGAAATTCTATGCTCTTTCATTTTGGTAAGAGTAAAATTTTCCGAGATTTTTGAGTTATAAGCAAAAATCTGAAAAAAGTCCCCAATTTTCGTCGTGGCAAATGGTGACCTTAAGATTGCATCGTAGGAAGTTCAAATTTCACACACATGATTACACTTATAGGTTACCTGTAGTTTTGGCCCGTGGAAGAAAAGAAGGTGGTGGGCGTAATATTTAAATAAATTATAAATTTTAATATGAAGATTGATACATGATATTTAAATCAAATTTAAATATTTCTAAATCGAAAGATGAAAACCACGTTCTTTTATTTTCAATATTATTTGCAAGTATTCTAAATTAATCAAAGGAGTTTTGGATATTTTAGGTAGCGCGGCTTTCAAAAGCTAATTCATTTATTCCATATATATAAAATTAAGGTTTTGTCTGAACATTGGTCCAAATCACGCCAAATTTTGGTTGCCCACGTTTCAAGCAAAGTTATGAACGAAAACACCCTCAACAAAATTCCTGTCTGTCTGTCTGTCTGTACGTTTCCGTGGTTTCCGCGAAAATTTGCTCACGATTCACGTAAAAACAGCTGAAGAGATTATTATGAAATTTCAAATTTGCATCAGATGTCTTCTAACTTATGTTTATAGATATATAACGTTTTGATATTTTGACCCCAAAAGTGGGTTTGGGGGGGGGGGGGGCGCACGAATTAAAATTGTCAAATAACTCGTAAACTATTAACTCTACGGCAAATGTTATTATGTGCAAAGTTGTAGTTAATGTTATTTCTGATAACTTTTGTTTAAAAAACTCAACAAAATTTTGTATACATAATCTGTGGGTCACTAGAAGGCTAGAAATGCAAAAGCTAACCACTCAAAATGGGAGGGGGAGAGTCAAAAAATAAAAATTCTTACCCTTGGAGGCAAACTCAACAAAATTTCTATTTTTTTTTTTTTTTTTTTTTTTTATGATAATGATGAGAGAAGGAGTTACACCAAAAAAGGTGCAACCCCTAAAGGCCTGGGTTGGCCCCCTCCATCGTGAAAAGAAGAAGAAAGAATTTTATGGGTTGGGCGGGGGTCGAAGGTATCTGTGGATACGGGTCTTAAATAGCTGAAGGTTATAAGTCGCGGGAAAGATGGTGGCAGGGAGCGAGTTCCAGTCTCTGGAGGTCAAAGGGATAAAAGAGTTGGCGAACGCGCTTGTTCGACTTTTATCCAATTTGACAGCGAAGGGGTGCTGAGCGTTAGAAAACCGCGTGTTTCGCGTAAAGAGGGCATTAGGGGGGATAATTGATTTCAGCTCGACTGAACAGACACCGTGATAGTATCTGTAGTACAGGGAAAGGGCAGAAAACGGTTCTTCGGTGAGCCAGGGAGTCGAGTGAGTTGGTTAGAGCCGGTTCTCCTATTAGTTTAATTGCTCGCTATACTTAATTTGAGGACCCCTAGAGAGCTAGAAATGCCAAAACTGGGTGCGTGGGGTGGAATAGAGTGGGGTGAGTTAGGGTATGAAAGAGGGTAGAATGGGGTGTGAGGCGGAGCAAGGGGGAGGGGTAGGAATACAGGGGGCTAGGCGGGGTGTGTGGTGCGCGAGGGTGGTGGAAACTGGGTGGGTGGGGTGCGGGTAGTAGTTCAGGGTTGGTGGAGTGGGGGGTTCAGGTGAGGGTTCAGAGGCGTAGTGGGGTACTACGGGGGTGGGGGCGGTGGTTGGGTACGGGTACATGGTACGGGGGTGCTGGGTGGGTTTAGGGGTGTGGTGCGTTGGGACTGGGGTGGGAGGGTGGGGTTCGTGGGTTGGGGGTGCAGGGGGCGTGTCACCTGGTTAGCAAGAGGGCCACCGAAGGCGGGCGTAGCAGCTAGTTATAACTATAATAACGTGATTCAAATATGAGTTTTGAAAAACCTATAAATTATACTTATACTTTCCTCCACAATTTCATAAATAAAACAGTATTTAGGCCTCAGCACATAATATACCAGCTAATGTATGGAAAACAGGAGGGGTCCAGGGGCAGGGAGGGGCAGCTGCCTAAGCGCAGTGGTGGTAGTCCAGGTCTAGGGGGCGCACCCCCCCCCCTTGGTAAGACCATGGATGATAGATACATTGACAAAAAATTTAAATAAAAATTAATAGGGATAATTGGAATATAAAATGCTAGAAATGTTTTTACTCTGCATTTATCATATTATAGTTTAATATTGTTTCAATGAATAGAATGTTTTTTTCTCCAATTAATTTGTGTCCTACTTACTTTTCATTGTAAAAATTTGGTTACCTTAATTAAATAATCTCATATTTCCCCTTTAAGATTAATATATCTTTGAATGTCCCTCATAGAGAGATAAATAGCTTATAATTTAATCAGTGGTGTTGTGCTAATTTTTTTTACCGGAACGCGTATATATAATTATATAGACAGGGCCGATCCTGGGTAGGCGGCCGCTCTGTGCGGTCTCATGTCCCAAATTTAACGACGGGGGGGGGGGGATTTTCCATGATAATCCTGGCGGCGACGTTTTTTTTTTTTTAGGTCTCATGTCCCAAATTTGACGACGACGGGGGGGGGGGGGATCTTATGTTTTCTTTAATCTTTTGGTCAAACTGTCATACAATTTTTACTCAACTATTATATAATAATCAACAAACAATAGATAGGCTCTTCTTTTATACTATATATACTTAAAAAAAAACGTTCCGGACTCCGGTTCACGGTTCGGAAAAACAAGCCGGTTCGTTCCGGTTTTTGTTCCGGTTCGGGTTCGGTTCAAACCCTTGTTTATAATAATACATATAAAAATTCGTCAAAAATTAGAAAAAAAAATCAGCAATTCTTTTTAATTTTTTTTTCAATACGTCAGCCAATTCTCGTTATCAGAAATCATCTTTAGTTCCGGAACGCGTTCCTGTCCAAAAAGGAAGTACCGGAACGACGTTCCGGAGCGTTCCGGCTCGACAACACCACTCGAATTTAATTACGGCATAATACAAATAGATAGTAATTATTCTCTAAATGTGATATCTTAAATTATTTGATAATTTAAACAATACCTACTAACCTTTATGAATAGGATAATTGTTTGGATTGTTGAGAATTTTATTGATATCAACAATTCTAAATGTATCCATTATGCTTAATTATATCTTGCAAATATTTTAATTGAATAAACAAAAAACAAATTGTTTAATATTAAAATCTATTAGCCGACTCTATTGCAATTTGAAATGTTCGGCTTGGCGCTGATTGGCTCCTGACACAATCGATGACGTCACAATAGCGCCAAACCAAAGGAATTTGAATTTAAAAACAGTACAGTGGAAATAATTTAACGCAAAAACGCTTAACATGAAAAATCGCTTAACACGAAATAATAATGCGATAAATAAATGACTAGGTATTTTTGCCCTTCCCCCATTTTGGGTGGTTAGTTTTCGAATTTTTAGACTTATAGAGGCTCACTGATTAAATATATAAAATTTGGTTGAGTTTGGTATAAGGCCCTCTATATTTTCATTTTTTGACCCCCCCACCCTCATTTTGGGTGGTTAGTTTTTGCATTTTTAGATTACTGTGTGCCCACTGATTATGTATATAAAATATGGTTGAGTTTGCTCAAATGGCCTTCTGTGGGACAACGGATTATATAATGTACTAGCTGCAAGGCCCGCCTTCGAAGGCCCTCTTGCTAGCCAGGGGGCACGCCCCCTGCCCCCCCCCCCCCCCCCGCACCATGCCCAACCCCCGCCCCCACACCACCATCCCAACACTCCATTCCACACCCTAACCCACTAACACCCCACCCCCAAAAACCCTCCAGCACCCCCGCCCCCGCACCATGCACCCGTTCCAAACCCCCGCCCCCACACCACCACCCGCACCCCACCCACCCCGGACTCTACCCCGTGCCCTCCAACCCTGAGCACCACACCCCCGCCTAGCCTCCTGGGCCCCACCCCCGCTATGGCCCCTGGACTCCACCCCGCACCACCCCTGCACCCCCACCATACTCCGGATCACTCCTCACCCCCCCCCCATTTCACCCCCCGCACCCACCCTCCGCACCCAGTTTTTGCATTTCTAGGCTTCTAGAGACCCACAGATTCAAAATTTGGTTGGGTTTGGTAGAAGGGTCTAGATTTTCATTTTTGACCCCCTCCCCCATTTGGGTGGTTAGTTTTTGCATTTTTAAATTAGTGTGGGCCCACTGATTATGTATACAAAATTTGGTTGAGTTCGCTCAAATGGCCTAGATTTTTTTATTTTTAACCCCCCCCCCCCGCCCACCAATATTTTGGGTTGAGATGCACCTTAATCTGAATGGACCAAAACTACGTGTGAAATTTGGTTTCGATATTCACATTAGTTTTTGAGCTGGTTCGTCCATAAAAATTTAGTAACGCACAGACTAACAGACAGAACAATTATTATCTCGAAAAATATAATTTTTTCAATGTTCACTTATTAGGGCTTTTTAGTAGACCGTAATGCCATATGGTTCCGGCCAATTTTTTTTAGACAAAAAAGTTTCAGCCGTTTTTGAGATACTTCGAAAAAAAAGAGGAAAAAACAACTTTTTTTCATGCACGATTACAATACTTGACCATACCCTCTGTATGGTAAAGTAAAAAAAAATTTTCTTTTAACACCAAACAAAAATCGCTTAACATGAAAAAGATTTTGCTTCTCGGAATGAATAAGTTATATTTTCCAAAAAAATAATAACTTTTTTATTTGGTTTTGTAAAAAAAAAAATAAAATTACATACATATATAAAATTTTATTAAGTTTTTATTAATATTTTAATTCATTTTATTGTTTTTTATATGGATACATAAATTAAGGGATAGTACATGATTCTGTTGATAAAAGAATCATGAGGTCACGTGGGCAGGGAGGCAAACCCCTGAAGTAGGTAGGTAGGGCATCCTTGTTTTTACTCAATTACTGAAAGCCCCGAAAGACAATCAACTTAAAAATTTCTATATGAATGCTAAAAGTACTGTTCTTTTGACTCAAAATAAAAAAATGTAAGATTCTGGAACCATTTTTTAAAAAGGCCCAAAGTTAAAAAAATTTCTCCAAAACATAGCTATTGGCCCCACTACTAGTCATTGGCCCAGTCTACATAATTAACGCACATAAACTAAAATAATTTGCATACTATCCTTACGTTTTTATTTATTTTTCCCTTGGAGAAATAATACGACTCGGCAAAAATTGTTTATCCGCCATACCAGATTTTCTATCATCAAAACATCTTGCCATCACAACTAACATAGATGCCCCGTAATTTAAAACTTGTCTCTACGCCTTTTTGACGTTTATATTTCTTATTCTAGTCGTTTAGAGAAGTATGAGCCAATCAATGTATGTGGGCCAATCACTATATCCTATACCCTATATGTACTTCTTTCTCTCTGCTATTCATTGTATATATCAACGACTTGATCGTAGCAGAGGAAAATGTGATACTCTTTGCTGACGACACAGCAATAGTCTATGGGGAAAAACGAGCTACTTCTTTCATCGACCGTGAATACATCGTTACTTGGCGTATCGCGGTGGTTTAAGGAGAACAGCCTCCAGTTAAATATCGAAAAGACTCAAAACATACAGTTTGGAGAGTATGGATCCGTACAACATAATTTAGGCTTGAATGATTTCGGAGCAATCAGAATTATAGACGAGGTGAAGTTCTTGGGACTAAATATTGACAGACATCTTCTTCTTCTTCTTCGAGTGCCATACCCGAAACGGGTGTCGGCGCCTCTCCACATATACCTGTGCTGAGTGTGTTTAGTTGTTTTACACAGATATACAGGACCTACTTTTTAACGCCGGTTCCGAACGGCTAATTTGGAGAGGTGACTAGGCAATTATACTCTTGGTAGGTTGCCATTACTTTCCAAGAGGAGGCGACTGCAAATATCTATCTGCCGAGACTCGGTCTCGAACCAGCGATCTTCGAGTCAGCGATCCGACACTCTAGCCACTGACCCACAGTCACCTCGTCAGACATCTAAGCTGGAGTAATCACATCAATATGATTATACAAAGGGTCAATAAATATGGTTTTCTGATCCGCACTCTTCGACATACGGTTCCTCTGAGGGTTCTCTTAAATATTTATTAAGCCTATGTTGAAACCAGTTTGAGATATGGTATAGTAATTTGGGGAGGGTCTACACTTGCTAGATTGTTTACTGCACAAAAAAGGTGTGTTAGAGCTATTGAAGGGGCGGGACCGAGAACTCACAGCAAAAGTATCTTCCAAGAATTGAACATTTTAACTGTATATGACGTCTGCGTTATGGAAAGTGTTTTATTTAAAAAAAACACACCCAGAACTTTTCATAAAAATATCTTTAGTCACGAATATAACACTAGATGCAGGAATGATCTGAGGATAAATGCCAGTTGATTGTCTTTGACATTAAAAAGCCCAGTTAATAACGTCATAAAAATTTACAATAAGGTACCTTTAGAAATTAAGAGTTTGCCAACGCTCTTTCTTTTGAAGACAAAACTAAAATGCTTCTTGCTAACTCTAAATCTCTATAGACTTGGACGAGTTGTAGGCATAATTTGCAATTTGTGAATTAAGTATGTTTTTTGTATTGTGTGTATGTTCTTTTGTTTTCTTTTTTATGCTAGAAGAAAAGAAAAAAAAATGTTAATTTAACTGTTCATCTTTAGGAACTTTAAAGATAGCATTTGTATATTTGTGTGCTTTTGATCTGTGTTCTTTGTTGTACTTCCAAAATGCATGATAAATGTGAGCATGGACTCCCGTGTGACTCCTGAGTAGGGGCCTTGCTGGGATAAAATAATACACATTATTATTTTTTAACCTAAGATTTAAATTTAATAATTATTAGCTTAGTACAAGAGGAAGGAAATCAAATTAAGTCAATAGATTACAATTCATTAACCATAATATGAAGCAAATTTATTTGATGGTTACAATCGAATAAAGTAGTAATAATATGAAACACAAATAAACAACTTAATACTACACAATATTAAGATTATCTGATCAGATATCATAGTTAAACGTTTCGGCCGAACTACTCACGCGCTTTCGACTTCCCGGTCACTTGGCTGTCCACGCAAGTAGGGCTCCTGCCCAGCACACTAGCGGCTCAAACTCGCAGGGCGCCTCGGCGCCCTTCCTGACGCCGTTCCCTCACACAGCTGACAGGGCAGCCTTCCTGCTCTCCGCCATGCACCGGCCACGTCGATCTTCACCCATGGTCCACGGCCTCACACAGCTCGCAAGGTGGCCACGTCGCTCTGGTTAGACAGCCCGCAGTTGTAAGGCTGGATTTCCGTCAGACACAACACCATCAACGCTATCATCCTCTCGGTGCACATAGCTCGCAGGGCGGCCTCGTCCTCTCGTCTTAGACAGCCCGCAGGCTCACACAGTCGCGAGGCGGCCGTGTCCCCGAAACACCGGCTACAGCCCGCCAGGCGGCATCCCGGTCCTTAGCACATTGTCGTACACACACACGCCGTACCTCTACCTCGCCCCCGGGGGTTGGGGCGGCCACAGCACACATCTGCACCCCGCCCCCGGGGGGTGGTCACACAGTCCCTCGCACGCGTTTACATCTGCCCCCGCTCGCAGGGGCGGCCGGCTGGCCCACCCCCCAGCCGTTAGCTTTGCTGTTCCAGACTCGAGTCCCCTTGCGTCCGTCGGTAGCCCGCGCCCTCGCTGTCACCAATACTTTTACATCCCCGTGTCGGAGACACACCGACAGCCACTTCATCTTTCTCACGCACTCACACTCTCGTATCCGTTGGTCACTTGGCACACAGACAGGCCCGCCTCCTCCTCGCGTCTCTTCGTCTCTCGCCCAGGGTAGCGTCTGTCTCTCTCCCACTCCCTTGATCGGGGAGCTAATATTCACTACACTGGAAATAGGCACGGCGCCAACCTGTCTCGCTGCTAGCTAAGCAGTTTCCGGAGGCTACTATCTATTCCAACAAATTAGACTTTCTTTAACTTAATAAATAAATTACAGGCTAAGTATTCGCTAAGGGCTGTAGCCCTTACATCCTTTTATACTAAATATTATATTCGTTAAGGGCGGCCAGCCCTTACATCCTTCCCCGTTTTCAAAAGATGTCTATGCCCTTAGGCATAGACATCCTTTTACAGCTCACCCGGGGGGTGACGCACACACACTAATACAAAGGGGATCAATCCCGCGTAGAAGGGAGCGCATCGGTCATCTCTTACACATTCCACTATCCTCTGATGACGGATACCTTCCCTTCCACGGCCCCAACTCGTTTAAGGCGACCCCTGTCACAGGTCCCACGGTGTCATCGCCCTCCTTCATAAAATTAAAGGATTTTCTCTTCAAACTTTTCTCGTTAAAACAGCCAAAATTTGCATTTACCGCGCTTGTAAATTATTCCACATAGTGATCACCTAACTATTTCGATTATTTTTCTCCTAGGCTACTCCTCCCGACCACCTTGGTCTTCCTCCCGAGATACGTTAGCCCCAATTCCAAATGTCCTTTACTACACACCAAGAAAATAGGAAACGACTATTCCACAATTTTCTCACCCTAGTGCTACCAATTTTCTTCTCCGGGGATGACGGTTCCGGAAACATCTCTAACAGAGATGCCCCTTCCTCGTTATAGCACCTCCCCTCCCTGCTTCCGTGGTGGTCGAGGCGCCGCTTACGGCCAACTCCTCCGTACCCCCATTTGCAGATCGGGTATCTCGTGATTTCCCCACTCACTTGGTTTTCCCTCAGTAGACAGCTCAAAACTTGCCAAAAAATATGACTCAAAAATTTTCTCAAAAGGGCTCAAAATTGCTCAAAAAATGGCTCAACATCTTCCTCAAAAATGACTCAAAATTCCTCCCAAAAATGGCTCAAAATCTTCCTTGGAAAAGGTCTCGGGATGTTTCTCAAAAATAACTCAAAATGCTTCCCTCAGAAACTGTCTCAAACTTTCACTCCAAATGTCTCAAAGTTTTTCTCAAAAATGACTCAAAAATTTTCTCAAAACATGGCTCAAAATTTTTCTTGAAAAAGGCCTCGGGATTTTCTTCAAAAAAATAGTTCAAAATTTACACCCTGACTTCACAAAATAAAAAATTTTCTCTTCGGCGGTCGGCCCGGCGGTCGACCCCGATCTCGAGTTCCCCGTCCCAATCCTGGGCGGTGGTGGTTCCTCATCCCTTAGGCTCCCCAGAACGACTGCCGCTACGGTTATCCAACCCGGAACATTATTTTTCATGAAATTAAAATAAAATATACGCCTTACAGTTTGTCAAAAATAAAACTGTTGAAGAAAAAGAAAAAGTAGATATTGACCAAATTACGAATAATATAATGGAAATCAAGCAAAGAGACACAATTAATAAACTTGGAACTTCAGGAGAAGGGGTTCCGTATTATAAAACGTCAAGCTGAAATTTTTGGACAGTACCGAAGTTTTGATGGGAAGTAACTCCCTACTGGGATCCGCTCCCCTTTGTGATATTACTTCTTACCCGACATTACTGTTTTCTTCCCCTTCTATCTCACCACGGTTTGCTTCTCTGCTAGTTCAGCCCTTCAACCCTTTATCCTGCCTTGTGATTGTCCCCTCTAGTTATCCCTTTCCTTCCACGACCCCGTGCTAGTCCTGGCGGGCCCCTTACACACAGTAGGACCCCTGACTTATCGGTTCTGGTCATGGCGGGCCCCGTACACACAGTAGGGCCCGATTTTCCCTCTTCTGTCCATTGGAACCTCCCCTCCGAATGATCACCGGGGCGCCGCTAACGGCCAGTTCCCCGTATCACCACCCTAGGTAGGCCAAGACACTCCCCTCTCGGTTCTCTTCTTACTTTCTCCCTAAGGACCTAGCACAGGCCTTCCCTTGTTCGGGGGTCACCGGGGCGCCGCTCACGGCTAGTTCCCCGTGTCACCACCCCCGGCAGGGCGAATTCGGGAAGAAACCCCTCTCAAGATGGTCACCGGGGCGCCGCTAACGGCCAGTTCCCCGTGTAACCACCTCCGGTAGGGCGAGACACTCCATTTTCGGTCTCCTTCTCATTCTTACACCGGGTGCCTGGCATAGTCCTTCCCCTTTACTGACCCTCCCCTTTCCTCCTAATCCCTTGTCACACATTTCTTTGTTATTGGTGGAAGCCTCAATTTTCCCTTTCTCACCCACACTCTCCTCATTAGACGTCCCTGACCGCCCCCAAAGCAGTCTCTAAAAATTTTTGTATTATTTCTTCCGTGGTGAGCCTCGCGACCAACGCCTCTAGAGCAGCGATCCTTTCGTCTGCCATCTCAGCACTTAGTTCAAAATACCTGACCCCAAAAATTCACTCACAATCCCCTTTCGCTCCAAAGTTTTGTCAAAACTACCCCCGGTCCAAAATCTATTCAAAAATTCTTTAAAAATTCCTCACCTATTAACCCCATAAATTATACAAGTTTATTCACCATGCTGGCTCAAGACGCAAAACAAAATAAAATGATGTTCCGGGTTTTCCCAAAATTTGCAATATTCAAATCTATATAGATACACCTCGTACGCTTCAACAATTACTCCAGGATTAATAAAACACGTTTATAAGCTTCCGATACTAATATTTTGAAAAAACTACCCCCGGTCCAAAAATCTATTCAAAAACTCTTTAAAAATTCCTCACCTATTAACCCCATAAAGTATACAAGTTTATTCACCATGCTGGCTCAAGACGCAAAACAAAAATAAAATGATGTTCCGGGTTTTCCCAAAATTTGCAATATTCAAATCTATATATATACACCTCGTACGCTTCAACAATTACTCCAGGATTAATAAAACACGTTTATGAGCTTCCGATACTAATATTTTGAAAAATTTTATATAATAGAAATTTTTGTCCAAAACTCCTCTCAACACCTTCAACTTCTATTTAGACCTCAATCGCAAAAGTAATTAGAAAATAAAATGTTTGCTCACAAATATGTAATCCAAACCTTGAATTTTAAAATTCAGACAAATTTCGTACATTTTCTGAAATAAAATTCTACCCCCAGATTATCCCGAAATTCTCAAAATTTTCTCTTTTTAAAAAAAAAATTTCTCTCTCCAAAATTAAACTTATTTATCTCCAAATAAATTCCCCTCTGAACTTCTGAAATGAAATCGTCAATCCCACTTCTGTGCTCACCTCAGTGTCCCCACCTTGGGTATTCCTGAATCATCCGTTGAAGCTTTCGAGGGTATTGTCTCTCTCCCCCTTTCTGGCCCTCCGCCATGTTTGCCGCCCTTACGGCCTAGCTCCTTCGCAAAAAGAAAAATTCACAATAGCTCAAAGCTATCAAAATGGTTCCAAAACTTATCGTTTACTAATGTTATCCTTAAAATTTTCTCGAAATTTATCTTCTCCAAAAATTTCCCGACATTTGGCCCGAATTCTTTCCTAAATTTATGCACGAGCGACGCTCTCAAAAATTATTTCAAACTCCTGTTCAACAATGGCTCGAAATTATCTTTTAAAACCTCTCATCGACTTCTCTCTTGTCGCTCGCCGAAGGCTTCTCGGCCTCCCACCAATACTCTCACAGCCAAACACACCGATAGCCGCTTCCCTTCCCGCCGGCATATATTTCTATCTCAAATTCTTATTTCTCAAATTTTTCAGAAATTGGCCCTTCTATATATATTAAACTTTTTCCCAATCATTCGCGGGCGGCACTCTCGACTGAGTCGAGCGAGTGCCCGATTTCAAAATTTTCAAAATTTCCTTTTCAAAAATTATTTACCCCAAATTGCACTTTGAAAATTTTAAAATCGTTTACCCCACACCTGACACCAATTTGTAGAGCTGGACTCCCGTGTGACCTGAAAAGGGGCCTTGCTGGGGATAAAATAATACACATTATTATTTTTTAACCTAAGATTTAAATTTAATAATTATTAGCTTAGTACAAGAGGAAAGAAATCAAATTAAGTCAATAGATTACAATTCAATAACCATAATATGAAGCAAATTTATTTGATGGTTACAATCGAATAAAGTAGTAATAATATGAAACACAAATAAACAACTTAATACTACACAATATTAATATTATCTGATCAGATTTCATAGTTAAACGTTTCGGCCGAACTACTCACGCGCTTTCGACTTCCCGGTCACTTGGCTGTCCACGCAAGTAGGGCTCCTGCCCAGCACACTAGCGGCTCAAACTCGCAGGGCGCCTCGGCGCCCTTCCTGACGCCGTTCCCTCACACAGCTGACAGGGCAGCCTTCCTGCTCTCCGCCATGCACCGGCCACGTCGATCTTCACCCATGGTCCACGGCCTCACACAGCTCGCAAGGTGGCCACGTCGCTCTTCTTAGACAGCCCGCAGTTGTAAGGCTGGATTTCCGTCAGACACAACACCATCAACGCTATCATCCTCTCGGTGCACATAGCTCGCAGGGCGGCCTCGTCCTCTCGTCTTAGACAGCCCGCAGGCTCACACAGTCGCGAGGCGGCCGTGTCCCCGAAACACCGGCTACAGCCCGCCAGGCGGCATCCCGGTCCTTAGCACATTGTCGTACACACACACGCCGTACCTCTACCTCGCCCCCGGGGGTTGGGGCGGCCACAGCACACATCTGCACCCCGCCCCCGGGGGGTGGTCACACAGTCCCTCGCACGCGTTTACATCTGCCCCCGCTCGCAGGGGCGGCCGGCTGGCCCACCCCCCAGCCGTTAGCTTTGCTGTTCCAGACTCGAGTTCCCTTGCGTCCGTCGGTAGCCCGCGCCCTCGCTGTCACCAATACTTTTACATCCCCGTGTCGGAGACACACCGACAGCCACTTCATCTTTCTCACGCACTCACACTCTCGTATCCGTTGGTCACTTGGCACACAGACAGGCCCGCCTCCTCCTCGCGTCTCTTCGTCTCTCGCCCAGGGTAGCGTCTGTCTCTCTCCCACTCCCTTGATCGGGGAGCTAATATTCACTACACTGGAAATAGGCACGGCGCCAACCTGTCTCGCTGCTAGCTAAGCAGTTTCCGGAGGCTACTATCTATTCCAACAAATTAGACTTTCTTTAACTTAATAAATAAATTACAGGCTAAGTATTCGCTAAGGGCTGTAGCCCTTACATCCTTTTATACTAAATATTATATTCGTTAAGGGCGGCCAGCCCTTACAATAATCACAACTTTGTAATTCTAAAAAACTTTTTGTATACTGTATTTGTATTGACAGTCTATTCAAAAATAAATAAATATTCCTATCTATAATACCAAAGAAGTACACACCTACCCGGTAGGTACCCAGATATTAATATTTTATTCACGATCTCAAATTAATTTAAAAAATGCAACGTGTAATCTTGGAATGGAATATCATATGTGAAATCTATAGATTTTTTCTCATAATAATTTGTTCAATTTTTATCCCAACTAACCATTTACATTTAGAAAAAAATATGCACTTAAGCAATTGTATTTATCTACTCTTATTAAACGAGCAAAAATTGTATATTTATTTATTTGTTTATATATTTGTATCTTGGTTATATTTTGAAAACGACTCTACCGATTTTGATGAAATTCACGGGTTAGGGGGTTTTTGGGTGACAATTCGATCTGTCACGGTCTCATCTTCGACAAAATTGTTTTTGATGGGTTTATTCGTAATCAAATTAATTATTCTCAGTTAGACAAATCCCATTCTTAGGGTTTTAAAAAAGGTTTCCCTTTTCCTTTTATACCCAGGCGGACAATGGGTTGTTTGTTTCATTGTTCTAAAAGGCCTTGAAGAAGTATTGTGATTGTGGATTTTAACATATTTTGTTCTCCCTAAACGTTAGAAATATTAATAAACGTTTTATAATTGTATTTATAAAGAACTTTATTTATTTAATAGAATAAAAAATAATCAAGAATTTATTTAAAAATATATTTCGCATAAGCAGGTCTCAATTTTCTGAAAAAACAACACATTTTGATAGGTTTTATTTATTAATTGGATGAATAAAAATGAATCATATGGTTGAATCAAAACAGGTTCAGAAGGTGGGGCGCAGTGGTGGGAAATCCGGGGGTAGGGAGAGGTTTCGGGGTGGGGTCGAGCGGGGTGGAGGTGGGGGGGGGGGGTCTACATTGGGCGACTATTATATAATTTTGTATTTTTTTAATTTGAAAGCGGCTCTCAAATAAAAATCGACTTTTATATCAGAATTTTAAATTAAAAATAATATTAAAATAAAGCTTTTAACTGAAGGAAGAAGTTACCGAGCATCGCTCGGGGCCTCCAGGTACTTACTTATTAAATTATTATACTAATAATACTTAGAGAGAAAAGTTTCCCTTGTATTTTCAGTCGAATATAAATATTTCAAATTTCATATATAATAATATAATATTATTTGCATAAATTTTGAATGAATTTTACTTATTAATTTAAAAAAGTAATATTTTTTATCATATTTTGAGTTTTAGAAATTGAAAATGATCATTAATGTGTATTATATATGTAATAATTCATGCAAATGTAATATTATTATATATGATTATATCTCAATAGTTAATTTATACACAGAGACATAGACAGCTGTTTAGCGAAACAGGGGGCACCACGAGTAGGCAGCTGTCACCACCCCCCACATGGATAGATAAATAAATAATAATAAAAGGAATATAATTTTGATCGCAAATTATATAATATCATACTCATAGAGTGATATTTTTAAAATTTTAAATATTTTCTTTATTTTCAAATGTCCAATACAATTTGAAAGCCGAAAATAATTAAAATCTCAAGGTTAGACACGTATTTTGAAACAAATAGGAGACATTATATTTGTAACAGAATACGTCTAGACTTGAGATAAGTAATTGTTAAAAGACCTTGTACGAATCAAATACCAGTACAATGTCTCCAATACTGCAATTTGATTCGTATCAAAGTCTTAAACATTGGAAATTTTGTATAAAAATTTTGTCAAATATTTGTTAAGAAACAAATATAGAAAAATTTATAACGTCTAAGTATGATGAGAGAAAGTTCGATATTGAGTTGTGCATAAAATCAGAAAAAGAAAATAATTAGATTGAAGTATCGAGGGGAAAATTTAAAAAGAAGGGGATAATTTTGAAAAGTGTATTATTTATTATTTATTCTTGAATGTTATTTTTTTAAACAAAATTGAAATTGTATTTATCTATCCATGTGAAATAAATTTATTAAACTGAAAAATATAAAGACGAAATTGCTCGGAAAAAATTTAGACAAAAAGAAAAGATTACAAAATTGGATATAGATAATTTTGAAATTTAATTAATTTATTTTTTTGTACTTAATAATTTAATAAAAATGTTAGTATTAGTATGACGAGCACCTACCTGAAAATAGAAAAAAAAATTATTAGTAAAAGAATTTAGTGAATTTAAAGTAATGTAGAGTATTAAATAGATATATTACCTTAACAGCCAACGTCTCGTGTTTCGACCTGCGATGCTGATCCCACAGTAACACTCTGACACTCGCGCACAATAAAAAATATACTCGCGATTCACTTCGAGATGGAAAGAGTAAGGAATTTACGGGAAAATGGATAAAAGGCTAAAAGATTAAGGATTTGATTTTCCAGGACATAAGAATATCAAATACTTAATCTAGTAAATGTTAATATTAGTAGGACGACCACCTACCTGGAAATAGAAAAAAAAGAAATTATTAGTAAAATAATTTAGTGAATTTAAAGTAATATTATAGACTATTAAATAGAAATATTACCTTAACAGCCAACGTCTAGTGTTTCGACCTGCGATGCTGACCCCACAGGAACACTCTGACACTCGCGCACAATAAAAAATATACTCGCGATTCACTTCGAAATGGGAAGAGTAAGGAATTTACGGGAAAAAGGATAAAAGGCTAAAAAGATTAAGAATTTGATTTTCCAGAAAATAAGAAAATCAAATACTTAATCTAGTAAATGTTAATGTTAGTAGGACGAGCACTTACCTGGAAATAGAAAAAGAAATTATTAGTAAAATAATTTAGTGAATTTAAAGTATATATAGAGTATTAAATAGATATAGTACCTTAACAGCCAACGTCTCGTGTTTCGACCTGCGATGCTGACCCCACAGTAACACTCTGACACTCGCGCACAATAAAAATATACTCGCGATTCACTTCGAAATGGGAAGAGTAAGGAATTTACGGGAAAAAGGATAAAAGGCTAAAAAGATTATGTATTTGATTTTGCAGGAGATAAGAAAATCAAATACTTAATCTAGTAAATGTTAATATTAGTAGGACGAGCACTTACCTGGAAATAGAAAAAAAGAAATTATTAGTAAAATAATTTAGTGAATTTAAAGTAATATAGAATATTAAATAGATATATTACCTTAACAGCCAACGTCTCGTGTTTCGACCTGCGATGCTGACCCCACAGTAACACTCTGACACTCGCGCACAATAAAAAATATACTCGCGATTCACTTCGAGATGGAAAGAGTAAGGAATTTACGGGAAAATGGATAAAAGTCTAAAAAGATTAAGAATTTGATTTTCCAGGGCATAAGAAAATCAAATATTTAATCTAGTAAATGTTAATATTAGTAGGACGAACACTTACCTGGAAATAGAAAAAAAATTATTAGTAAAATAATTTAGTGAATTTAAAGTAATATAGAATATTAAATAGATATAGTACCTTAACAGCCAACGTCTCGTGTTTCGACCTGCGATGCTGACCCCACAGTAACACTCTGACACTCGCGCACAATAAAAAATATACTCGCGATTCACTTCGAGATGGAAAAGAGTAAGGAATTTACAGGAAAATGGATAAAAGGCTAAAAAGATTAAGAATTTGATTTTCCAGGAGATAAGAAAATCAAATACTTAATCTAGTAAATGTTAATATTAGTAGGACGAACACTTACCTGGAAATAGAAAAAAAGAAATCATTAGTAAAATAATTTAGTGAATTTAAAGTAATATTATAGACTATTAAATAGATATATTACCTTAACAGCCAACGTCTCGTGTTTCGACCTGCGATGCTGACCCCACAGTAACACTCTGACACTCGCGCACAATAAATGGATAAAAGGCTAAAAAGATTAAGAATTTGATTTTGCAGGAGATAAGAAAATCAAATACTTAATCTAGTAAATGTTAATATTAGTAGGACGAACACTTACCTGGAAATAGAAAAAAAGAAATCATTAGTAAAATAATTTAGTGAATTTAAAGTAATATTATAGACTATTAAATAGAAATATTACCTTAACAGCCAACGTCTAGTGTTTCGACCTGCGATGCTGACCCCACAGTAACACTCTGACACTCGCGCACAATAAATGGATAAAAGGCTAAAAAGATTAAGAATTTGATTTTGCAGGAGATAAGAAAATCAAATACTTAATCTAGTAAATGTTAATATTAGTAGGACGAACACTTACCTGGAAATAGAAAAAAAAGAATTTATTAGTAAAATAATTTAGTGAATTTAAAGTAATATAGAATATTAAATCGATATATTACCTTAACAGCCAACGTCTCGTGTTTCGACCTGCGATGCTGACCCCACAGTAACACTCTGACACTCGCGCAGAATAAAAACTATACTCGCGGTTCACTTCGAGATGGAAATGGTAAGGAATTTACGGGAAAATGGATAAAAGTCTAAAAAGATTAAGAATTTGATTTTCCAGGACATAAGAAAATCAAATACTTAATCTAGTAAATGTTAATATTAGTAGGACGAGCACTTACCTGGAAATAGAAAAAAAGAAATTATTAGTAAAATAATTTTGTGAATTTAAAGTTATATAGAGTATTAAATAGATATATTACCTTAACAGCCAACGTCTCGTGTTTCGACCTGCGATGTTGACCCCACAGTAACACTCTGACACTCGCGCACAATAAAAAATATACTCGCGATTCACTTCGAGATGGAAATGGTAAAGAATTTACGGGAAAATGGATAAAAGTCTAAAAAGATTAAGAATTTGATTTTCCAAGACATAAGAAAATCAAATACTTAATCTAGTAAATGTTAATATTAGTAGGACGAACACTTACCTGGAAATAGAAAAAAAGAAATTATTAGTAAAATAATTTTTGTGAATTTAAAGTTATAGAGAGTATTAATAGATCTATTACCTTAACAGCCAACGTCTCGTGTTTCGACCTGCGATGTTGACCCCACAGTAACACTCTGACACTCGCGCACAATAAAAAATATACTCGCGATTCACTTCGAGATGGAAAGAGTCAGGAATTTACGGGAAAATGGATAAAAGGCTAAAAAGATTAAGAATTTGATTTTCCAGGACATAAGAAAATCAAATACTTAATCTAGTAAATGTTAATATTAGTAGGACGAGCACTTACCTGGAAATAGAAAAAAAGAAATTATTAGTAAAATAATTTAGTGAATTTAAAGTAATATAGAATAATAAATAGATATAGTACCTTAACAGCCAACGTCTCGTGTTTCGACCTGCGATGCTGACCCCACAGTAACACTCTGACACTCGCGCACAATAAATGGATAAAAGGCTAAAAAGATTAAGAATTTGATTTTGCAGGAGATAAGAAAATCAAATACTTAATCTAGTAAATGTTAATATTAGTAGGACGAACACTTACCTGGAAATAGAAAAAAAGAAATTATTAGTAAAATAATTTAGTGAATTTAAAGTTATATAGACTATTAAATAGATATATTACCTTAACAGCCAACGCCTCGTGTTTCGACCTGCGATGTTGACCCCACAGTAACACTCTGACACTCGCGCACAATAAAAAATATACTCGCGATTCACTTCGAGATGGAAAGAGTCAGGAATTTACGGGAAAATGGATAAAGGATAAAAAGATTAAGAATTTGATTTTCCAGGACATAAGAAAATCAAATACTTAATCTAGTAAATGTTAATATTAGTAGGACGAGCACTTACCTGGAAATAGAAAAAAAAAGAAATTATTAGTAAAATAATTTAGTGAATTTAAAGTAATATAGAATATTAAATAGATATATTACCTTAACAGCCAACGTCTCGTGTTTCGACCTGCGATGCTGACCCCACAGTAACACTCTGACACTCGCGCACAATAAAAAATATACTCGCGATTCACTTCGAGATGGAAAGAGTAAGGAATTTACGGGAAAATGGATAAAAGGCTAAAAAGATTAAGAATTTGATTTTCCAGGGCATAAGAAAATCAAATACTTAATCTAGTAAATGTTAATATTAGTAGGACGAACACTTACCTGGAAATAGAAAAAAAGAAATTATTAGTAAAATAATTTAGTGAATTTAAAGTAATATAGAATATTAAATAGATATATTACCTTAACAGCCAACGTCTCGTGTTTCGACCTGCGATGCTGACCCCACAGTAACACTCTGACACTCGCGCACAATAAAAAATATACTCGCGATTCACTTCGAGATGGAAAGAGTAAGGAATTTACGGGAAAATGGATAAAAGGCTAAAAAGATTAAGAATTTGATTTTCCAGGACATAAGAAAATCAAATACTTAATCTAGTAAATGTTAATATTAGTAGGACGAACACTTACCTGGAAATAGAAAAAAAGAAATCATTAGTAAAATAATTTAGTGAATTTAAAGTAATATTATAGACTATAAAATAGAAATATTACCTTAACAGCCAACGTCTAGTGTTTCGACCTGCGATGCTGACCCCACAGTAACACTCTGACACTCGCGCACAATAAATGGATAAAAGGCTAAAAAGATTAAGAATTTGATTTTGCAGGAGATAAGAAAATCAAATACTTAATCTAGTAAATGTTAATATTAGTAGGACGAACACTTACCTGGAAATAGAAAAAAAGAAATTATTAGTAAAATAATTTAGTGAATTTAAAGTAATATAGAATATTAAATCGATATATTACCTTAACAGCCAACGTCTCGTGTTTCGACCTGCGATGCTGACCCCACAGTAACACTCTGACACTCGCGCAGAATAAAAACTATACTCGCGGTTCACTTCGAGATGGAAATGAGTAAGGAATTTACGGGAAAATGGATAAAAGTCTAAAAAGATTAAGAATTTGATTTTCCAGGACATAAGAAAATCAAATACTTAATCTAGTAAATGTTAATATTAGTAGGACGAGCACTTACCTGGAAATAGAAAAAAGAAATTATTAGTAAAATAATTTTGTGAATTTAAAGTTATATAGAGTATTAAATAGATATATTACCTTAACAGCCAACGTCTCGTGTTTCGACCTGCGATGTTGACCCCACAGTAACACTCTGACACTCGCGCACAATAAAAAATATACTCGCGATTCACTTCGAGATGGAAATGGTAAAGAATTTACGGGAAAATGGATAAAAGTCTAAAAAGATTAAGAATTTGATTTTCCAAGACATAAGAAAATCTAATACTTAATCTAGTAAATGTTAATATTAGTAGGACGAACACTTACCTGGAAATAGAAAAAAAAGAAATTATTAGTAAAATAATTTTGTGAATTTAAAGTTATATAGAGTATTAATAGATCTATTACCTTAACAGCCAACGTCTCGTGTTTCGACCTGCGATGTTGACCCCACAGTAACACTCTGACACTCGCGCACAATAAAAAATATACTCGCGATTCACTTCGAGATGGAAAGAGTCAGGAATTTACGGGAAAATGGATAAAAGGCTAAAAAGATTAAGAATTTGATTTTCCAGGACATAAGAAAATCAAATACTTAATCTAGTAAATGTTAATATTAGTAGAACGAGCACTTACCTGGAAATAGAAAAAAATGAAATTATTAGTAAAATAATTTAGTGAATTTAAAGTAATATAGAATATTAAATAGATATAGTACCTTAACAGCCAACGTCTCGTGTTTCGACCTGCGATGCTGACCCCACAGTAACACTCTGACACTCGCGCACAATAAATGGATAAAAGGCTAAAAAGATTAAGAATTTGATTTTGCAGGAGATAAGAAAATCAAATACTTAATCTAGTAAATGTTAATATTAGTAGGACGAACACTTACCTGGAAATAGAAAAAAAAAAATTATTAGTAAAATAATTTAGTGAATTTAAAGTTATATAGACTATTAAATAGATATATTACCTTAACAGCCAACGCCTCGTGTTTCGACCTGCGATGTTGACCCCACAGTAACACTCTGACACTCGCGCACAATAAAAAATATACTCGCGATTCACTTCGAGATGGAAAGAGTAAGGAATTTACGGGAAAATGGATAAAAGGCTAAAAAGATTAAGAATTTGATTTTCCAGGACATAAGAAAATCAAATACTTAATCTAGTAAATGTTAATATTAGTAGGACGAACACTTACCTGGAAATAGAAAAAAGAAATTATTAGTAAAATAATTTAGTAAATTTAAAGTAATATGGACTATTAAATAGATATATTACCTTAACAGCCAACGTCTCGTGTTTCGACCTGCGATGCTGACCCCACAGTAACACTCTGACACTCGCGCACAATAAAAAATATACTCGCGATTCACTTCGAGATGGGAAGAGTAAGGAATTTACGGGAAAATGGATAAAAGGCTAAAAAGATTAAGAATTTGATTTTCCAGGGCATAAGAAAATCAAATACTTAATCTAGTAAATGTTAATATTAGTAGGACGAACACTTACCTGGAAATAGAAAAAAAGAAATTATTAGTAAAATAATTTAGTAAATTTAAAGTAATATGGACTATTAAATAGATATATTACCTTAACAGCCAACGTCTCGTGTTTCGACCTGGGATGCTGATTCCACAGTAACACTCTGACACTCGCGCACAATAAAAAATATACTCGCGATTCACTTCGAGATGGAAAGAGTAAGGAATTTACGGGAAAATGGATAAAAGGCTAAAAAGATTAAGAATTTGATTTTCCAGGACATAAGAAAATCAAATACTTAATCTAGTAAATGTTAATATTAGTAGGACGAACACTTACCTGGAAATAGAAAAAAAAGAAATTATTAGTAAAATAATTTAGTAAATTTAAAGTAATATGGACTATTAAATAGATATATTACCTTAACAGCCAACGTCTCGTGTTTCGACCTGGGATGCTGATTCCACAGTAACACTCTGACACTCGCGCACAATAAATGGATAAAAGGCTAAAAAGATTAAGAATTTGATTTTGCAGGAGATAAGAAAATCAAATACTTAATCTAGTAAATGTTAATATTAGTAGGACGAACACTTACCTGGAAATAGAAAATAAAAGAAATTATTAGTAAAATAATTTAGTGAATTTAAAGTTATATAGACTATTAAATAGATATATTACCTTAACAGCCAACGTCTCGTGTTTCGACCTGCGATGTTGACCCCACAGTAACACTCTGACACTCGCGCACAATAAAAAATATACTCGCGATTCACTTCGAGATGGAAAGAGTAAGGAATTTACGGGAAAATGGATAAAAGTCTAAAAGATTAAGAATTTGATTTTCCAGGACATAAGAAAATCAAATACTTAATCTAGTAAATGTTAATATTAGTAGGACGAACACTTACCTGGAAATAGAAAAAAAGAAATTATTAGTAAAATAATTTAGTGAATTTAAAGTTATATAGAGTATTAAATAGATATATTACCTTAACAGCCAACGTCTCGTGTTTCGACCTGCGATGTTGACCCCACAGTAACACTCTGACACTCGCGCACAATAAAAAATATACTCGCGATTCACTTCGAGATGGAAAGAGTAAGGAATTTACGGGAAAATGGATAAAAGGCTAAAAAGATTAAGAATTTGATTATCCAGGACATAAGAAAATCAAATACTTAATCTAGTAAATGTTAATATTAGTAGGACGAACACTTACCTGGAAATAGAAAAAAGAAATTATTAGTAAAATAATTTAGTGAATTTAAAGTTATATAGAGTATTAAATAGATATATTACCTTAACAGCCAACGTCTCGTGTTTCGACCTGCGATGCTGACCCCACAGTAACACTCTGACACTCGCGCACAATAAAAAATATACTCGCGATTCACTTCGAGATGGAAAGAGTAAGGAATTTACGGGAAAATGGATAAAAGGCTAAAAAGATTAAGAATTTGATTTTCCAGGACATAAGAAAATCAAATACTTAATCTAGTAAATGTTAATATTAGTAGGACGAGCACTTACCTGGAAATAGAAAAAAAGAAATTATTAGTAAAATAATTTAGTGAATTTAAAGTAATATAGACTAATAAATAGATATATTACCTTAACAGCCAACGTCTCGTGTTTCGACCTGCGATGCTGACCCCACAGTAACACTCTGACACTCGCGCACAATAAAAAATATACTCGCGATTCACTTCGAGATGGAAAGAGTAAGGAATTTACGTGAAAATGGATAAAAGGCTAAAAAGATTAAGAATTTGATTTTCCAGGACATAAGAAAATCAAATACTTAATCTAGTAAATGTTAATATTAGTAGGACGAACACTTACCTGGAAATAGAAAAAAGAAATTATTAGTAAAATAATTTAGTGAATTTAAAGTAATATAGACTATTAAATAGATATATTACCTTAACAGCCAACGTCTCGTGTTTCGACCTGCGATGTTGACCCCACAGTAACACTCTGACACTCGCGCACAATAAAAAATATACTCGCGATTCACTTCGAGATGGAAAGAGTAAGGAATTTACGGGAAAATGGATAAAAGGCTAAAAAGATTAAGAATTTGATTTTCCAGGGCATAAGAAAATCAAATACTTAATCTAGTAAATGTTAATATTAGTAGGACGAACACTTACCTGGAAATAGAAAAAAAGAAATTATTAGTAAAATAATTTAGTAAATTTAAAGTAATATGGACTATTAAATAGATATATTACCTTAACAGCCAACGTCTCGTGTTTCGACCTGGGATGCTGATTCCACAGTAACACTCTGACACTCGCGCACAATAAAAAATATACTCGCGATTCACTTCGAGATGGAAAGAGTAAGGAATTTACGGGAAAATGGATAAAAGGCTAAAAAGATTAAGAATTTGATTTTCCAGGGCATAAGAAAATCAAATACTTAATCTAGTAAATGTTAATATTAGTAGGACGAACACTTACCTGGAAATAGAAAAAAAAGAAATTATTAGTAAAATAATTTAGTAAATTTAAAGTAATATGGACTATTAAATAGATATATTACCTTAACAGCCAACGTCTCGTGTTTCGACCTGGGATGCTGATTCCACAGTAACACTCTGACACTCGCGCACAATAAATGGATAAAGGCTAAAAAGATTAAGAATTTGATTTTGCAGGAGATAAGAAAATCAAATACTTAATCTAGTAAATGTTAATATTAGTAGGACGAACACTTACCTGGAAATAGAAATAAAAGAAATTATTAGTAAAATAATTTAGTGAATTTAAAGTTATATAGACTATTAAATAGATATATTACCTTAACAGCCAACGTCTCGTGTTTCGACCTGCGATGTTGACCCCACAGTAACACTCTGACACTCGCGCACAATAAAAAATATACTCGCGATTCACTTCGAGATGGAAAGAGTCAGGAATTTACGGGAAAATGGATAAAAGGCTAAAAAGATTAAGAATTTGATTTTCCAGGACATAAGAAAATCAAATACTTAATCTAGTAAATGTTAATATTAGTAGGACGAGCACTTACCTGGAAATAGAAAAAAAGAAATTATTAGTAAAATAATTTAGTGAATTTAAAGTAATATAGAGTATTAAATAGATATATTACCTTAACAGCCAACGTCTCGTGTTTCGACCTGCGATGCTGACCCCACAGTAACACTCTGACACTCGCGCACAATAAAAAATATACTCGCGATTCACTTCGAGATGGAAATGAGTAAGGAATTTACGGGAAAATGGATAAAAGGCTAAAAAGATTAAGAATTTGATTTTCCAGGACATAAGAAAATCAAATACTTAATCTAGTAAATGTTAATATTAGTAGGACGAGCACTTACCTGGAAATAGACAAAAAAAGAAATTATTAGTAAAATAATTTAGTGAATTTAAAGTAATATAGACTATTAAATAGATATATTACCTTAACAGCCAACGTCTCGTGTTTCGACCTGCGATGCTGACCCCACAGTAACACTCTGACACTCGCGCACAATAAAAAATATACTCGCGATTCACTTCGAGATGGAAAGAGTAAGGAATTTACGGGAAAATGGATAAAAGGCTAAAAAGATTAAGAATTTGATTTTCCAGGACATAAGAAAATCAAATACTTAATCTAGTAAATGTTAATATTAGTAGGACGAACACTTACCTGGAAATAGAAAAAAAGAAATTATTAGTAAAATAATTTAGTGAATTTAAAGTAATATAGACTATTAAATAGATATATTACCTTAACAGCCAACGTCTCGTGTTTCGACCTGAGATGCTGACCCCACAGTAACACTCTGACACTCGCGCACAATAAAAAATATACTCGCGATTCACTTCGAGATGGAAAGAGTAAGGAATTTACGGGAAAATGGATAAAAGGCTAAAAGATTAAGAATTTGATTTTCCAGGACATAAGAAAATCAAATACTTAATCTAGTAAATGTTAATATTAGTAGGACGAACACTTACCTGGAAATAGAAAAAAGAAATTATTAGTAAAATAATTTAGTAAATTTAAAGTAATATAGACTATTAAATAGATATATTACCTTAACAGCCAACGTCTCGTGTTTCGACCTGCGATGCTGACCCCACAGTAACACTCTGACACTCGCGCACAATAAAAAATATACTCGCGATTCACTTCGAGATGGAAAGAGTAAGGAATTTACGGGAAAATGGATAAAAGGCTAAAAAGATTAAGAATTTGATTTTCCAGGGCATAAGAAAATCAAATACTTAATCTAGTAAATGTTAATATTAGTAGGACGAACACTTACCTGGAAATAGAAAAAAGAAATTATTAGTAAAATAATTTAGTAAATTTAAAGTAATATGGACTATTAAATAGATATATTACCTTAACAGCCAACGTCTCGTGTTTCGACCTGGGATGCTGATTCCACAGTAACACTCTGACACTCGCGCACAATAAAAAATATACTCGCGATTCACTTCGAGATGGAAAGAGTAAGGAATTTACGGGAAAATGGATAAAAGGCTAAAAAGATTAAGAATTTGATTTTCCAGGACATAAGAAAATCAAATACTTAATCTAGTAAATGTTAATATTAGTAGGACGAACACTTACCTGGAAATAGAAAAAAAAAGAAATTATTAGTAAAATAATTTAGTAAATTTAAAGTAATATGGACTATTAAATAGATATATTACCTTAACAGCCAACGTCTCGTGTTTCGACCTGGGATGCTGATTCCACAGTAACACTCTGACACTCGCGCACAATAAAAAATATACTCGCGATTCACTTCGAAATGGGAAGAGTAAGGAATTTACGGGAAAATGGATAAAAGGCTAAAAAGATTAAGAATTTGATTTTCCAGGACATAAGAAAATCAAATACTTAATCTAGTAAATGTTAATATTAGTAGGACGAACACTTACCTGGAAATAGAAAAAAAGAAATTATTAGTAAAATAATTTAGTAAATTTAAAGTAATATGGACTATTAAATAGATATATTACCTTAACAGCCAACGTCTCGTGTTTCGACCTGGGATGCTGATTCCACAGTAACACTCTGACACTCGCGCACAATAAATGGATAAAAGGTTAAAAAGATTAAGAATTTGATTTTGCAGGAGATAAGAAAATCAAATACTTAATCTAGTAAATGTTAATATTAGTAGGACGAACAACTTACCTGGAAATAGAAAATAAAAGAAATTATTAGTAAAATAATTTAGTGAATTTAAAGTTATATAGACTATTAAATAGATATATTACCTTAACAGCCAACGCCTCGTGTTTCGACCTGCGATGTTGACCCCACAGTAACACTCTGACACTCGCGCACAATAAAAAATATACTCGCGATCACTTCGAGATGGAAAGAGTCAGGAATTTACGGGAAAATGGATAAAAGGCTAAAAAGATTAAGAATTTGATTTTCCAGGACATAAGAAAATCAAATACTTAAACTAGTAAATGTTAATATTAGTAGGACGAGCACTTACCTGAATATAGAAAAAAGAAATTATTAGTAAAATAATTTAGTGAATTTAAAGTAATATAAAGTATTAAATAGATATATTACCTTAACAGCCAACGTCTCGTGTTTCGACCTGCGATGCTGACCCCACATTAACACTCTGACACTCGCGCACAATAAAAAATATACTCGCGATTCGACTTCGAGATGGAAAGAGTAATGAATTTACGGAAAAATGGATAAAGGCTAAAAAGATTAAGAATTTGATTTTCCAGGGCATAAGAAATTCAAATACTTAATCTAGTAAATGTTAATATTAGTAGGACGAACACTTACCTGGATATAGAAAAAAGAAATTATTAGTAAAATAATTTAGTAAATTTAAAGTAATATGGACTATTAAATAGATATATTACCTTAACAGCCAACGTCTCGTGTTTCGACCTGGGATGCTAATTCCACAGTAACACTCTGACACTCGCGCACAATAAAAAATATACTCGCCATTCACTTCCAGATGGAAAGAGTAAGGAATTTACGGGAAAATGGATAAAAGGCTAAAAAGATTAAGAATTTGATTTTCCAGGGCATAATAAAATCAAATACTTAATCTAGTAAATGTTAATATTAGTAGGACGAACACTTACCTGGAAATAGAAAAAAAGAAATTATTAGTAAAATAATTTAGTAAATTTAAAGTAATATGGACTATTAAATAGATATATTACCTTAACAGCCAACGTCTCGTGTTTCGACCTGGGATGCTGATTCCACAGTAACACTCTGACACTCGCGCACAATAAAAAATATAATCGCGATTCACTTCGAGATGGAAAGAGTAAGGAATTTACGGGAAAATGGATAAAAGGCTAAAAAGATTAAGGATTTGATTTTCCAGGACATAAGAATATCAAATTTTTAATCTAGTAAATGTTAATATTAGTAGGACGACCACCTACCTGGAAATAGAAAAAAGAAATTATCAATAAAAATAATTTAGTGAATTTAATGTAATATAGACTAATAAATAGATATATTACCTTAACAGCCAACGTCTCGTGTTTCGACCTGCTATCTGGATCGATTAATATTAGTAATACGAGCACGTACCTGAAAATAGATAAAAGATATTATTAGTAAAATAATATAGTGAATTTAAAGTATTTTTATACAAATATTCGCAATAAAATTATATTAAAAATATATCATTTATTTAGACAAATTGATTTTAAACTTAAAGTTTTAATTTTCTTTTTTATTATTTATTTATTTTGTTTGATCTTTTTTGTGAAAAACTCGAAAAAATTACTTGAAAATTTTAGACTATTTATTACTTACTTTATTATAAGAATAGATTATTATAAAGATATCTTACTTTAATAGCCAACGTCTCGCTGCTGGACTTGGAATACTCTGACCCCAGATGTACACACTTAAACTCGCGAACAATTAAAAATATACTCGCGAAACATTTCGGTTTCGAAGGAATAAGGATTTAAGATAATACGGAATAAATTGTTATAGGATTAGGAATAGGACATGATTCTAGGTCTAAACTTCTTTCTCTATATAAGTACAAAAAAGTACACACCTACCCGTTACCCAAGTATTAAAAATAATTTAGTTTTATTTTTTTATGAAACTCTCCTTAATATCAACAAATTTTATCAAATAAGTCACCGAACATATGAATTTCAATTCTAAATTTTGAATGCGTTTCTAACCTGGGACTCATGAATGTGTACGCTTTGGTCCCAAAGGATTTACCTTTTTATGGCCAAAATTATTAAATATCTACACAATATGTAGAAGATATTAGCTACCTGCAAGTAGGTATATTTTATTTTTAGAATAGACATTTGTCGTTAAAAAATTGAGTTATTAGAACTACAAAATATCTTCACTTTTACCGAAAACATACACAAACACTATTTCATTTACGAAAAAGTATAATAAGTAGAAAGAAAAAATTCTTTAATATAAGGGATGAATGGTTGTTTATTAGTGAGGGTGGAATCAGCTCAGTGGGTGGATGAAGGTAGAGAGGCCATATTGTAATACTCACAGTCGATGTTTCACTCGCCACTTCCTGAGGTACACTGCGCATTCTCCCTATCACTCCCCCCTTATATTCATTCTATCTCCCCTCCCACCACTGTCCCTATCTACCCCCTCCACACACTGTCCCTATCTACTCCCTCCAAACCACTGTCCCTATCTACCCCCTCCAACACCACACACTGTCCCTATCTCTTGCCCCCTCGCTACTCTCCCAATCTCTCTCTTCCCCTTATATACCCTTCGAGAGCAATTAGAGGAATCTATTCTTAGCATATCTTGCGAGATAATCTTAATCGGCTTAGAATAGTACGTCATACTATTTTCACTGATCATTATGAATAATTTAACCATGTTTAAAACACACCATTCGACTTTCACTTATCACTACTAATTTTATTATTTATTGAAGGAAACAATAAAAGAGTGTCTCTTCTGTTGGAAAAATAGACTGATAAAGAGAGCAAACCCCTCGAAACTATAGTCCCGTATGAATAAATTCAAAATTTATTTTTCCTGCATAAGACACACTCTTTTATTGTCTCCTTCAATTCATAAAAATTCTGCTACTTTTGGCAAAAAGACATTTTCAATTATATTTAACTCTGAGCATCTTTTAATCTACTCTTATTAAGCTAGCAAAAATTGTATATATATTTATATAGTAATTAATTTTAATTATACTACTCTCCTACTCCAAAATTATATTTTATAATCTTCAAGATAAGCTGGTTTTTTACATGAACGTTTAGATTGTAAAGAATTATATAAAAACAATCTTTAATTTGGGTTTTATTAACTTAAAAAGACTGACATACGAAAACAACAATAACACTTAAAATTACAACAATAGGAGAATAAATAAACAATCACTGCCTGTATGATTAATTACATAGTAATTTATTATATAATTTGAAAGTTTATATTGGGAAAATAAGGACAAGTTTTTTATGTGTGACTTTTTTATTTATCCACCAACATATTTTAAAAAATGACAAAACCGCCCTAGCTACCCATCATTTTGATCTAAATCATCAATTCAAGTTTGATGATACATTAATATTAGATTTTGAACCAGTGTATTTTAAAAGAACAATAAGTGAAATGATTCACATTTCGTTAAATGATACAGTGAATTTTAGAACAGACACCCAGAATTTAAGTGGCATTTATAGTTTTTTGCTAAACAGGTATAAGGATAAAAATAAAAAGTAAAAAAATAAATAATAATAAAAAATTTCAAAAATAAATGCAATTAGATGTTGAAAATAAAAATAGATTTCTAATGGATTTTTTCATCTAATAATAACTTGACTGGTGTCGTTGACATATATTTTATTAATGTATAAGTTTAATTTATTCGAAGTTGAGATTTTTGTATATAGGGATAAAAAGAAAAGTATTCTATTGTATTTTTATAAGAAGTGATTTCTGTTCTGTTTTGTATTGATAAGGTTGTTATTATAAAGAGAAAAAATTGTGTTTTTTGTGAATGTGCCAAATATCTTTTGAAAATTGTATTCTGATGGCCTTCAATGGTAACGAAGGTAATAAGAAAATTTAGACGAATGTGTGACATGACTATTTGGTAGGTAAACTATTGATACATGTTTGTTTTTGGATTCTGACTGTACTTTTGTAAATTAATATCAAGAATGTTCTTATAATTGTAGAAGCCCTGAAGAAGTCGGCAAAGTCGACGAAACGTTGGTGGATAAATAAAAAAGTCACACATAAAAAACTTGTCCTTATTTTCCCAATATAAACTTTCAAATTATAAATTAAATTATGGACGGAAATGATAATAAGTAATTTATTATAATTATTACAAAATTACTGTAAATTAGAACAAATTTCAATAGTAATCCATCGCAAAAAATTAATTTAATAAGTTATAAAAAGCAACAATTTAAGAGTCAATGTTGCGCATTGTAAAAACTACTCCAGAAATGGCATTGAACATGTACATATACCTGATAATTTTATAAATAATGCCAACAAATGTCTTGCTTTTGATAAATTATTAAATTATTTTTTGTGATCGATTACACTTGAAATTTGTTTTAGAAAAATTGAAGTTTTCGTGTGGGGGTCCAGGAGCCTAAAAGTAAAAATTTAATATGAATGCTTGAGTTATTATTAGTAGAATTCAGTGTCGTAGTCAGAAAATTTTCATTGGGGGGGGGGGGGGAGGTCAATCCACAAAGCAAAATATTTAGTGGGAATTTTTTACCCAAAATATTTTGAGGTAGTTGTAATTTCTTCGACCCTTTATATTTTTGGGTGTGATGAATCAGAATCTGAAGTTTGCTAACAAAATTTCATGAAAGAACATTGTCAAAAATGCCAACAAAAAGGTTAAAAAATCTAATTTTTGGCGGTTTTTTGCTTATAACTCGGAAACTATCAGCAATCTTCCTATTCAAAATGAAACTTCATAAAATTTCCTACATATGTCATCATTTAGGTAGAGCCGTTTTCAAAATAGAACTAAGATACAAATATATAAATATATATACAATTTTTGCTCGTTTAATAAGAGTAGAAATTTCTTTTTTCCCTGTATTTGTGTTTTGAAAACTAAATTTTGTCCTGGGCTCGTCCCAGGGACAAAAGAACAATGGAGCTTAGTGACGTCATTAAGACTTCAATTCAGATATTGAATAGTGAAGAAATGGAAATGGATGGATGAATAAAAAGTAGACTTGAATCCTACGTAGATTCTTTTAGTCCAGTCAAATTGTGCACAAATGGGTCCCTATGGGGAAAGTTTTGGGTAGTTCTGATTTTTTGAATATATAGTATATGTTTTTGGGGCGCTGAATCCAAATCTGAGGTCTCCCACCAAAATTTCGTGAAGCAACATTGTAAAAAAAAGTGAAAATTTCCATTTTTGCCGGTTTTTTGCTTATAACTCTAAAACTATCAACTTTTCGTTAATAACCTTGCTATTCAAAATGAAAGTGCATAAAATTTCCTACAAATTTAATTATTTATTAATAAATGAATTTAACTTTTAAGGACCAATCATAGATTTTAGAGAAAATATTTTTGCATTGCATATCAGAGAGGAATAGCACCCAAGCGCTAACTAAAGCCCGGTTCACACCAAGCGTTTTTTGCTGATGGTAGCCTTGATGGCTTCCTTGAGGGCTTGGCAGCCGCTAGATATCGTGATAGATTTTTAGTTGTTGGGTTCACACTCTGCTATTTGCAGTCAGTGTTGCCAACGATTTGATTTATAAAACCGCTAGATCGGTCTTCCAAAATAGCCAGAAACCGCTAGATTTCCAATCCAAGCGCCATCTAGCGGTAGACTCAAAAAGTGAATAATTGCTCTCACAAGAAATGCAGTGAGAATATTTTTTTTATGTGATTTAAATTTACTTATCACAATTTTTTTTACTAAATAAACTTTTTTTAGCTTTAATAATAATAATACTCGATGATGAATAAAAGTAATATGGTATTTAAAAAAAATTATTAATAAATTAGAAAACTGCAATACAAAATATTTTTAATTAGAAAATCAAATTTACATATAGTTTCTGCGCCCCACACATTTTGATTAAGTATTAGATTATTTTGTACTTTTTAGAAAAGTTTTTTTTTTTAATATAATTAAGACAGTCTTTTATTATTAAGAGTGATAAAAAACAGGTTTTATTTACTTTATATTTTTTATTTTTTATTTAATGTCTTTATGTTTTGGATTAGACAGTATACCTATATTTTATATTTTTTTGACTGTCAAGGTAGAGTAATAGACGCACTTATAGTGTATGTGTTGTATTTTTCGAGTACCAAATATTAATTCAGCAAAATTTTTACTAAATATAAAAGATTCAAGAACAAAGTGAACAATTAATCGTTTTAACTTTCTCTTACAATTATATCTACTTTAAAAACCATATTTTAGGTCTGTGGGCCCTGATTGCGGAGTCTTTTTTTTCAACCTAAAAAGATCACAAGGGATCTACAACAGGCATTACAAATATCATACAAGTATGCAATCACAATCTCTGGCTAAACAAATATCACTTAACATTCCCATTAAAATTACTAAGAGTTTTTACGTTGGATTGCTGCTCCATTTACATAAGCACATTTATCCAAACGTAGGAATTGCGTTCCAAATGCTGTTGTGTACACCATCGTCAAACGGCTCAGCAGAATGGTCGTTTTCAGCGCTAAAGAGAGTAAAGAATTACTTAAGATCTAAATTTTAAAAAAATATAACTAGTATCGTAATTAGGCTTATGACTAGAAAGGCCGAAAAGTCAAAAAAAAAAACAGGAGAGAACAGGCTCAATTCACTCTCTGTAATGTACATAGAGTCAGAAATAATGCAGTCAATTGACTATGAAGACGTTATTCGTTCTTTTGCACAGAAGAAAGTTCGCCGTAAGATTGTATAAATTCTATAGAATAACGTAACTATATAGTAACATAGACTGTATTATTCTGATGTTAACTCATTAAAGTCGATTAAAAATTTATTTTTTCCTCTCTTCTTTTGTCATTTTTTAGTTTTATTTTTTCTCTATATTCAGTATATTTATTGGGTTTTTTTCCATATAATTGTTGTTTCCCTTTTTAAATTTTTTTCTCTTATTTGATCTGTTTGTATCATATTGTTTATTTTCTTTGTAATTAAATTGGCCTAATATTGTACATTAAAAAGGCTAGATGCCCCTACAAATACAATAATGTTCTTGAATAAATAAAATAAAATCGGTTGTCTGTAAAGTCGGTTTACTGACGATAGTTGAACGTCAGTAAACCGACTTTACAGACAACCGATTTTTTCATAAAGTTCTTCGTTCAGAAAATCATTTTAAATTTACAAAATACTTGAATAAAATTTATTGTTTAAATTTCTACTCGACTGTTAAAATTTAATTTTTGATTTTATTATTTTATAATAATACATTTTGTATTGACATTATTTCTTTCAGCAAGTAAACTGAATAAAAGTTGTTGTTCAATTAGTTACTTAATTATTTTTGCAAATTTAATTGTAATTTGTAGTAAAAAAGTAATAATTTTGAATAATTTATTATAAGAATAAACTGTGATTAAATTATTGTTCATAAATCTTAAATTTAAAATTTAAAATTTGGAAACATCATTAAAATTTTTGTAACTGTAGCTTTTAAAAAGCCCGTCCTCAATCTTTGTCGCTCGTTCCGCGCTCTCGCTTGCACTTCAAGCCATAAATGGAACGCCTCAGAGCGAGGCAACGCCGCATGTAGTCATGTTTTTTCGTGCGTGCAGCAGGCTCCATTGAATTATAAGACGTTGTCACGTCAAAAAATATGTTCTGTAGTAGTGCATTTAATTTGCTAAATTTCCAAAATAGCTTCGAGATGGTGGGGGGGGGGGGGGGGGGGGGCAAATGTCAAGTGCCTAGGGGCCCTGGGTCTCTTAAATCCGCCTCTGATTGTGGTGATATCCCTTCCACTAAAAATAGTCGGCCAAATATGTTTTTTTTTAGTTTTTTATCAAAACTACGTGGTAAGTAATTTCGATTTTTTTAAGTTACTCCGAATATATTATTCTAACAAATATTAGTTTTTCATCAAGATGTTGAAAGTCCTACAATGAAAAAATATTAAATAATTATCATATCCCCCACCCTTACCCTATCTACTCTATGTTAAAAATGTCATTTTTAATTGCAATTATTTCATTTTTGGTGTGATAAATCGTCTTCAAATTTTTAACAGTATGTGTATTATGCTTTTAATGACTTATATTCCAAGTTTCAAAGACTTCTTGAATTTTTGCATTTGTGAAAGAACTACCTTAAGATAATTTAAACCTGAACGGTCCACTTAGCTATCTTTGTACTTTAAATTTAAATAAAGTGCCAATTTTTTTATTTTTTTTTTGAAAACAAAAAGCGGCGCCATCTATATACAAATCCAAACCAAAACAAAGGTTCAATTGAACTGAATTTTTAGAATAATAATTTGTCTATTTTTATTTTACTAATATATGTTACGATTTTGTTGGATTTTGAAGTTCAATTCATATTATCTGATATATATATATATATTTTTAATCATTATTAACCGATACAGACAAATTTCAACGTAAAAATGGCCTCAAATATTATAGGTACATATTCTTAGGAAATATTTCATTTTAATTTCTATTTTGGCTTCTTAATTAATTAATTTTTCATCCCACTTTTAGATTACATTGATTTAACTTCGGACTCGCCTCAATCAAATCGACAAACAATAAGGATTCTTACCAATAAAACGCCTTCAACAAACTATAACATTAGGTTTGAATTCTATCATATACTTTTTAAAGAGCTTAATAAAAACACGAATAATGTTTTTTTGATGAGATCTCATTTTCCCATACGACGTTTCTATCAAATATTTCTGGTGGCTTAATCTATTTTTTTCACTTCTGTCAAAATATAATTGAAAAGTAAACTGTAAAATTAGGGAAGAAGGCATATAAATAAATAACGAAATTATCCTTGTTGTCCTCTCTGATAGGCCTTGTATACCTATATATATATATATATATATATATGTATGAGGGTGAACCACGATTGGAATTATTTTGGAATTCATTAGATAATGCACCTTTATCTATTGTCTTCTAATTGGAAATGAAAGTGGAAGTAGGTGTACACGATATTATATCATAATACGTTGCCAACTTCAGACCTCTATAGACACGCTTTTATTTTGATCTGTACTTGAATGTTTTTTTTGAGTGGTCTAATTATCAAAAATTTATAATTATCATACATCAAACTGTTCATTAAATTTTTATCTGTCTAGTGATATCATTTTTTTAATTTTTACCCTTGTAATTAATTAATATTTTATAATTGTGCCGTCGTGTTGACTTTATGTCACGTGGACCAAGGAAGCCCTTTTCTGTTCTACATTAACCAGAAGTGGAATTTTTACTCCAGCAGCAGTACCTCTATTTATAAATACATTGATAAGTATTCTGAGTTAAAATTATAATTTTACTATTAAATTATAATTTGTAAACTCTATACTCATTTTTCTAACCTAAAAGGCTCAAAAACCAGTTAACTCATATCACCACCTACAGGAGGCACTAGTGGGCTGGATATCCCGGCGAATTTAAAAATATTTACTTAAAAAACATATACATAGATAATTATGCCCATATTAAATGTATCCGACTGCTCCAAGTGCAATAAGGAGATCGAAGATGAAAACTTTATATGCCATAAATGTAGCCTCCTGGTTCACTCAACCCCAAGTTGCTCCGGACTATCAAGATCTGAAATTAGTGCTCTCAAGTCAAAGAAAAAGAAACTTCGTTTTATTTGTGACAGCTGTGCGGACTCCCTGACTTCAACAAAATCTCTGCATCAGGTAATTCAAACCCTCAAGGATGAAATTCAAGATTTGAAAACCAAAATTTCATCCATTCACACTGGCACATCAAATGATTCCAGTATAAATGTGGAATCATTTATCATGGAACATAACGAGCGCGAGGCTAGAAAAAAGAACATAATTATTCACGGCATCACCGAGTCACCTTCTTCGTCATCTGAAGAACGCCAATCACACGACAGCGATTTTACCAAGACAATTATTAATAAGATAGACCCTAATTTAAATAATGAAATCCACGTCACTCGCTTGGGCAAACAACGGACTGATGGATCGAATCGACCACTGAAGGTTATCTTATGCAATACTGACGATGCTTTAAAAATCTTAAAGGGCAAAAGAAGACATGATGTGTTCAACTATCTTAAGCAAACCAGAATCAATATCTCCCCCGATCTAACCATTATACAACGACAACATATGAGAGACTTAAAGGCCCAGCTGGAGACTCGCAAGGAAGCTGGTGAACTAGTCACTATAAAATATAGACACGGAAGTCCCACTATTGTACCGGAACCTGCTCAGAATCCAAAAAACTACGAGAACTAAGGATATATTATCAAAATGTACGTGGCTTGCGAACGAAGCTTGGGATTCTTCGAGCAACCTTACATAATTTTGATTATGACATTATTGTCTTGTCCGAGACATGGCTTAACCCCGATATCTCTTCATCTGAACTTTCTTTTCATAAAAATTATACTATATTCCGACTTGATCGCAGCAATCTCAACAGTGTGAAGAAGGATGGTGGGGGTATACTCGTGGCTGTACATGCTAGAATACTAGCTCACAGTATTCCAAATAACTCTCCTGAGATTGAACATCTATTTATCAAACTAAAGATCAATACTCTAAATGTAATTTTGTGTTGTGCATACATAGCTCCTAATTCCCCCACAGAAATCTATTTATCTCACTTTCAAGAAATTGAACGGATCCACACTTTATCCACTAACTCTGAACTTCTTATCGTTGGAGACTATAATCTCCCAAACATAAAATGGGATACGGACTTTTCTTCCCACTCTCCTAATTCAACTGTCAACATTGTGCGCGAATTCATGTGTGATCTGAATCTCATCCAGTTAAATTACGTCTGTAACTCATTTAATAATCTCCTGGATCTAGTATTCTCGACCTTAACAGATGTGGTTGTTGCTGAGATGGTGGATAGTATATTACCACTTGACATACTCTTTCACCCAGCATTGGAAATCACCCTGTCGCTCCCTTCCGCAGTTCCTTTTATTGAACCAAGATATACTCTTAGAAACTATAAGAAAGGTAACTTTACTGAAATAAACAATTATATCGCAGATATAGACTGGGATAACGAACTCAGAGACCTTAAACTGGAAGACGCTATCGATTATTTCTATAATGTCCTCAATAATGCCATTGATCTATTTGTCCCTATCTCTAAAATGAAAAACAATACATTTCCCTCATGGTATTCCCCTATCCTTAAAGAGTCCATAATTGACAAAAAAATCTTACATCGAAAATATAAACATACTGGTTCGTTAATAACTTATAACAAATTTAAAGAGTTGAGAGCAAAGTGTAATGCCCTGTCTCGATCTGACTATCTGAGGTATATCAATGAAATTGAAATTTCAATTCCATCCAATATCAATAACTTCTGGAATTTTATTAATAACATGAAAAAGGATAACTCTATCCCATCATCCATGTTCTTAAATGGCTGTAGGGCGGAGTCACCTCCTAATGTATGTAATCTTTTTGCACAAAACTTCTCCAGTGTATATACTTCTGGTGATTGCATCACCGACTTTCCCCCACTTGGTGTGATTCATGTGCTTGTGTCTCCACTCTCTCTATTTCTAGTGATGAATTGCTTAAAAAATTAATTGGACTTCGTCCCAATAATAGTGTAGGCCCTGACGGTATTCCCCCATTGTTTCTTAAAAATTGTAGCTATGTAATTCTGAAGCCTCTCCTTTACATCTTTAACTACTCATTACAGACTGGAACATTTCCAGGTAAATGGAAAACCTCTTTTATTACTCCTATATACAAATCTGGTGACAAAAGTAATGTAATTAATTTTCGTCCGATATGCACACAATCGGCCATCCCAAAGTTATTTGACTCGATTATTACAGATAAATTAACACCTCTACTTTCAAATATAATATCCCCTTACCAACATGGTTTTCTGAAAGGTCGTTCAACAACAACTAATTTGCTTATCTATGAAAACTTTCTAAACAAGGCCCTTGAGGATCATCTACAGGTGGATTCAATCTACACCGACCTGAGCAAGGCCTTCGACACGGTCAATCATCACCTTCTTCTTCTAAAATTATTATATGGTATTTATTGCTTCCTAGTTTTTTTTTTATCTTCTATTTCATATATCGTATTTGATAACTTCTTCTTCACTCGAAATGGACCTTCTCGTATCACCGACTTCAAAAAGTGATTTCATGTAAAATTATGTCTGTTATCGCTTTTTTGGCCCACGATTTTTTCCACACCGTTGCACCGATTGAAATGAAATTGAAAACCTACCATTAGTTTAACAAAATGAAGCGCTGATTAGTTTTTGGTACATATCGGCCCACAAACATTAGTACTTTATTTCAGTACTTTTTTAGTTTTTTCTAAATATCTTGAAAATGACTTAACCAATTTTGATGAAATTTAATATCCTAATTAAGTACCTTGGGGACCACAAAAAAGGTTAAATAAAGTTTTTAGTAAAATTATATTTTAAAGTACTTTACTCTAGAGTAAGATGGTACTTTTTTAATTTTTTAAATTCTTTAAAATTATTCATTTGAAAGTTTTAATATAGCTCATTTAGCCTTGCTTAAGTAAGAATGGATAGGCTTCTCTCTGTGAAATGCTAAAAATTTGGGAGGAATTTTTATGAGTAACCATAGCAACTGCGTTGTTTTCTAATCCGTTTCCTTTGCTGAAGACAGAGAAATCGATTTTAAACCAAAAATAGCGATTGATTCTCATCTAGTACTTGAGGAATAATCATTCTATATTGGATTTTTGACGTTTCGGTTTTTATTAGTAACCATTGCTGAAGACATAGAGAAATCGACTTTAAACCAAAAATAGCGATTGATTCTCATCTAGTACTTGAGGAATAATCATTCTATATTGGATTTTTGACGTTTCGGTTTTTATTAGTAACCATTGCTGAAGACATGGAGGAATCGACTTAAAATAAAAAATAGCGATTGATTCTCATCTAATACTTGAGAAATATCCATTCTATATTGGATTTTTGACGTTTCGGTTTTTATTAGTAACCATTCCTGAAGACATAGAGAAATCGACTTTAAACCAAAAATAGCGATTGATTCTCATCTAGTATTTGAGGAATAATCATTCTATATTGGATTTTTGACGTTTCGGTTTTTATTGGTAACCATTGCTGAAGACATAGAGAATCGATTTAAAATCAAAAATAGCGATTGATTCTCATCTAATACTTGAGGAATAACAATTCTACATTAGGTATTTGACGTTTCGATTATTATTGATAACCATTGCTAGAAGACATGGAGGAATCGACTTAAAATCAAAAATAACGATCGATTATTCCTCTAGTATTAGATAAGAATCGATCGTTATTTTTGATTTTAAGTCGATTCCTCCATGTCTTCAGCAATGGTTACCAATAACAATCGAAACGTCAAAAACCTAATGTAGAATTGTTATTCCTCAAGTATTAGATGAGAATCGATGGCTATTTTTGATTTTAAGTCGATTCCTCTATGTCTTCAGCAATGGTTACAATAATAACCGAAATGTCAAAAATCCAATGTAGAATGGTTATTCCTCGACTCTTAAATGAGAATTATTTTTGAATTAATGTCAATATGAACTACAAATTGCAAGTGATATCTGATTAATAATAAAGGAACAAACATATTAATATTTCAAATGAATTTGATAAAGTTTAGCAACGATCCGTTGCAGTTTATTATTTGTATTATTATTATTATTTTATTCTTGGCGCAGCATACTAAGGTTTCACACCGTTCTGCTGTGGCCACACCCTGAGCCACTCAACCGGATCCTGAGTGGGAGGATCGAGGGCTATAAGGGGAGATGTGGAGGCCCTAAAAAAAAAAAAAGAGAAAAAAATTGTCCAATTTAATTTTTTGGAAGTCGGTTTTAGGTATTTTTATAAAAATTATTTTGGAATTACTCAGACTATTTTTTTTTATTTTAATAAAGATTTATTAATCTTTAATAAAATTAAAAAAATCGTGTTGATCTGATGATTAGAATTCAAGATATGACTCTTCCAACTAACCCTCATGACGCTCCTAAGTGGCAGATTACAATGCTTTAACGGAATAACTATATATTTTATGGAATAAATGCTAGAGACATATTTCATAAATAATTTTATAATCTTTCATTTGTTATAAAATCTTGATTTGCTAAAAACGCCATTGTTAAGAGATGTTGGTGAAAATCGCAGAAAAAACAAAAAAGGGCTATTTTTTCAACTTTAATCAATTTTAGACACCATTTGGCATTGTCAAAATTCCTTAAGAAATCCCCATCAATTTTAAGTAATTTCCTTCTTCAGTCTAGAGGGTGCTACAATTTTTTTTTAAAGGCCACCTAATGAACAGAGTATATGATATATGAATTATAAGTTATGATGTTTATACTTATTCATGTCAAGTAGAACAACCGCTCTTTGATTTATTTTAATTAATTAAACATATCAGCTTCACTTTTTTTTACTTTTTTAATTTATTGTTTTAGGCTCGAGGAAAATTTAGATGAAAAGGAAAACCAGCAAAACATTTCAGGAAGAGTATCACCAAATAAATGTCCCAAATGTCCCATCTGTTATAGTGAATTTAATTCCGAATTTACTGAAAAAACGAAATAATCTCAACTAAGTGTGGACATTTATTTTGCAGAGCATGCTACGATCAATATATAGCAGGAATCCACAAAAAAATCTGTCCGCTATGTAGAAAAAAGATAACTGTTATTTTTCCTATATATTTTAATTTTTAATATATTTTTATATAAACTATTTAATTTTAATAATTTATCTTGATAAAAAACTACAAAAAATATTTTAAAAAAATATATGAATTCTAAGGGTGATTTATGCCCTGGTTTCTCTTAAAATGTCTTAATATATATTATGGTAACTAAGCCTAACTATTTGTAAATAAATATAATATGTTAATAAATAAATCTATTAAATAAATAATTTGAATAACTATTTTTTTACAACAAATGGAAACTGAGGTTTTTAAATAAGTAATAGATATCTTATTTTCATTAAAAAATTTTCAAGCTGAAATTTCACAAACCCAAGGTCACCGAAGACTCTGCTTTTCAGAAAAGGATTTGGAGAAATTATACTCCAATACAAAATCTTTCCAAAATCAACCCAAGGTTTTACGGGAAATACTAAAATCTTTTACACGTTTACTCAACTTCTTACCCTATATACAAGGCTCAAATTCACCTCTGTCTCGAATATGGCTCACATCTTTGGAGAGAAGCCTCCAAGCATTATCATTCCACCTTAGATGCAATTCAGGGGCGAGCTATCACGCTAATAGAAGATCCAACATTAACTAGAGCTCTCGTTCCCTGACCTATCGTAGAACCAGATCATCGAAGAAATGTCTCTGCCCTTTCCCTTTTCTATAGATACGATAACAGCTGATGAGATAAAATCAGTAATTCACCCCAAGAGCATGCTTTGCGCGTAGCACTCACTTTGCCAACTCCCAACAATTTCTCGGTCAAATTAGAAATGTGCCGAACCACTTCAATCCTTAGACCATATAAGATATAGACACGCCCTCTGCCACTCTCCACACAGAGTGAAGTGAGGCCAACATCAACTCGAGAACGTGACGTCATCAGCAGGCAAGAACAACGAGAATAGCATGGGCGCTATAGGAATTATTATACATTGAGATAAATTTATCGTAGTTTAGATTATTTATTTTGGATTCCAATAATCGCAAATTAATATTAAATTAATATACCAAAATATTTATTTATTTTTTTTAACAAAATGTTTTATTTAAATTACATATTTTACAATAATTCGGGCATCGAGCAACACTCCCTTCCCATGTCCATATATATACAACAATATATTTTATTATTTTAATCAATTGTAGGTTACCAAAATATTTATTAATTTCGAATGCTAAATCAAGTAAATAATTATTCCTTTTAAATACAGTTTTTTGAATCAATTGAGGGAACATTCAACCAAGTTCATCATTTGATTTTACCAAATATTTTGTCAGTATAAAAATCGTAATTAAAGTAAGTCGAAAAAAATTCGCAATATCATATTTATTAATGAAAAATATTTGAAAAATTGAGTTTTGAGAATTCGATATATTTAGGGGTGAGCCCATCATCAGGAGTCAAAGAAAACTGAGTTTGGGCTTACCCCCGAAATATATCAAATTCAAAACTCAATTTTGTTTTATTTCTTTTTTTGTTAAACCTACCTCGCATCTTGCTCAAGTTTTATTATTATAATAAAATCATTGATTACTAAACAAAATCATTTTAGTAAATTTACTCCTTATCCTGTTCGAATCTGTGTTTAAACATTCTCCTTGGTGGTATAATCTTATGTTACAATAATAAAAACTAATCATTTTAATCAAATTAATGATATGATTTGATTCAATATCATTATCGTACATATGTTCTTTGTATGCTTCAAATACCGAGTCCCGAACATTACCCATAATAGATATTATTAATTTGGTGATTAAATTTTTAAATAATAAATTAAATATATCGAATTCCCAAAACTCAATTTTTCAAATATTTTTCATTAATAAATATGATATTGCGAATTTTTTTCGACTTACTTTAATTACGATTTTTATACTGACAAAATATTTGGTAAAATCAAATGATGAACTTGGTTGAATGTTCAGTCAATTGATTAAAAAAACTGTATTTAAAATGAATAATTAAATATTTACTTGATTTAGCATTTTAAATTAATAAATATTTTGGTAACCTACAATTGATTAAAATAATAAAATATATTGTTGTATATATATGGACATGGGAAGGGAGTGCCGCTCGATGCCCGAATCATTGTAAAATATGTAATTTAAATAAAACATTTTGTTAAAAAAATAAATAAATATTTTGGTATATTAATTTAATATTAATTTGCGATTATTGGAATCCAAAATAAATAATCTAAACTACGATAAATTTATCTCAATGTATAATAATTCCTATAGCGCCCATGCTATTCTCGTTGTTCTTGCCTGCTGATGACGTCACGTTCTCGAGTTGATGTTGGCCTCACCAAATCGACACCAGGGCGTGTCTATATCCTATATGGTCTAAGCTTCAATCGCCAATACGTATATCCCCATGACTTGAAGGAACTGGAACTCTCTCCCAGCCTCCATCTTTCCCTGCAGTTATAATCTTCAAACCTTCAAAACCCGAGTGCATAAATACCTACGTCTCCACTCTCTCACTTAATCAACTTTCCCTTCTCTTCGGTAATGCAAGTGCCTTTCGAGATCGATAGGGGCTGCATCTTTACTGGTGGGCCCCTTCTTGCATTCGATTGCATTAAAAAAAAAAAAAAAAAAAAAACGTCTCCGCCCTTTCCCTTTTTCATAGATACTACCAAGGCGTTTGTTGTGGCGAAATAAAATCAATAGTCCCCCGCCCCTGAAACCTCATTTGCATGAAATACGACTTTTTCAAACATTTAACACCCCTTTATGTTAAATGTTAAATTAAGGCAAACTAGGTACGTGCCTAGGGGCGCGCGCAGAAGTTTTTAAATAAAAAAAAAAAATTAATTTAATTCATTTTAATATAAGAAAAAAATTTGCCGATTTTAAAAGCTCTTTCTTTCAATTCAAATTGATATTCATTAGTAGCATTCATAATTTGTCTCTTAAAAATTAAACATCTCTTGGCGAAGGCGGCTCTTATCAAAGGACATAGCGGAACGTATAATACGGCGGCGGTGTCTTTTGACAATAAACTTTAGGTATAGTAGCAGTAAGGTTTATTTTACTTTGATAACATAGTAGTGTTACACTCTATAAAATAATAAAGAATAATTTAAATCAAATCATTTGACAATTTATCTGTTGATACTTTTATTATTTAGCTATTTGTAAATAAAATTTAATTATATTTATTCAATTATGGCCGCTAGAGAGGCCTAAGGCACTCCCGACATTTAATCCGCCTCTGGGCGTCCGTCTTTCTGGGGACATACCATATAACCAGTGGTTCCCAACCTGGGGGCGATTTGGGTTATCAGGAGGGGCAATAGATAAGTGGGGGGGGGATTAAAATAGTACAGTTCAGATAACGAGACTCCTGAACTGCCAGAAGACAAAATTCTAATTTTTACTGATCATCTTGACCAGTTAAAAACTGACATGGAATCAAGATTTGAAGATTTGACTAAGTTACAAATTCCGGATTGGATTCTAGATCCATTCTCGTTTGAAGCTGTGGATAAGCTTGATAACTCTTTGCAGACGAAGTTTCTAGATCTGAAGTATGACTGTGAGGTTAAAATCATTTTCAAGCAGAGTGGTTACGATTTAGCCTGGGTGAAGATTATGGACACTTATCCACAACTGTGGGGATAAATTGAACCACTTCTCATCTCGTTCCCGTCAACATATTTGGTTGAAAAAGGATTTAGTTCTGTTGTCCAGCTTCTCACAAAACAATTAAATAAGTTGGACATTTGCCTCAAAGGAGACTTGCGCCTGAACTTAACGAACATAAAGCCGGATATTGAAGCTTTAACTAAAATCCACCAAGGACAAATCCAGTCATTGAAAAGGTAAAATAAAACAATAACAAATTTTTCAAACTTTCATTTATTTTTTCAAATTTTAACTGTCAAGATTCTTAATTTTTCCAGATTCCAATTTAAAAATGAAAACATATACTCCTGTTTTTTAAATGTACGTCAATGATCTTAGTTAATTATTTCACTTCCTTGTTCTTAAAAAATCTGTAAAAAATGTACATTTTAATTTTTTTTCTATTTTATTTAAGAGTGACCGGATAAAACTGTTTTGGTTGTTTTTATTTACGGTAATAATTAATAATAATAATAATAATTAATAATTATTGAGATAAAGATGGTCGGGCTTCTTCCACGTCATTTTCGAGTTGGCTAGTTTTCGGATCTTGAGATAAAGGTGGTCGGACATCTTCTACATCGTTTTGGAGTTCATTAGATTCTGAATCTTGAGACAAAAGGGACCGAGTATCTTCTTCACAGTCTTGAGTTTGTAGAGGAGCAAGATGTCTTAAAGAAACGGTTGTCTCGCGTCCATCAGGAAGTCGAACATTAGCGTAGTTGGGATTCGCTTCTAACAAAGTTACTTCATCAACTAAGGGGTCATATTTTGAATGCCGAACCGATCTTCGTAAGAGAACTGGTCCTGGATTCAATAACCATGAAGGCATAGACATTCCATTAGATGACCTCCTGGGGTGCTTAAACATTCTTTCCTGTGGCGTTACATTAGTAGAAGTACAAAGTAGAGACCTTATAGAATGAAGAGCATCTTCAATAGCCTGTTCCCACTGCGATATGTCCAGTCCTTTACTTTTTAGAGCTAGTTGTATAGTTTTCCAGATAGTATAATTGCTTCGTTCAATTTGACCATTTCCTTGTGGATTGTATGGAGTAGTCCTACTTGTAGCAATTCCATGAGATGTTAAAAACGTTTTTATTTCTTGAGACATAAATGAGGGTCCGCGATCAGTATGAATGAATGCCGGCATGCCAAATATAGAAAAGAGATGACGTAGATTCTTTATAACTGTTGAGCTATTCATATCTGAGCATGGAAAAGCAAAAGGATATCTTGAGAACTCATCTATAATAGTTAAGATATACTTATTTTTAGAAGTAGATGGTAAAATGGCCTTTAAAATCCATATTAAGTCTTTCGAATGGAGCTATTGCTTTGATAAGCGTTCCTTCTCGCTTAAAAAATCTAGGCTTAATCTCTGCACATACTCTGCAGGCTGATGTCATTTTTCTGATCTCATCTAAGCTATAAGGCATATTTTTACTACGGACCCAGTGGTACATTCTTGTCTCTCCTGGATGACAAAGAGATTCATGAAAAATTCTCAATTTCTCATTTCGGTCTTGAATAACAGAACAGACTCTAGAAAGTGCATCGGCTGCTATATTTTCTTTACCGGGTCTATAAACTATATCGTAGTTATAACAAGAAAGTTCAAGCCTCCATCTCATAATCTTCTCATTTTTAATCTTTCCAGAATGACTGGTATTAAACATGTAGGTTATGGACCTTTGATCAGTTACAATTATAAATCTCCTTCCCATAAGATAATGTCTCCATTTCTTAAGAGCTTCCACAATAGCCAAAGCCTCTTTTTCAACAGCCGGATGCTTTAGTTCGCTATTAGAAAGAAGTCTTGAAAAAAATGCTACTGGGCGTCCATCCTGAGATAAGGTCGCGGCAATAGCATAATCAGATGCATCCGTCTCAACAGTGAAAGGCAACTCACTGTCGATAGAAGCGACTGCGGCTCTCTCGATTTCTTTTTTTAATTCTTCAAAGGCATTGATAGCTTCTTCTGTGAGCGGGAACGAACAATTACTAAGCAGTTTAATTTTTTCAGAAAATATAGGAATATATTTGGCAAAATGTGAAAACATACCTATGGTCCTGCGTAGAGTGCATTTATCTGTGGGAGGTTTAAGTTCTTTTAAAGATTTAAGTCTGTCTGGATCGGGTTTAATAGATTTGTAGCTTACAGTAAATCCAAGTAGATGAATATTACGAAGGGAAAAATTACTCTTCTCTTGATTAATTGTGAGATTATATTTGGTTGTTGCTTTTAGAAATTTTTCTAAATTCGTATTATGTTCCTCCTGGTCTTTGCCACAGATTGTCACATCGTCTAAATAGGCAAATGTATCTTTCAAATCTTCAGATCTTATAATTCTATCAATAACTCGTTGAAAGGCAGCAACCCCATTGGTCACCCCAAACGGTATTCTTTTAAACTGGAAGAGTTGTCCACATGCTTCGAAAGCTGTAAAAGGCTTATCAGATTCAGCTATAGGCACTTGGTGGTAAGCGCTACGTAAATCGATAGTACTATAAATTTTATAATTAGCTACTTTATTGATAATTTCCTCTATTCTTGGAAGAGGATATGCGTCTAGTTGTGTAAAACGGTTCACTGTTCGAGAATAGTCGATTACCATTCGTCTCTTATGATTTTCGCTCGAAACGACTAATACTTGAGCTCTCCAAGGGGACATACTAGGCTCTATTATTCCTTCCTTTAGTAGTTTTTGCACTTCTACTTCAATAAATTTTGAATCACTTTTTGATTGTCTCCTAGATTTTATTGAAATAGGCTTGCATTCTGAAGAGAGATTATAAAATAGCGATGCGGGCTCAACACTTGCAGCAGTTAGTCCACATATTGAGAGTGGAGCTTTCTTACCGCCGAAAGACATCTGTACACTCGTATGATGTTTTAACAAATCGTGTCCTACTATAACGTCCGCACAAAGGTCAGGAAGCACTGGAAAATCGATATTTTCGTAGAGATGTCCAAGAATTTTGAAATTTACTCTGCATTTTCCAACTATTTTTGTTTTAAATGATGTAGAAGCCATAGCGACTTCACCATATGATGGTCTTACTTTTAATTGAAGTTTGTTAGCTACTAGAGAACTTATGAAACTGAGTGTACTTCCGGTATCGATTAGAGCCGTAACTTGATTTCCATTGAGATCAGCAATAACAGAAGCCTTTGAGAGAGCAGGAGATATAGAAGCAGTACAATCGTAGATGCTGGCTATTTGTGAAGCTACTATCTTTTTACTAGAAGGTGTACTACCGTTCTTCCCAGATTTACATACTTTTGCATAGTGCCCTTTCTTCCCACATTTTCTACAGATTGCGTTGCTGGCAGGACAATGGATGCGAGGGTGAAAATTGAATCCACAAAAGAAACATCTAGCAGATGATGTAACAGCTAACATGTTTTCGTTAGAACCATGAAAAAGAATATCTGGTGTGAACGTATTACCTGTCACGGAGTTAACATTTGGAATCGGTTGATATTCATTAGAATGAAGTTGAGCTAGCTCTAGAGATCGTGCCTGAGTATAAGCATCATTAAGATTTAGAGTAGGACTTTCGAGAAGTCTCTGTCGAACATGATGAGCTTGAAGTCCAGTGATAAATGAGTCTCTGATACAATCATCACGATTTACTTCAGCAGTTACTGCCTTAAAGTTACATTTTCGAGCTATATCCTTTAAAGTTTCTAAATATTGATTAATAGATTCGCCTACCTTTTGACATCTTGTGGCCAATTCATGTCTTGCTACAACTTCATTCACCGGCTGAATATAGTGAGTTTTAAGAATACCAATTGCTTCATTATACGACTTGGCCTCCTTAATTTTCTTATAAATCGGTGGAGAAACAAAATTATTCAGGAGTTTCAATTTTTCCCATTCATCAGGATTCATTTTTATTATAAAACTTGTAAAGGTTCCATACCAATGATCCCATACATCAGATGCATCCTTAGCTTCCAGTTCAACGGCGAGAATTTCCGGCTTAAGAAATCGATCCATACTGTATATTAAAAGTATAAATTTTGTTTAATAAATTGAACAAGATTATACCTCTGAATATAGGCTTTATTAAACAAAATTCCAATACATAATAAACATTAACGCAATTTGTAAATAATAGTCAATAATCAAAATGTCAATAAACTTTCTTATATCAATTGCATTTTCACTATATGTTAATTAAGCCTATAATCAATTTCACCCCTTCATTTTAGGTCCTGAAAAAGGGAAAGTTTCACTTTTTCGATTTTTTCCTTTAATTGTAGCCCAAACTCTACCAGTGTGCCAAATTTCAGAATTCTAGGATCAGCGGAAGTACTTTAGATTTTTGATATGTCAGCCAGTCAGTCAGTGTTAAAAATGGCACTTTTCAGAGCTTGATAACTCAAGAACTATAATAGATTTATATATGAAATTTGGGATTCTAGGTATTCTAAAGGGTCTTATTAGGCATGCAAAATTTAAAGTGTGTAGGTCTAATAGTTTTTGAGTTATGGGGGGGGGGCGAAAGTAGCTTGAAATGGTTCGTTTAAATATACACATGGACGGTGCGTCGCCCGTTTTTCCGAACTTGGCTTACACACTGCCGTGTGTCTAGATATAGCTATAAGTAATTTCTGTGATCACTGTCTCAGCCCTAAAAGGGGCGGCTACCCTTAATTAAATTAACATTTCACTCAAGAAGATGGTTTCTTGCAGATTCTAAACCAATCTAGACTGAATTAATTTTCAGATTCTTTTTAGTACTACTGAAGAAGATGGTCCACCAGGAGGGTTGGCCAAAACAGTCAAGAGAATTCTTATAAATAAATAAAAGTAATTTATCGAAATTATTATTTCAATTGTGTGACAAATTAATGTGGGAAATTATTTTAATTAACTTTCATAATTTCTATTTTACTAAGAGCATATGTTTAGGACGTGCCCGGTCAAGGGATTGCGGCCCATTGTCCTTTCGAAGGGCCATCTTCTGGGTTCCAGGAACTGTATAGATCGGCGGCTATTGTCCCTAAGAACTTTATAGTCAGGCTAAAAGCTTTCTGTTATAAATAATACTATGACAACTTGTTTTGGTGGGGTGTTGACTGACAGTGCACCCCCCCACCACCACCACTCATATGCATGTGTGAATGTGAGTTGACAAGGGCAGTTGCCAGTTAACAACGAGGGTTGCTAGTTCTAATTTGATATTCTAATTTGATGTTTGAGTTCTAAGTTGTATTTTGATTGCACGAGTTGCATCTTACGTGATGATTTAATCAGTGTGTTACGATGTAAAGATGACAATGTTTGCACGACAAACCCCTAGACAGAAAATATTTAAACCCCCCTTTTTGTAAATAAATACATTTAATAATAAATACGTGTGTTATTTGACCCCTACGAGCCAATTTAATGAAACCCGCCCCTACATTATTTGAATTAAATTAATTAGATAGTCACTTTTAAGTTTGGGAAGGATTTTTTTAAAGGAGTTCAGGCCTCTAGAAATCATAGATATAAACAAAATCACAAATGCTTTATATAAGTAAACCATATATTTGTATAGTTATATATATATAGATATTTATTTCTTATCCATCAATAAAAAAGTAAAAGTACAATATACGAAATAATTCATAATATATTTATATTTATTTTTGTTCTGTTTTGTAAAACTAGAAGATATGACTTAGTTTAATTTTTTTTTAATATACATGTATATGGATATACAATACACTTAGATGAAAATGAAGTTTTTAAGTCTAGATAAAAATACATTAAAAAAAAAAAATATAATTAATAGTATTAATGATCGGATTCAATTTCCTAAAAAAGAAAAATAATATAAGTATAAAATTTATATTTGTATGGATGAAAAACAAAAATATGATATTAACTTACCGTAGGATCACAATCAGCACAGTGCCAGGAATAGCCCCTTCTTTTCGGGGATTTCTTTACAGGAGGATCAAGACAAGTAAAATGATAACATTTCAGACATTCGTCGCATCTAAAATTAAATAAAAAGTCAGAAGATTAATTTTATTGATCCAGATATATAATTTTATTAAATTAAATTTCAAAAGGTAAAAGTAATAGTCTTCTCTACATTAGCTATTTTTTTTAATTATTGAAAATTGCTAGGTAAGGGCGAGTCTAGTATTTCAGGACGTTCCCTAATAATTCGATTTTCTTGCAATCCTTTTAAAACTTTGAATACACATATTTATAAGTGTCCTTTATACGTAGACATTTTTTTGAATAGTCCTTGCGGCACTAAATTTGTAAATATTGACCATTGAAATTTGCATATTTAACACGCGAACCCTATCCCGATTGATGTTAAAGCGACTGTTTCATTAAATAACAATCTTAATTTTCTTGAAATTATTTTGAAAAACTGAGAACCATTAACTGAAGATATAACAAATATTTTTCTGTTAAAATAATAATATCAAGCGGTATTCGTTTTGTATGAAAAATATTAAAAGTTAGGTACTTTTGATGGTTTTCATTTTTTCCTCATGGCATGTCAAGTGAGAGATGGCAATTTGGGAACGTCGCACTAAAATCACTCAATTTTTTCATATCTAAAAAACTTTCTGCATCTGGTGCATTTGAGATTTTTAGCTAATTCTCTCAAGCTAACTATTCTGTTCTCATCTGGAATTTCGCATGAGCTGTTTCATGAAGTGTTTTTTTTTTTTATTCTTTGTCTTTTAGCGTCGGTGAGATGCAATGTTGCCAGATCCGAGAAACGACACAGTGAAAATATTTTTGCCTTTCTACGCATGTAGAGTAGGGAAAAGAACGAATTGTATCTGAGCTATATTAGGGATAGCTAATTCTCTCAAGCTAACTATTCTGTTCTCATCTGGAATTTCGCATGAGCTGTTTCATGAAGTGTTTTTTTTTAATTCTTTGTCTTTTAGCGTCGGTGAGATGCAATGTTGCCAGATCCGAGAAACGACACAGTGAAAATATTTTTTGCCTTTCTACGCATGTAGAGTAGGGAAAAGAACGAATTGTATCTGAGCTATATTAGGGAATGCCCTTAATTCACTCAAAAATTCTCATATTTTTTTTTAGTCGTAGACACTTATTTGTTGTGCTAAAATATTTATATTTCCAATTCGGAAAACTGATTAGAATTTGTGCTTTGTAGCTTTAGACTAATGGAGAAAATGAAAATGTTGAAGGAGACAATAAAAGAGTGTGTCTTCTGCTGGAATTATAAATAAATAAAATTTATAATTCCAGCAGAAGACAAACTCTTTTATTGTCTCCTTCAATATATAAAAATTCTGCTACTCTAGGCAAAAAAACTTTCAATTTAAAATAAAAATGATTTTAATAATTTGAGATTTTAAGGCCATGTATTTATAATAAAGGCATAAATGAACAACTTATTTTATATTTAATGACACTTATAGTTTATTATTAATGACACTTATAAGTGCGTCTCTAGCTTAAATAAGTTTTAACTTTTTTTGTTATTTAATAAATGTACGGGTGAACGATTCTAATCGAGAAAAATAACTAAAGAGCGCGGATGTCTCTTAGTGCTTAGGCATTGCAAGGATGCCAAATACAAGTCCAGACTTGTTTCAGATTAATAGATCTTAATTTCTCTTATTCTAGCAAAGGCCTTTTGACTCAAGGTAGGAAAATGTTAACTCGATATGAATATCCGATTTAGATATTTATCATTTAAAATTATTGATTCAACGAAACTGCAAAAAGCGTAGCGAGTCTTGAAAAAGATTCACTTTTTACTCCGATTCTAATTTTGAGCAGAAAGAGAGAGAGAGAGAAGTGGGGTCACAAAACAAGCATAGAACACTAAAGACCCCAAGGGATGAATTCTGTTTAGAAATATTAAAAATAAAAAATATATAATTATTTGATGGTATTATATCTATCTACAATCTACATATACCCATTCTTCGGGAGTCCTTTGAAATTTTTCACTGCAAAAGGGGGTCACGGACTATAAAATTTGAGAAACAATTGCTCTAGATGTCTAGGTCTAGATAACTCTGATTCATTTCATTCAAACTGAAATATGTGTGCAAATTTATATGTTAAATATTATTATATCGATTGTGGGCTGCAATATTGGCACAACTCAAAATATCAAGTTTTGAGATAAATGCGTTTAAAGATTTTATGATCGTAAACCATGCTCTTAATTGATGATACACTTCTGTCATATAGCAGTCAAATATTCAACTACGAGATATGCCAGTATGGCAATTTGGCAGTGTTGAAAGAACGTACAGGGTGACCACGAGAAACATTTACGTTTTAGAAATAAAAAAACAATATTAATTTTCAAGATACTATTTATTTAACTTAAGTTACATAGTTGTGGTTATACGCCATTTACTTTACGTAGAGAAAATGATGTCAGGAAGGTGACGTCCTTCTTCCCTGAGGCAATTTTCTATTCTGTCCAGGAAGCTCCTCCACACTCGTTCCAGTGTATCCTCAGTGATCAACGCCACCTCAGTACGTATCGCCGCTTTCAAGTCATCTAAAGTACGGGGTTTATGTCGATAAACTTGCTCTTTCAAATGTCCCCACAAATAAAAATCACACATGTTAAGGTCCGGAGATCGAGGAGGCCAGTGCACATCTCCAAATCTTGAAATCAGGTGACCTGTCAGGACCTGTGGAGGAGCTTCCTGGACAGAATAGAAAATTGCCTCAGGGAAGAAGGACGTCACCTTCCTGACATCATTTTCTCTACGTAAAGTAAATGGCGTATAACCACAACTATGTAACCTAAGTTAAATAAATAGTATCTTGAAAAATTAATATTGTTTTTTTATTTCTAAAACGTAAATGTTTCTCGTGGTCACCCTATAGTTTTTCACATTGTGATATGTTTAGACCAAAAATTGAATTTTTTGAGTTGTGCCATTATTGCAGCCCACGAGCGATATGTTCTTAATGCAAATATTACCTGACAAGATTTTGATTAGTGCCTGGGCCCTCACAGACATCACATTTTGTCATCTGATCAACTTTCGTTTTCTTTGTATTACTTGATCTTCTATTCAAATTCATAGAAGTATTTGTTATCTCGGTGTCATTGTCAGTTGAAAAAACAAAACTCGAATCACTATAAAAGGATGATTCCCTGGCAGGTTCTGGTAATAGAAGCACTTCAGCCGGTTCCTGCGGCTGAACTACAGGTTGGGTCATTGGTATTATCGTCTCCGTTGTTGAACTAGCCACAAACATGTGTGGAGGGCCACTATGAGGCTCGCCGCCGTTTGGTGGCAAAATAGGTTTAATCTGGAAACAAAATTAAAAGAATTATTAAATAAAACAGCTATTAATAAGACTAAATCAATTAAAATCAAAATGTGAATATTTGATTTGATTTTTTGTTTAAATTGAATTTATCTATATATCATACAAGGTTTAGCCCGTGCCGCAGGGTACATATCAATATAATAGTTTTCGTATCCGTTTGTTTGCTAATAGATATCTCACAATTTGATATAATATATAATTTATTTGTTTAAAAAAAAAAAAAAAATCAGTCAAATTGAGAAGCTCCTCCTTTTTTGAAGTCGGTTAATTAGAACTTGGAATAAGAATAGCAAAAAGAAAAAAAAGAGGTTGGTGAACATATTCTCCTGCGAGACTTTGTATGAATCACCCCGCTTATTATATAAAGTTAGTTGCCAGGTTGACTTTTTCAGTGATAGCCTGAGAACTTTTATAGCCAAGCTCTCTAGTATACTATAGTGTGGGTACTCAAGTATAAATCAAATCTCAATTAATTGGTGATAATTGTTTTCGCCATGGTTAATTTAAATTTATATCTATGTTCTGAATTTATAATTTAAATTTATATAATTTGTATTAAGTTTATTTATGTTTATATTTATAGGTATTTATATTAGATTTATATTTATAGTGAATTTATATTTTATAATTTGTATATATGTGTAATCTGAGTTTGTATATATATTTATTTTAAATTCATATCATCGTGACTGCCCGTTAAATAAATAAATAAATCACTATTTTGACCCCTCAGGAGTCTATTTTTCAAATTTCAAGTCAATCGGTTGAGCCGTTTAATCTCGAAGTCGGTGAACAGAGATATAGAATCCCAAAAATATTATAATAATCACACTGAGATAGCTAAGTGTATTAAGTCAAAAAAATCTTTTTTCAAAATTGTCGAAAAATTTACTCCCATGTTTCTAATTAAGGAGGTTCTTTCGCAACAATCCATACAAAAAGTTTTAGCCACTCTATACATATGAACGGTGCTAAAATTTTAGGTTATGTTTTTTAACGTGACTGTACCTTTTACACTACTATATTCTCTTTATGAATAGATCGTTTACAAGCATTTGATATTATATCCCCTCCACTAAAAATAATAAGTTTTTTTTTATCAAAACTACGAGGTAAATAATTTCATTTTTTTTTTAAGTTACTCCGAATATATTATTCTAACAAATATTAGTTTTTCATCAAGATGGTAAAAGTCCTATAAACTGCAACAGATCGTTGCTAAACTTTATGCAAATCCATTTGAAATATTAATATGTTTATTCCTTTATTATTAATCAGATATCACTTGCAATTTGCAGTTTATGTTGACTTTAATTCAAAAATAATGATCTATTCTTATTTAATAGTCGAGGAATAACCATTCTACATTGGATTTTTGACGTTTCGGTTATTATTAGTAACCATTGCTGAAGAGATGGAGGAATCGTCTTAAAATCAAAAATAGCGATCGATTCTCATCTAATACTTGAGGAATAACAATTTTACATTAGATTTTTGACGCTTCGATTATTATTGGTAACCATTGCTGAAGACATGGAGGAATCGGCTTAAAATCAAAAATAACGATCGATTCTTATCTAATACTAGAGGAATAACCTTATTACATACCATTTTTGATGTTTTGACTATTAATGGCAACCTCTACTGAAAACGTGGAAGAATCCACTTAAAATCAAAAAGACTAAATTCTTTTATGGCAAACAACTCAAGCTTACTACAGTTTTGTCCATGTTAGTATTCAGCAATTTTAAATATGTTTAGTTGTTACAGTGTTTTTTTGATATATCACACTGTGCAAGTGTGCATGCATATGTTTATAAATTTAATGTCCAAAAATTGTAAAAAGTTAATTTTAAAATTTTTTAAATTATAATTTTAATATAAACACATGTATTGTAAATAATTTCATAAAACAAATTACCATGGGCAATTCAAATACGTATATAATCTGTCGGGGATTGGCCTATTTATATAGTATATTAAAATCCAAGCCATAATACATACTTACTCTATACTAGTGATGATGACAAGACAAAAAATATCTCAACCCTAACGTGCACTGATAAAGTGGGAGAGAAATTATTACATGCTTCTTTCCTTGGCCGTTTGAGTAGATTGTATTTTTTTGTAAATAATAATATTATAATATTTGTATATAAAAAATATAAAAAAGTATTGATGGCCAATCCCATTTAATTGTTATAGATCCTGAGAAGAAGGGACGATCTTCCGGAATGTCGGTTTAAAAGTGTAAAAATAAAAGTTTCCACTAAATCCTCTTTGGATTAACTTTTATTCAATCATCAATTTTTAAAAAAGACATTTCATAAAATGCAGGATCTTTATGTTTCGAATTAATTTTACATTCTAAAATTTTATTAATTTATTACCTTAATTTTAATTCTTGGGGCATCTTTCGGATTTTCCATATCTTGATTTTTCCTTTTTCGTTTACGTTTGTGTTCTTTCACTGGACTTGAATCAGGACTATAGCGATGGTGTTTCTCGCGTCTACGTTTTTTACCGGGTCTTCCAATAAATATAGGTGGATCACTAATCGTTGAGACTGGATCGCTAATTGTTGAGACAGAAGGAATTTCTGTAGGATCTGGAACTAACGGCTTAATTGTAACCTGAAAAATAAATAAATTGATTAATTAATAAAATCTTAAATATATTATTAGATTCAAATAGACTGGTTAATTTGTTTGGCTTAAGAATAATTTTCCTTAAGCAAAATTGGTTAAAAAATGCAACTTAATTTTCGGGGTAGTCCGAATGCCCCAAACCTATAAATTCTAAACGAGGCCTGGCCAACCCAAATTGCGTCCCTGGTCGTATTGATATCCTAAAAATTTCCAAAAGGGTCGTAAATAAATATGAATAATTGCAATTTTTCCAATATTTTTTTCGAAATTTGGGTTTAAAAAGAATTTTGTGGTTTTTATTTTAAGTGATTAATATGAATGCAGAGGTAAAGTGAAAATTTTCAATCAGTGTAAATGTGGAAAAAAAACTAGAACCAGATTTGAAAAGAAAACACAGATTGAACCATCAAAATGTATTTGTATAGTAATAAACATGGGTGTCCCAGTGGCGTAACTATAACGTTTGAGGCCCGTGGCAAATTCATCGGAAAGTACGTATAAACGCTATTAAAATTTCTGATGCACTTTTCGTTGATTTTCTACTAACTTTTAATTTAAAGAGCGTATTGGATTGAAATAACAATTTTATTTTTAGTCAAAATTTTAATTATTAAAATTATTTTTTGGGCTTTTTGTTAAGCAAAAGTGTTAATTTTAATTTTGAAAATGATCGCTGGAAACTAGCCGTAGTCACACGAATGGTTACAAATAATAGAAATGCAGTGCAGAGTTCCGGAAAGCTAGAAGATATAAAATGATTCTTTATGATTAATAATGCAGCAAGTTCTCTTAAAGGAGATGACTTTTCTATTTCGTGTCTAAAAGTGGATCGAAAACTGAGAATTTCCTTGACAAACGAGACACGAATTTTGTAATAATAAATGTTAGGATCCTCCTGTGCTCTGGGCCTGGCATTTTGCCTGATATGCCACCCTATTGTTACGCCACTGGGGTGTCCTCTGTTTGATGCAAATAAACATATATTAGGATGTCCCATAAGTTTGTTCCTTTTTGATGCGAAATGAATACCCGATATTTGTTGTTTAAGATTGATTTATTGTGTTATATATGAACCGTTCTGCTCTATTATCTTCTTCCATCTCTCCAGGAAGCCTGATATGCCCTCTTTCAAAAATTGTTGAGGCTTACTTGCAAAATATTCATCAAGGTGAGTTATTATTTGGCTTATGGATTTGAGATATTTACCACGGAGAGAATTTTTTAACGAGAGAAACATGAGGTTTTGCGGTTTGTTGGCCGTAAGACAAAAACCATTACAGTTTAATTGGGAGGTTCTACCTCATCCTGAGTACCCCCCAGACCTTGGTCCATCCGATTATTACTTATTTCTCTCGTTAAAATATTCTCTCCGTGGTAAATATCTCAAATCCGTAAGCGAAATAAAAACTCACCTTGATGTATATTTTGCAATTAAGCCTCAACAATTTTGGAAAGAGGGCATAATGAGGCTTCCTGGGAGATGGAAGAAGCTAATAGAGCAGAACGGTTCATATATAACACAATAAATCAACCTTAAACAACAAATATCGGTTATTCATTTCGCATAAAAAAAAGAAGAAACTTATGAGACTTCCTAATATATACATATATATATAAATAAATAAATATAAATATGTATTGACTATAGTTTCGAAGGTTCGAATTTGTTCATCAGTCTTTTTAATTAGAAATATTCTGTTATTTCTCATGGGTTCAAATAAATAGCCGATTGGGTGGAGGTAAATTCGTTTTATTGTAGTAAGGTAGGTATTTCAATCCATGAGAAATGACAGATATTTCTATTTAAAAAAACTGATGGTGAATGTCAAACTATGGAAACTCAAATAAATTATATTATATATACAGGGTGTTTCAGAAGGAATATTAAATATTATAGGAGGTGGTAGTATAGACGAATTGCAATAAAAAATGCCATATAACATGTGTCCAATTTTTATTGAGTACAGAGACACAGCTGTCTGTTCATTTACACGTTCAGATGCAATATGACTCCTGGGCATTGTACCAGTGTCACGCAGTGTATTGAAGTTGGCCAACAAATCATAATGAAAACTTCAATGTAAACTAAAGCACAAATTCACAATTTGAACATCAACACTCTACTGCTGACATTTGATAAATACGCCCATAGCAACCGGTGTACTAAGCCACGAAACGAAAATGCATTGAACTCAGCTGTATCTCTGTACTCAATAAAAATTGGACACATGTTATATGGCATTTTTTATTGCAATTCATCTATAATACCACCTCCTAAAATATTTACTATTCCTCCTGAAACACCCTATATATATTTTCATGATAAATATTTATTAGAGTGACCCATTTTTACGAACTTTTTATGTATTTTTTTTTAGTCTCGTATGAAAATTCGTTAGTATTTTATGTTTTAAGAACCATCTCCAAATTTTAGATGGAAATATTTTTTTTTAAGAGGTTGCTCAAGAATTTAGAAAATCTTAAAAATGAATTTTCTTTTAGAAAATTTTTATTCTCTAAACAGAAATTGTTTCTGTATGTAAAAAAAAATAACCGCCTGAAAATTTTAGCTCAAAATATAAATTTTTAAAAGTCGTTGAAAATTTTGTAGTAATTCATGTGTGACGTTTTCGAGCGAGCTTGAAATATTAATATTAAGGCTTCATTTTTTTCTTACTATCTTTACAACAAAATGAACAAAAATAGAGGAAGAGACTAAAAAAAAAGTAGTATTAAAATATATTTATTGTCAAAATGCAATCTTTTTGGATATTGATTTTTTTGATTGATAGTAAAAAGTACCTGGAGGCACCGAGCGATGCTCGGTAACTTCTTCCTTGAGTTAAAAGCTTTATTTTAATATTATTTTTAATTTAAAATTCTGATAAAAAGGTCGATTTTTATTTGAGAGCCGCTTTCAAATTAAAAAATACAAAAATATATAATAGTCGCCCAATGTATCCCCCCCCACCTCTACCCCGCTCGACCCCACCCCCGAAACCTCTCCCTACCCCTGGATTCCCCACCACTGCGCCCCACCTTCTGCACCTGTTTTGATTCAACCATATGATTCATTTTTATTCATCCAATTAATAAATAAAACCTATCAAAATGTGTTGTTTTTTCAGAAAATTGAGACCTGCTTTTGCGAAATATATTTTTAAATAAATTCTTGATTATTTTTTATTCTATTAAATAAATAAAGTTCTTTATTAAAACAATTATAAAACGTTTATTAATATTTCTAACGTTTAGGGAGAACAAAATATGTTAAAATCCACAATCACAACAATACTTCTTCAAGGGTTTTTAAAACAATGAAACAAACAGCCCATTGTCTGCCTGGGTATAAAAGGAAAAGGGAAACCTTTTTTAAAACTCTAAGAATGGGATTTGTCTACCTGAGAATAATTAATTTGATTACGAAAAAACCCATCAAAAACAATTTTGTCGAAAATGAGACCGTGACAGATCGAATTGTCACCCCAAAAACCCTCTAACCCGTGAATTTCATACAAAATCGGTAAAGCCGTTTTCAAAATAGCACTAAGATACAAATATATAATCAAACAAATATATATATACAAACAAACAAATAAATATACAATTTTTGCTCGTTTAATAAGAGTAGATAAAAAAAACAATAGCCTTAGAAGAATGGCATTTTGACAATAAATATATCTTATACAGATTTTATTTTTGAGTCAATTATTGATTATCACCTTTTTTTAGAGTAATTACATGTCGGTACTTTTTAAATTTTTTTTTTTAAATTTCTCAAAAGCGGATGTTTGATAAAAAAAATCCCAAGGTATATAATAAAGCTTTTAGACAAGTTTTTTAAATTAAACATCGGGTAAGATTATGTTTAGCATATAGATTAAACGCATGGTATACACTTTCAATTTAATTATATTTAATCACTTCTTCCAAAGGGAATGAGATGAGGGTAATTTTTAGCCCAAAGTTATTGGTCCTTATGTGTATAAATAATTAATTATTATTTTTATTATTAATTTTATTTAAAAGGAAGAAACGTTTTGTTTTTTGAATAAAACCATCTTCGGTCTCTAGAAATAGATCATACAATAGTATATATGTCTTTAAATAACAAATTACAACGTTACATCATTCTTTACCTCCACTTATACTTTATATCGAGAAAAAATCGATATAAAGTGAAAGTGGAGGTAAGAATTGATGTAACGTTGTAATTTGTTATTTAAAGACATATATACTATTGTATGATCTTAATTTCTAGAGACTGAAGATGGTTTTAGTAAAAAAACCAAAACGTTTCTTCCTTTTAAATAAAATTAATAATAATTAATTATTTCTTCCTTTTAAATAAAATAAATAATAATTAATTATTTATACACAAAAGGACCAATAACTACCTTTGGGCTAAAAACTACCCTCATCTCATTCCCTTTGGAAGAAGTGATATATATGCCATTAAAGTACTTTTATATAAATTAATTATATTTACTTTAGGAGTAGTCCTTTGAGTAGGAGAAGGAATAGTGGTCGCTTCTTCCTTCACGGGCATTACAACTTCCGGTGTTATTATCATAAGCTCTGGGGAAGAACTTGGAATTTGATCTATTAATCCAAATCCATCTTTGGCATGTCGAAGTTTACGAGGCGCTTCTGGATCTAAACATTCAACTTCAGAACCTGAAGATTCTTTATCACATTCTGAACATTGCCTAAAAACAAAAACAAGATTATTATATTATAGATATAAGAGGTTGGTACATTGGTGAGCGTGAGAGTTAGTGGTATCAACTGAGAAAGAGGTGCTGCAAGCCCTCGAAATATTTGGATCTATTAATCACTTAATTAAATAAAATAACTGGAAACAAGCAAAAAGATTTTATTTACATCCTTCAATATAAAAAAAAAAAAGATTCTATTTACTTACCAGCCCATGAGTTTTGTTTTTTTAGGCATTCTTGTAAGTGGCGGATTAAGACATCCTAAATGATAATGTAGATGACAAGTGTCGCATTTGGCTAGCAAATGTTGGTCCACTGTTCTTTTACAAATGCCACATTCGAGGAGTAGTTGGTGAGGCTCGGAGCCCCGGGGAATTTGCGATGGAACTGAAGTCGCGGGTTGCAGGATTTGGGGCGGTTTACAAATTTCATCAATAGATTCGAGGGGCTTATTTGGACAAACATTAAGTATCGTGCTATGATATTTATGGACTATTTGACGAAGTTCAACATTTTTACGATTTTCCTCAGTATTTTTTCCAAGAAGCTAAAATAAGAAAAAAAGAAAACATTAAAAATCAGCTTACCCTCTACTTCAGTGTTTTTCAACGTGTGGGTCGCGACCCTCTGGGTGAGTAAATAAGAAAAAAAAGTTTAAAAATATATTTTTATTAAGAAAATGTTAATTAAAGGTTAACACAAGGCGAGGCGTTAGGCGATGTAATCGATGTAAAAATATGTCTGTTATAAGTACTTAATTTATTATTTTTTAGCCGATTCCTATTTATAAAAATTAATAAAAATGTTGTACGGATTTGATATTTGTAACATAATAAAATACAGGTTACAAACAGGGGATATGAAATTTTCAAAATATTCTATAACTCCAGACAATTTGAAGATAAAATAGTAAATGTATATATAATTTTAAAAGAAATTGAATGCTCTAGAACTTCTTTTCTGAGGACTTTTACTGTAAAACGAAAGGCTGAGGTGCTAGAGATAAAAGTTTGACAAAAAATGTAAGAAATTTTATTTTTTTCATACATAAACGATATTCGCCGGGCGAATATCTCAAAAACCATAAAGAATAGAAAAAAATTAAATATAAGCAATCTTGTAGTAAATTTTATAAACTTTTATTTAAGATTATTTTTTCCCTACGACCCACCGTTTTTGAGATATAAGTGAAAAACCAAAAAACGGGACATTTACACCCCCTTCCATCCCTAAGCCCGGTAGCTAGGACTGGGGACTTTTAGTATTTACACCTCCTAACTATCCCAAACACATTCCAAAAGAAAAATTCTCTCCTCTTCAATGTTTTCTATACCGCCTTTTTGAACGTTCGTTGACTGGACTATAATACATATTATATAACTTCCTTATTCTTCTTTTCAATCCTACATCATTAAAAAAGAAAGAATAATCTTCTTAATTTTTAAAAAAATTTATTTTTATTAATACATGTTTCGGGCCTAGTCGAAACCATCTTCAGTTAACACAAACACTTTTTCCTTTACATAATTCTTTTATATATCACACCTTGTACAAATATATCAGAACAAAAGTACAAAAATGAAAAGAAAGAGAAAAAACAATTAACAAAACTAAAATGTAGCATCTTTGATATTTTATATAAACTTATATATATGAACGAAACATTATAATAATAGTAAATTTTTTAAAAATTAAGAAGATATTTCTTTCTTTTTTTTAATGTGGTAAGATTGAAAAGAAGAATAAGAAAGTTATATTAAACTTTTGGGCAATCAAGAATATTGTAAGTTTAAATATTACATACTTAAGTTATAAATAAATAGAAATAAATATATTTACATATTAAAAAAATACAAATCTTTTATAAAAAACAATCAAAAACACGTTTATTCAAAGTCAAACCTTTCGAGAGAATTTCTACCTTTTTTCAATGACAAAATCTTTTTCAAAAAAAGAAAAAAAAGTTGCTTTCTCTAGAATGATGTCATTGAAAAAGGGAGAAATTCTCCCGAAACGTTTGACTATGAATAAACGTATTTTTGATTGTTTTTTTATAAAAGATTTGTATTTTTTTAATTTATATTTATATAGGTATACAAAAAATTTAAATTATTTGAGTCTATAATTTAGAAAGCCTTTCTTTTATTTAAAAATTATTTTATATTAGAGAAATATTTTGCTCCGATCGCTTCCTGTTAAGTAGGAAGGACTTTTTCTATTCTCAAAAATAGTTTCTAATCGTAAATTTAAACAAATATATTTATATTTTTAAATGAAAATGTTTAAAATCATAATTTCTAAGTTTTTTTTTATATATAATCACTAGGTACTTACTTCATCATAACGTAATCTTAAAACTTGCTGTTCTTCTTGTAGTTTATCATATACACTTAATAACTCTTCAAGTTTTTCTTTCATTGTGATTAATCGATTATTTCGATCAAGGTAATATCCCATAAATTCAACACTAAAAAAAAATATGCAATGGTCACAAGAAATGAATATACGAAATTAAAATATTTTGATTAAAATTTAGAAGAAAAAATATTGGTATATATATATATATATATATATACCTATATATATATATAATTGAATGAATAAATAAATAAAATATTTGTATGTACTTTGAATTGGTTTGGCTGAAATATTTTAATCTGCTGAAAATAGATATTTTTTTTTAATAAAAATTCTATTATATTTTTTTAAGAAGAAATAATTTCCTGTCAAGTCAGCTGACCATTCTCATATGAGCTGTAAAAGAAACAACTGCACCTCAAGGATAGAGCCCAAATAGCCATTTATTTTTATTTTGCATCAAGTATCTACTAGTCGAGAGACACTGAAGTCCAGAATCAACAAATTTGAGGACTGGCGTTCCCGACTCAACAGAAGAAAGAAAAAAACGGGATTAACCTACAACTTCCGTCATCCGATTCTAGCCACGCGGAACAATTCTATAAACGAGACTGTGGAGGATACCGGAATGGACCTGAAGTTTCGTACAGCCCATCCATAGAAGAGCCAAGGATGCCCAGCCTTGAAATTTTCATATACAGTAGATATAAGAAATAAGTTGACGTGTTCTGACGTGGCAATACACTTGACTTTACCATACAACCTGGCCCCTCACTTATATTTAATATTTAATAAAATTATTTATAATCATGTAGGGGGGGTTAGTTTTTGGATTTTTAGACTCCTGGGGGATAGTGATTATGTATACAAAATTTGGTTGAGTTTGGTACATGAGCCTATATGTTATTTTCATTTTTTGACCTCTTAATTTTGGGTCGATATGCACCAAAATCTAATCAGCTCATCTCAATGGACCAAAACTACGTGTGAAATTTGGTTTCGATATTCACACTAGTTTTTGAGCTAGCTCGTCCACAAAAATTTGGTAACGCACAGACTAACAGACAACCAGACAGACTAACTAACAGACATTTTGACAAAACAGTTATTATCTCGAAAAATATAATTTTTTCGATGTTAACTTATAAGAGCTTTTTTGTAGAGCGAAATGCCATGGTTTCGCTCAATTTTTTTAGTCAAAATAGTTTCAGCCGTTATTGAGATATTTCGAAAAAAAGAAGGATAAGAACAACTTTTTTCATGCACGATTACAATACTTGACCATACCTGAAGGCAGCCGGAATATGCCATTTTTTTCTGATGTCTACAAGAGAAGCAATGTGTGCTTCCTGAATCTCAAGCGCTTGTGTATCGATTCCCATTACTTCTGCTTTATGAAGGAGTCGTCGACAAGCAGAAGCAGATGTTGTCAATAAACGAGGCATTTTTTGAGTTGGAACTAAAATTTAGAAATAGATTATTATTATTATTTACCACCATATAGAATAAATTATAAAACATTATCTCATCTTTTGAACTTCAAATCGGGAATAGTGATTATTGATAATCATTGAGATCATTACAATTAGATAACGGTACTATGATGTCTTTATATTAATTAATTTTTTGTGTTAAAATGAGGTAATTAAAAACCTTGAGAACAGTTAAGATGTTCTCGTGAGGAGAAAAAATAAGGTTGTTAAATAAACCTAAATTCTTCTTGTCCTTAGCAAATATTTACTTACAAAAACTTGGAGACATGTTTCGGCAAATACTCAGATTATTACAATTTTAAAAGTGATTATTCCCGATTTGAGGGTGAAAATGTATAGATCAAATTAAATTAAAAATTGAATATGATGAAAACAGTCAATCTTGTTGAAATTTAAATATATTTTTCATGACACATTATCATGGCTATCTTATGAAGGGTTAAAGATAAAAGTAAATAAATATTGATGCAATATTCATTTAATATGAGTTAAGATTTCTAGGTCACTTGTTTCTTCATTAAAATTAAAAAAATAAAAGATGTACATTTTTTCAATATATATATTTAGAGCTGTAAGCTTCTATCTTCAGAAAAGTACAGAATTATAATACTTATAATTCTGTGCTTTCCTGAAGATGAGCGTACAGCTCTAAATATATATATTGTAAAAATTTACCTCGTATATTTTTTTAATTTTAATGTGAACAAGTGACCTAGAAATCTTAACTCATAGTAAATGAATATTGCATATAATATTTATTTATTTTATTTGAAAGCAATGGAAGGCAGCCCAGAGGTAGTGAGGAAAGAAAAAATTAACACATATAAAATAAGGTGTAATTTATTGGAATCCTTCCTCCTTTCCTTTCAAAACCGACGTTTCGGAGGATTTTTCCCTCCTTCTTCAGGGTTTCAAAGGCTGCCTTCCATTACTTTCAATTAAAATTTCTACCAGTCCGTCTCTCTCCAGAGAAAATTTCGTTGCAAAAAAATTTACTTTTATCTTTATTAAAGATGTTTCACCTCGCACCAACACCACAATCTCTATTAATTATTATAAAGGGTTATTAGAAATGATCCATTGAGATTTCAAAATACTGTAATTTCCAAAGTACTCCAGAGATAATTATGATCAATACATTAAAAGAACCGGAAAAGAACCAAGTTTTCTATCAAGATGGGAGATCCCCATTAGAGCCTCGATGTTCATACCTAGCTATCTAAACGTTGAACCTCGTCATCGTTGGATTGGGCATATTTTTGTGAATATGACTTGGCTCAGTTTCGCATGGTCTCCCAAATATCTTGTGATTTTTACTTTAGAGTATGTAAAAATTATCTTTCATTAAATTAGGGAACGAAGAAAATATTTTTATATTATTGACAAAAGGATCAGCAGGGATTCAAACCCGGGATCTTCGCATGTGCGCTGCGATGCCTTTATAAGAGCCTTAGCTCTTATCCTCTCATATTAAAGGGTTGGAGGAAATCTTTATTTCTTTCGGGTTCTTTTCATGTGTCAATCATTAATGTATCTATAATATTTTAGAAAAAACAATTTGATCAAATCTGATAATTCATTTATTTCCTGTATTTTTTTTCAAAAGCTAAGTTACAATTTCTACCATGAGGACCAGAGACCGGATTTTTATGCAATTGTTGTTTTTTTTAAGCAGTGACCTTATATCTTTCAGAATTAGTGCATTTAGACGCAATTGAACCTATTTTTGCGGATAAATGCATATATTTGAATATTAGATGAAGGAGGAGGTATCAGCCAAAGATGAAATCTCTGGGTTCAATAAAACACCTTTAATAAAACGTTTCGGCCTGAATTTATTTGGCCATCTTCAGTTAATTAGGCTACAAAATTTACAAATAGATGTTAATAGATATATTTTATACAAAATTACAAGTTGACCAAGTTGGTTGTTTAAACTTACAGTTATACACAAAATGGGGTACACATATGTGGTCGAACCAAGTCCAATTTTAGCTTCATGTAAATTTATAACGTGCCCGGACCCAAAAGTTTCAGAATGAAAGTAATGAGTTTATATCAATTTTTTTCTATATATTATTTTATAATTAAATATTTGACCCTTATGGGAGATCATCATAAATCTCATCATTATTTATTTACAATCAAAAGTCCAAATTAGAATTTAATTACTTTTTAATTCACATGCATTCCTTCCATACAATCAAATTATCCAATCTATCAAAAACTCAAAAAAGGCATTTTTTTCCTTATTTATTTATTTATTTATATATCAAGATCAAGAGAACAGCTGTTGGCTCATATCACACAAGATAGATGTGTAAATATTGGATAGATACATGCAATCTCTTTTAAAATTAATAGCTTTGTCACCTGCTATTTTTATATATAGCATTTCGGTTATGGATCTTTTATAGTAATTATCAATCTTGACCAATATTTGCGCATTATCGTAATCAAAAGAATGACTATGTTCAGCTGCATGGGTGGAGAGTGCTGTGTTGTTCTTTTTATTTCGAACACTTAATTTATATTCATATACCCTAATTTTTAGTGAACGTGAACTTTGCCCTATATAGGTGCTAGAATTTGGTGGACAATCTAGACAGTTAATTTGATAGACAATATTATTACATAACTCTCTAGGGGTTGGATCTTTATTATTAAATAAAAATTGAATATTGTCTATATTTTTGTGGGCAATGTTCACGTTGTAAATTTTAAAAAGTTTTCTTATTTTTTCGGATATGCTTGGTCAACTTGTAATTTTGTATAAAATATATCAATTAACATCTATTTGTAAATTTTGTAGCCTAATTAACTGAAGATGGCCAAATAAATTCAGGCCGAAACGTTTTATTGATTTATGGTGATTCGATCTTTGGCTGATACCTTCTCCTTCATTTAATACAGTTTCAACACAGCCACAAACTCTAACTATATTTGAATATTTTGATAAAAATTTTTTTTTTTTTTAATTTTTTAAATTATGTACGGAAAATTATTTTTATTAAAATAAATTTTAATTTAAGATTAAATGCATGGGGGGGGGGGGGGGGGAGATTTTTTTTTTAAATGATTCTTTAATTTAATTATATTGTTTTTATAAACCTAAATTTTGTTCCTATTGGCTTTCGAAAACCGAGATAAGTTTTTATTTTCAATTTTGTTTTCTTTATGTAAAAATGTTTTTCATTCAAAAAAAAGTTAAGATTTATTTTTTGATAATTTTAATAAATATACTTTGTTTGAACAAGGAACAAATTTTGTTTTACCTTTTTCTCTTCCTTAACTTAACTCATGATTTATTATTTTATTATTATAATTTTGGAAAATATTTTTTTTATAAGATTGGAGTAATTTTTGGAGATGGACTGATAAGTGAAATTGAGTGGATATTGATGAGGCAGTCCAAAAAAGAAGATAATTTATACTATCTTTTTATTCATAAGCCGACGTTTCGGAGGCTATTCCCTCCTTCAGGGTTTTGAAGGTTCCTTCACTGACTTTTCACAAGCCTGAAGAAAGAGGGAATAGCCTCCGAAACGTAAATTTATGAATAAAAAGATAGTATAAATTTTCTTCTTGTTTTGGACTGAATATCCACTCAAATTTTTTTATATTTATTTTGCTGTTATGGCTTTTTTTCTTAATGCATTAACATTACATAAAAAATAATTGCATATTTGGGGTATTTTATTGCATATTTTAACATTTTTTGCTGTATATTTTAGGGGTTTAAGAATTCGGCCTCTGATGATGATCCATAAAAGTGGTCTTATCGATAAAATATAATTAATAGAGATTGTCGTGTTGGTGCAAAGTGAATCTAATAAAGATAAAAGTAAATAAATATTTTATGAGATATTAATTTACTATGCCTATTATTATTTTAACGTGAAACAAGTGACCTAGAAAACCTAACTCATAGTAAATTAATATCTCATAAAATATATACCTTTTGATAAAATATAATATTTAAAATTTGTAGTGTTTCAAAATAAAAACAAAAAATAACATATTATTTACTTACCCCAAGGAGGTTTACGGGAGCTTTTATTCACAAGATATTTATTACGATATTTAGCTAATTTGCGTTGATTGCGAATTTGATCCGGAGATAGGGTTCCTTCACTGGAATTTGCATGATTACGTTCAGCGATTCTTAATTCTGTTGCAAACTTTAAAACCAACCAATTACGTTTCCGCCGTCTGAAATGAGAAATTAAAATATATAATTATTACATCAAGCAGAAAACACATTCTTTGATTGATTTCGTATAAATATTAATATCGATTGTAGATTATAACAAGAGTTAATGAATAATAATAAAAAAAGACTTACTTAACAAGAGCTTTATCCGAATGCATTTTACAATGAGCATAGTAAGGATCCGCCTGGTCGACCTCTTCTGAATTCGCTTCCGAAAGATATCCTTCGCGTTGGGCACTTTAGAAGAAAAATAAAAAAAAAAGTGTTTAACAATTACAAATAATTAAAGAGCAGATATTTCAAAAATGCCCAAATATGCAGTATAATATGTTGTTTCACCATATGGGTTTTCTTATGATTTTATTGAAATTTAGAAAGATTATTATGTATTTAAATACTTCTGGATCGATTGATGGCAAAACGAAATTTATTAACAATATAGCTCCGGAGATATTAAATTCCAAAGATAGAGTTTTTCAGACTCATTGCACTATAAAGGATATCGGAAAGTTTACATGCATATTTAATTATAATTAACAAACTCTTCTTACCACTGTTATAAAAAACTAAACCAACATTAAACAATAACTAATACATTTTTTAAAAAAATTTTAATTCACAGTTACAATACAATTTTTGAGATAATAATGAAAAATTTACACTAAAAACAAGCTGGCAACAACGCATGTATTTAACCCAAAAAGTGGGTAAACTTTAGTAATTTCTTTTGACGTTTTTTCGCTTCAGCCATTGTCGCAACAGCTTATTAAGAACTTTTTGTTTTATAAATCTTCTTTTATAATGTACTTTATCTGAAATTTCTATGATAAAATATATACAAGCTCGGACAGTGTTGTCAGATTTGTAAAACGAGCACGGGATTGGCCAGTAGTGTACATAAACAGCAAAAAGTTTTGGGCTTATGAATTATGAATTCTTATTGCCTGTTCTATATACTCTAGCATTAACTTTTTGCTAGTATTGTCGCGAAACAACTAGCTTAAAACGTCTGTCGTACAGTAGTGTTTATAAGTAGAAAATGACCTTTCTACGTCCACCTATGTTAAATTTTGACAATATGTATTATTGATTTCCATTTTTTTTTTCTTTTTTTTTACTTGTTTATTATTTGTTAAATTGCTGTAATTAATTTGTATTGATGTTTATTAATGTATTGTAGCTAGATTGTATTGATGTTTGAAGGACCTAGCCACCGAGGACTTGTGCCTCTAAGCAGGTCGAGGAATAAAGATTTATTTATTTATTCATTTTTTTTTTTTTTAGTTGAGTTATCGTTTCCCCTGCTAAATTTTCATTCTATTTCCCTAGAATATTAAAGTCTAACTTTTTTTTTTTAAAGATCCTGTAATTGAAACTGAGAAAAACGGACAGAAAAGAGCTTTGGTCTAAAAATCGTTCGCCTCTCTTGTTATTGGTTTTATTACTTCCCCTAGTTTTTTCTAGTTTGAATTTTTTCTTTTTTAAGTTTTAAAAATAATTTCACCCACATAAAAGAGAAAATGGTTAAATATGCAACAGAAAATTTATACCCAAATGTTTACATCAGTGTTTTTCAACCTGTGTGCCGCGAGGCTTTTTGACAAGTAATTAAAATTGCATGGGTTTTGTAACTTTGAAATAGTATTTGTAATTACTTGGATTTTTTTTTGTATCATACAACTTTTATATTCAGGTGTGCCGCAAATGATTCCAGATATTTTTAGTGTGCCGTCAAGAAAAAAAGGTTGAGAACTGGAGAATACTGGTCTACATGATGTTATGTGATTCGTAAAAATATTTCATTGAAACTTGAATCGGTTAGGAAGACAAATATGAAATTGAATAGCAATCCGGTCTTGAACATTTAATAAATAATTAAAATTATAGTAGAAAAAAATAAATTCTTACCAAGTTACGTGAAAAAATGTTTTGCACATTCCAGCATCACAACCGATACAAACGCCTGTCCTAGCAAAACGTTGTTCTTCACAAAGAGAACAAGCTTTCGCTCCCCATTTATTATATGGCATTTCAAATAGCGTCACACTGGAGAGTTTATCTACTTCGCCAAATGCCACGCCAGGCACATATAATGCACAAACAAGATGGACCCATTTACCGACATCGGTTTCTTTAAAGATTCCACCTGTGGAATAGATGAAAAATACATTAAAACAAATAATAATTTGAAAATAGTAATAATTGAAAAGATTTACTTTGCCGAGGGTAGCAGAAATTATTATTGGTAAAGAAAAATCCCTGAGGTTATCCTTTGCTTAATGAAAATAAACATATACTTATGTATATAATTTATTTGTTATAGGCTATAGTTTCGAAGGTTTGACCTTAATAATTAGAAATATTCTATCTCTTATTTCTGATGGGTTGAAATATCCAATTAGATGTAGGTAGCTATATTCGTTTTGTTGTAATAGTAAGCTGGTCACTTAACAAACGAATATATAGTATACTAGCTGCAAGGCCCGCCCTCGGCAGCCCTCTTGCTAGCCAGGGGGTACGCCTCCTGGACCCCCAATCCACCCTCCCATCCCACTCCCCCCCCCCCGCACATGCCCAACCTCCGCCCCCTCAGCACCCCGGACCACCCCACTACGCCTCTGGACCCTCACCTGAACCCCCGTACCATCCCACTCCACCAACCCTGCACCACCACCCCGTGCCCTCCATTCCCGCGCACCACACCCCCACCCTGCTCAGCCTGACCCCCCATTCCACCCCCGGACACTCATGCCCCCCATACCCTAACCCACCCAATTTTTTTAAACAAAAGTTGTCAGAAATCACATCCCCTACAACTTTGTTTATAATAAAATTTCCCGCAGGGTTAATAGTTTAGGAGTTATTTGATAATTTTCATTCGTGCGCGCCCCCTCCCCTCCCCCCAAAACCCCCTTTTGGGGTCAAAATATCAAAACGTTATATAGCTAATAACGTAAGTTAGAAGACATCTGGTGCAAATATGAAATTTCATAATAATCCCTTCAGCCGTTTTTACGTGAATCGTGAGCAACTTTCCTCGGAAAACGGGGAAATATGCAGACAGACAGACAGGAATTTTGTTGTGGGTGTTTTCGTTCATTACTTTGCTTGAAACGTGTGCAACCAAAATTTGGCGTGATTTGGAGCAATGTACAGACAAAACCTTAATTTTATATATATAGATAATATAAATTCATTATATAGCATTAATATGTTTATTTGCACCAAGCAGAGTACAATATCATTGATTTCTCCTTTTGAAACGTAAGTTTTTCGAATTTTGATAAAAAAATTCGTCGCCTTAGAGTCTAAACCTGCTAACTCACAACAAGGAAATTTTACAGGGTAGAGAAAAAAACAAACAAAATTTAATATTGTTGTTATGGAAAGAAACTATTTTTTATATTTTTTTCTACAACTTACGATCGTAATTTTAAGTAGCAGTTTTACTTGGACGATGCTCTGCATCTCTTTTTTCTTTTATTAATATGTCATATATGATAAAAAAAAGGATTTAGCAGGTTTTACACTCTAAGGCGACGAATTAGCATTTTTTCAAAGCTTTAAGTCCCAAGGATAATTCTTTAAATATCTAAGATAATAAATAAAGATAGTGGGGAATTAGACTTTTTTTTAAATAAAACATGCTATTTGCTTTAGGTTACGTTTCGTCTCGAATGTATTGAATTTCTTCAGGTCTAATGAATAATAATTTGATTTATTTTTAAAAATTACCATCTCTACTTCTTTCGTCAATAAAAGTTTTTTAATTAAAAATACTTACATGACTAAATAAACAGATCGATATAAAATATAATTACCTGAATTTGGACATAGTTCACATGACGGATTTGTTATTCCTGCACGACAAGCTTCGCAAAACCAAGGTTCAGTGCTACATGAAGAAACTGTGCTTGATACTGAAGCAGAGTCAGAAACGCCATAGCAACCTAGAACATAAGATATATTCAATTAATAAAAAAATAAAAAAAATGATATCTTTTGTAGTTTTTAATAAATGTATATCTCTTAAAAGGAGTAATTAATAAAATTATAAAAATTAATTCCCAAAATATGTGAAATTTTTAAATTTAAATTTTTTTAAATGAGAATTTTGAGGATATTTTAAGCACCTGTGCGGGGACTACTCTATTAAAAAAAAATTATAAATGTATTTTAAAATTATAATTTTTAATAAACTTGGTGTCGGTTCTAGGTCAAACATTTTAAATACGAATAACGATACGATTGTTTAATGAAAATAAGGATTTAAACGTTATCTCTGATGTGTTAGAAATGCAAGAAGGTTTGAGTATAGATATATTGACAATGATTGGAGGGATTTATTTTTCCAAAATTTTATCAACCGGTTCGCATTGATATTACCTTCTGCTCAAAAGTACCATAAATTTATAAATAGAACAATAATAGCTCAATTATTCATTAATATTTATTTTTTCCTCTTCAAAGTAATCGCCATATTAGATGCTAATAACAGTGAAAACTCCTAAACCGACTCTCCACGACCTCCTAAACCTGCCCTACAATCCGGTGCATTGTTACGCAGATGACAGCACCCTACATAACGCCCCTGCATCGCATAAAAACCGTGCAGACATTGCCACTTCAATAAATTTAGACTTATGCAAACTTAAAAACTGGGGATCCCAAAACTTAGTTAGCTTCAATGCAGTGAAAACTCAGTGTTGCCTTATTTCTAGGCGCGTCGACAGAAACCTCCCAAATATATCATTCGATTCAAACTCACTGGAATTTAGGGATAAAATTTCAATGCTAGGTGTCACACTAGGGTCTGACCTTTCTTGGAATGACCATATCTCAACCACTGCTAAAGCTGCAGCGCGCAAGCTTGGTCTCCTATTTAGGTCTAGACACATTATACTCCCAGTCAACTTCTTACACTGTATAAGGCTCAAATTCGTCCCTGGCTCGAATCTAGCACCCCTTCGCTGTCAAATTGGATCAAAATCGAACAAGCGCTTTCACCAACTCTTTTATCCCTATGACCTCCAGAGACTGGAACTCGCTCCCACCCACCGTCTTCCCCGCGACTTATAACCTTCAGGTGCTTAAGACCCGTATCCATAGATACCTTCGATCCCTACCACCCTATAAAAACCCTTCTTCTTCTTCTTTTCACGATGGAGGGCCCAACCCAGGCCTTTAGGGGATGCACCTTTTTGGTGTAACTCCTTCTCCTATCATTTTCATTAAAAAAAAAAGTTGAAAAACACTGATCTAATGAACTATATTTTACTTACGAGGAGGTTAAGCTTAAAACTTGCCTGATGAAGTCGAAAAATATAAGACAAAACGTTGCAACTTTTAAAAATTTAACTTCCAATTATTTCAAAGTTCAAGTTCCCAATAACAAGCTATATAAGAAAAATCTTTAGCATGGACGATAACAACACTAATAAATAATAAATAAATAAATATTAGATTAATAAAAGATTTTTACCTTCATGAACAGTCACACCACATCCATCACATTCTACAATTTCGTTAGCATCGTCACTTCTATCTCCCAAACATCCGGAACAGATAATAATTTTAGATTTGTCTTTTAATGATAGAAGCTGAAATATTTTTTATTTTATTGCTATTAATAATATAGTATATAAAATTTAAAATATTAAAAATGAAACAAAAAACCTTTACCTGCTTAGCGTCAAATTTTTTTTGATTAGCAATTTGTAAAATATTTCCAATTGTAAGATTTTTCTTTTCTATAGATTCAATATTAGTGATATTATTAAACTTGTTATCTATTTCACTTATGTCACTTGCATTATCTGAATCCTCCGATTGATACGAGTATTTGTCACTAGCTAAAAAAATTAAAACAAATTAGAATCAATTTTTGTTGATGAATGTAATTTACATTTTTAGATTTCTGATTTCTGTTGTCGGTATAATCAGAGACAGACAGTGGCGTAATTAGATTTTTTAGCCCATAAGCAAATTCTAGCTACGGGCCAACTACTAACATTTTTTTTTATTTCAACTGTTTATACAAAGGAAAATTATTTTTTAACTTAAAGTAGTTGTTTTGCGACAATACTAGCAAAAAGTTAATGCTAGAGTATATAGAACATACAATAAGGATTCATAATTCATAAGCCCTGCTGTTTATGTACCGATTCTAGCCAATCCCGTGCTCGTTTGACAAATCTGGAACCATTGTAAGAGATTGAATATTTTTATATTAAAATGACAGATAAAATACATTTTAAATTTTATAAAAATCGTTTTGTTATTTTTTAACAAATGTAATCAACGCCTACGTTACACTTTATGAAAATTATAATTTTGAAAAAATCTAGCGCATGCGCGCTTTATACATCTTTCGTTGGTTAAATAAATGCGCTGTTGCCAAATTGTTTTTAGTGTAAATTTTTTTATACATTTTTCATTATTTATTCGATTATTATCTCAGAAACTGTGTTGTAACATATGAATACAAAAATTGTCTTAAAATATGTGATTGGTTGATTGCAATGTTGTTTTTATATAAAAAGTAAGAAGGGTTTCTTAATTATAATTAAATATGTATGAAAATTTTTCCGACATCCCGCATAGTGCAATGCGAATAAGAGCGAAAAACTCTATTTTTGAAATTTAATATCTCCTGAACTATTATTGTTCATAAATTTCGTTTTTGCCAATGACCGATGCGAGGAAGCATGAATACAATAACTCGTCTCAATTTCAAAAAAATCCTAAGAAAACCCATTTTGGCGGAACAACTACTCTATGCGGATTTTAAAAAATACATTTAAACATTTTATATTAAACGTTTAAAAGAAAACTGATTATAAATAAAAAACAAAACATATTTGAATATAAACAAAAAGTATAAAAAGTTATTTAAATGATTTTTCGTCTAGATTTTGCAGCCGCAAATTTGTCAATTAGAGTCTTCGTGTTTAATTGACTTGCTTCTTATTCTCAATAGCAATCACTGCTAAATATTTCAGACGAGATTATCCAATTGAATTTTTTTAAAATTCTTTTATAATTTTTAATTTGCTGATTGTTCTTTCTACTGTAGTAACAGTCACTGGCAAAGTAAAAAATATAATAAACATTGTATATATTAGTAATGAAGCTGTTGAAGCTTTTATTTTTGTGATTAATTTGATTAAAGTTTAAATTTTTATTTGAATCACACATGATTACTTTATAATTATTTATTGAAACAAATAATTACAATTTTAATACTGTATATAGGTATTTCAGATAAAATCACTTTCCAAGCAACTAAAATTTTCAATTATAATGATTTGCAAAGTCCCTTTATTGACATAGTATCCATTTAAATCGCTTTTCAACAAAGTAGTTATGTTTGTAAATTGTATAGCAAATATATCTGTTAGTAATTTTGGGTATTTTTGTAAAATCTTCTACATTTAGAACTTATATTTTTGTTGATCGATTCCAACAATTTTGGGTCTCGAAAAACCAAAAAAAAAGTTAATAAATATATGATTTTTTTTATATATAAATAATAAACAAATAAATTTTTAAAGGGGCCTCCCTAAAGCGTTGCTTCCAATTGCTTCCCAGTAGCTACGCCACTGGGGCCGGATTTAAGCAAAGGCTACTTAAGCCGAGTTCCCAGGGCACAAAGGGTTGCTGGAAATGCGGTTTTTGCGGGTTAATTTGAAAATAATATTTTCTATTTTCCCCGGTAGAGCCCGCGTCATAGGGGTCCTACAGATTCTAAGTGCGGCTCTGGGTATAATAATATGAAAATTAAACTTGCGTTTCTTGTGGGTGAGGTTTTAAGACATTTAAAAAGCAAAATTGAGATGATTTAATGTGTTGCAAAGCACCTCAATTTCTTTATCTTTAAATAATTAAAAATAATTTCTTATATCATGTGAAATAATAAAAAGTCAAAGATTTTATTCGTTTTTAAAACGAACCTATTTAAAGGTAACTAAATTTCTATATTACTCGGTAAGCAGCCGCAATATAGAAACTCTTTTTTTGCTTAGTGTGTATTAAAACATTTTGAAGCATGATTTTTATTTCTGTCTGGATTAAAATATTCACAATAATCCAAGAACGGAACAGTAGTAAAGTTCGTTCTTGGTTTCGGCAATGTTTTTGGGCACTCCTCTAAAACAAAGAATTTGGGTTTCACAATTTACGGAAGAAAAATGCAGAAAATCAAAAATAAATCGAACCAGTTATATGGGGAGCTCGTGAACAGTTAAGGTAGTTGTTTCACCATATGGGTTTTCTTAGGATTTTTTTGATTAATATTTAAATACTTCTGGATCGATTGGTGGCAAAACGAAATTGATGAACAATATAGTTCCGGAGATAGTTAAGTTCCAAAGATATAGTTTTCAGACTCTTATACATTGCACTATACGGGATGGCAGAATGTTTACATACATATTTAATTATTATTTAGAAGCTCTTCTTACCATTGTTTTAAAAAACTAAACTAACATTAAACAATAACTAATATATTTTAATTCATAGTTACAACACAGTTTCTGAGATAATTATGAATAAATAATGAAAAATTTACACTAAAAACAATCTGGCAACAAAGTATATATTTAACCTAAAAAGTAGATTAACTTTAGTTCTTTTTTTGACGTATTTTCGTAACAGCTTTTGTTTATTAAGAACTTTTTGTTTAATAAATCGACCTTCATAATGTATTATATCTGTCATTTTTATTAAATTGAAAGTTTTTTTGCCGAGAGTAGCAGAATTTCTTATATATTGAAGGAGATGCTTTAAAAGAGTGTGTCTTCTGCTGGAATTATAAATTTTTATTTTATTTATAACGAGAACTATAGCTTCGAGTGGCTTTGGTCTTCTTCATCAATGTTCCATTACAATGGATTCATAGAAATTAATTTTATCGACTTATGCAAAACTTCAAAAACTACGGGGATCCCAAAACTTAGTTAACTTCAATGCAGTGAAAACTTCAGTGTTGCCTTATTTCTAGGCGCGTCGACAGAAACCTCCCAAACATATCATTCGACTCAAACTCACTAGAATTCAGGGATAAAATTTTCACTGCTAGGCGTGTACCTTGGGTCTGACCTTTCATGGACTGACATATCTCAACCACTGCTAAAGCTGCAGCGCGCAAGCTTGGTCTTCTATTTAGGTCTAGACGCTGTTATACTCCAAGTCAACTTCTTATACTGTATAAGGCTCAAATTCGTCCCTGTCTCGAATATGACTTCATCTGTGGAGGGGTGCATCCAAGCATTTCTCTGCTACACTGGATGCAATTCAGAAGCGAGCAATTAAACTAATAGGAGACCCGGCTCTAACCAACTCACTCGACTCCCTGGCTCACCGAAGAACCGTTTCGCCCTTCCCTGTCTACAGATACTATCACGGTGTCTGTTCAGTCGAGCTGAAATCAATTATTCCCCACCAATGCCCTCTTTACGAGAAACACGCGGTTTTCTAACGCTCAGCACCCCTTCGCTGTCAAATTGGATAAAAGTCGAACAAGCGCTTTCGCCAACTCTTTTTATCCCTATGACCTCCAGAGACTGGAACTCGCTCCCTGCCACCATCTTTCCCGCGACTTATAACCTTCAGCTATTTAAGGCCCGTATCCACAGATACCTTCGACCCCCGCCCAGCCCATAAAATTCTTTCTTCTTCTTTTCACGATGGAGGGGCCAACCCAGGCCTTTAGAGGTTGCACCTTTTTGGTGTAACTCCTTCTCTCATCATTTTCATTAAAAAAAATTATAATTCCAGAAGAAGACACACTATTATTGTCTCCTTTAATGTCATTTTCAAGATAAAAATATTCAAGCATTTGTTAATGGAGCACGGGATTGGCTAGTAGTGGTACATAAACAGCAAAAAGTTTTGGGCTTATGAATCCTTATTATCTGTTCTATATACTCTAGCATTAACTTTTTGCTAGTATTGTCGCGAAACAACTACCTTAATGCAATTTGATGGAATGGCAGCCCAAAGGAACCAAGTTCCAATTAAAAGACTATTGGATTGTTATTTTCAAGCTTTTAAAACCGGAGGATCTTACGTCCTTCATGGTTAAAAGGATCAATCAAAGTAGCTTGCGCTAAATCCTCTTTTGACTCCGGTATCAATGTTTTTTTGGTCTTAGATCTTAGCACATTACATCAAAAGAAATTTATTATTATGTTTTAATATTGGCTTGTTATTATTGATTGGCAAACCATGGGTTATCCACTCAACATTAAACCCCTCAAAATATTTTATCATTAAATAAATAATAAATAAATAATTCTATAAAATGCACAAAATTATGTATAAATCAATGAAAAAAAATAAACAATTTACCTTTAACATCTTCATCGGAATCGAGTGAATCATCATCAGTATCTTTACAATCTTCTATACGAAAATCACTATCATCGGAACTTTCGCCTAAATCGAAATCAAGTAGGCATTGTTCGGCAGGCCCAACCGGCTTTACTCTTCGTTTATTAGGATCTCTTTCAACTGCAAAAGAAAAATTACAATTTTTTTATAATAAAGTGTTTTAATATAGAGGTCAAACCAAAATTAGAGTACGTTGATATTAAAATCACATTATGCAAGATTAAATTATATTTATTAATAAAATAAGGAGCCAGGTTGGCCGAGTGGTTAAAGTGCATGCCTTCTAATAAAGCTAGCGCGGGTTCAAGCCCGACTCGCTGCAAATATCTGCCAGGATATAATCCGATTCCTTCAGGGGAAGGCAATGGGAAACCACTCCGTAAAAAATTCCCCAGGAAAATTACAATGGAGAGGATATTCTCCATAGTAATCGCCGACGCTCGTAATCGAGTTGTTATATATACAATCTCCCAGTCCAGCTCCTTCTCTATCGAATCAATAACAGGAAACATACGATTAATTAATGGCAAGCACCTAACATGACGTGTTGGGCAGATCTAGCGCGCTGGACTGGGAGATTGAATATATAACATACATCTCAGATTTCTACTCCATTTGGTGGTCCATATCAATGTTTTGATATGGCCTGAAATAACTGAGACCGAGCCTCGGCAGATATTTGCAGCCGCCTCCTCTTGAAAAAGCAATGGCAACCTACCAAGAGTATAATTCCCTAGTAACCTCTCCATACTAGCCGTTCGGAACGGTGTTAAAAAGTAGGTCCTATATCTGTGTAAAAACAGCTGGTACTTCTGGGAGCTGACGCCACTTCAGCAGATTTGGCGGTTTTTAAATTCCGCAATCCACACCTAAAGTTTGTTTGGGAACGCATTTTTTATCTAATCAAACCGAGATCATAAACCGAACCTATTCAAGTTGTTTTTTGACAGAGGGAACTGATTTATTCTATTTTATGATTTATTCTAAAAATTTTAGGTGTAGATTGGCGAAATTTAAAACCGCCAAATCTGTAGCTGCGGTGGCGTTAATACGTAAGTACCAAACAGCTAAACACATTCAGCACAGGTATATGTGGAGAGGAGCCAAAACATCAGGGAGATCTGATATGGCACTTAAAAGAAAAAGAAGAGAATAAGAGGTAGTAAGTTAGTAGGATAGATATTTGCAGTCGCCTCCTCTTGGAAAGTAATGGCAACCTACCAAGATTTCGCTGATATTCATTTCTATTCGAATACCCTGAAAATGTGTGACAGCCTATCCATGTTGGGCGTCTCTGTCGCATCTGACCTGTCTTGGAATGAACACATCTCCTCTGTGGCGAAATCTGCAGCAAGGAAGATTGGCTTCTTATTCAGGTCCAAGCGATTTTACAAACCCCCACAACTTCTCACCATCTACAAGGCCCAAATCCGCCCATGTTCCCGAATACGGGCTCTCATCCGTGGAGAGGAGCCTCAAAATATTCCTCTTCTTGCTACCCTTGATGCGGTGTCTAGAAGCGAGCCGTCAGGCTAATTGACGATTCTGCCCTCTCCGACTCCCTCGACTCGCTGGCCTAGTCATCGAAGGGATGTCTCTGCCCTTTCCCTTTCTATAGACACTATCACGACAGGTGCTCTGATGAGATAAAATCGGCAATTCCCCCCAAAGCATAAGCTTTGCACGTAATAATACGTTTTTGCCGACTCCCAAATACTCTTCGCGGTCAAATTGGAAAAGTGCCGGACCACTTCATTCGCGAACACATATATCCCCATGACTTCAAGGAACTGGAACTCTCTCCCAGCCTCTATCTTTCCCAGCACCTATGATCTTCAAACCTTCAAACCGGGGTGCATAGACACCTACGTCTACACCCTCTCACTTAATCAACTTTCCCTTCTCTTCGGTAATGCAAGGGTCTTCGAGATCCATAGGGGCTGCATCTTTACTGGTGCACCCCTTCTTGCATTCGATTGCATTAAAAAAAAAAAAAAAAAAAAAGAGTATAATTGCCAAGTGACCTCTCCAAATTAGCCGTTTCGGAACCGGCGTTAAAAAGTAGGTTCCTTATATCAGTCTAAAACAACTAAACACACTCAGCACAGGTAATGTGGAGAGGCGCCGACACCCGTTTCGGGTATGGCACTCGAAGAAGAAGAAGTTAGTAGGCAGGCATTCTTTGAATAAGATAGTCTGCGATTTTAGAGGATTAACAGATTAAATTATTCATGGCCCAGGAAGAAAGTGACAGAAACTCTAGGTTAATTAATGAAATAGACTGCATAACTTGGTTGGGCAAGCAGTGAGCATAAAACTGAAAATCATCGCCAAATAGGTGATGATTACAGCTAGAAAGAGAAGAGGAGATATCATTAATAAATAAAGAAAATACTTTTTAAGTAAGAAATTTAAAACTTGACGTATGGTCACTTTATGTAAATTGTATATTCTTTGTTTCTGTAAAGTAAAATAGAGTGTATATCCAGTTTGTAAACGTGGATTTTTATCATTCATTCATATGCAATGTTTTCTGTTGTCGGTCTATTCGAATCTGCACGGTTCCAGTCCCAACCCTGACGGTTAATTCAAGTTTCACTCTATGTCAAATTTATCCAAGTTTCTCCCTCTATATTGAGTAAATATTTAGAAAATTTAATTAAGATAAATAAATAAATAGTTTTTCATTCGATATGATAAAAAATACGTGTTTTTTTTATTTTTGAAAAATATATTTTTAAAATGATAAATGGAGGAAATTTCATAATATAAGTAAAATTTCCTTAAAATTAAAGTATTTTATAAAATATTAGATTTAAAATTAAATTAAAAAAAATATATATATATATTCTTTTTTTTTTGTTTATAATTTAAATAAATATATTCAAGTTTGATTGAAAGAGAACTTTTGTTTAAAAGAAAAGAAATGCTATTTATTAATAAATTCTTATAATTTCATAATAATATGTTAATAAGATAATTTATTTATATTGTTTATTTCTATATTAAATAAATAAGAATAATAGAGAAAAAAATAAATTTTCAATTTTAAGGTTATGTTTGTGAAAAATAACATTAAAAAAAAGAATATTGAAATAAATTTTTTAAATAATATTGAAACAAGGTTTATCTTACACGTGCTCATGTTTCGGATGATGATATGTAGAAATTAATATCATATATATAAAATTATATACAATCGGCTTGGTTAGTTTTAAAAAGTGAAAAAAAATGGGGATTTTTATTTGAAGGTCAAAATGTCAAGAATTGTCGAGAGCTTGGTTTGCTCTCTCGCTTGTTTCGTTCTCTCTCACTCGCGCATTTTGTGCGCCAAACAGAAATTCAATCAAACCTAATTTTTTTTTGAAATATTCTTGCAACTTATAAATTGAGACGTATTATATTTTAATTATATTCTTTGTTATGTATTTATTACTTACACATGTTTGGGAATACAAAAAAGGAATCTTCATTATTCTTCTGGTCAGACATTTCACAACCAATTATTTGCAAAAGCACCCACACACACACGCCCAGTCACACACATTCAACTGTTTTAGGGGTTGTTTAGCCCTGATTTACTTTTCGAGTTGATATTTAATATATTACTTTTATTTAAATCAAACATGTATTTGTAAAAAAGTTAAAAAAAATCATTTGGTTTGAGATACACTAGTGAATGGTTTTTCGGCTAAATGCGTATTTAGAAAAGAAAGAAGGTTTTGTAACCTGGCGTTGAATCTTGGATAGAAAAATTGTAATTCAAGTCTTTTGATTTGGGGCGCACTTTTTAAATATTTACCTGATTATTTTGGCAAAAGTGAAGAAAACTCTTGGATATAATTTTAATAATAAAAGTTTATTAAAACTAAAGGAAATTGATTAAAAATGAAAAAAATGCACTTTTTTCACTTATACTTGATTTTTAAAAAATTTATAGACAAAGAGAATAAGAGATTATAAATTAAATATTATTAGACTTTGAATATTTTTCTGATAAATAATTAAGTAAAATTAAAAAAATGTCTGGCGTGAAATTTCTATCTTAAAAAAGCAGATTTATTTTATATATTAAAATTTAATAAAAAAATTAATAATAATAATAATAAAATGCATTGTCCTGGAGCCGAAGTTGTGACTTTTAGGCTCTTAGAACTTTTCTTATATAACTTTTTTCAAAGACAATCAATTTTTATAAAATTTATGGACAAGAAAGAAAATAAATATTCTGAATAAATTCAAATTTAGGGAACGAAGAAAAGATTATTTTTAATATATTAATATTATTCTGAATAAATTTTAAAAATAGAAGAAAAAATCTGAGAGATATTTTCCAGAAAATGGCAAACAAAAATGAATAAAATGAAATATATAATTTAAATAAGGGCTGAATGTTGAATATATATTTACCGAGGGGTGAACCGCGACCTAAAATCGTGTACACCTCTACTTCCACTTCCACTTTCATTTCCAAGTACAAGACAATAGATTATCTAATGAATTCCAAAGTAATTCCAAATAATTCCAAAGACGGTGTACACCTCTCTAATTCCAATCGCGGTTCACCCCTCGATATTTATCAAATAATTAAGAAAAAATTTAAAAATTTTGGCGTTTAATAGTTTAATATTAATATTGAAAAGTTATAATTAAATTAAGGTAGTTGTTTCACCATATGGGATTACTTAGGATTTTTTTGAAATTTAGACAGATTATTATTTAAATACTTCTGCATCTTACCATTGTTATAAAAAACTAAACCAACATTAAACAATAACTAATATATTTTTTAATTCATAGTTACAACACAGTTTCTGAGGTAGTAATAATGAATAAATAATGAAAAATGTATAATGAAAAGATTACACTAAAAACAAGCTGGCAACAACGCATGTATTTAACCTAAAAAGTGGGTTAACTTTAGTAATTTTTTTGACGTTTTTTCGCTTCAGCCATTGTCGCTGCTTTCAATCGTTTATTAAGAACTTTTTCTTTTATAAATCTCCCTTTATAATGTACTTTATCTGAAATTTCTATGATAAAATATATACAAGCTTCTGACAGTGTTGACAGATTTGTCAAACGAGCACGGGATTGGCTAGTAGTGGTACATTAACAGCAAAAAGTTTTGGGCTTCTGAATTATTAATCCTTATTGTCTGTTCCATATACAGTAGCATTAATTTTTACCTAGTATTGTCGCGAAACAACTACCTTACCCGCCAATTTGAAGAATTCGAAATAAATGCTTTTTACCTGATATTGGAATAAAATCATTAAAAAAAAAAAAAGAGGTATAATGTTAATATTAAAATATTATGGAAATAATTTAATAATAAAAAATTTATACTTATAAATAATTTCAAAATTAAATAATTTGTTTAAAATATAGAGACAATTTTATATAAAGTCACCCAATGCGCAAAGGTCGTAACACCACTTTTTATATATATCCAATACATTGTTACGCTGACGATAGCACCCTCCACAACGCTCAATCCTTACTAGACAATCGCGCAAACATAGCCTCCTCAATAAATTCAGATTTAAACATGCTTAAAAAATGGGGATCTCACAACTTGGTAAACTTTAATGCTGGTAAAACACAATGCTGCCTAATTTCTAGGCGCGCAGATAGGAACCTTCCGGACATTTCCTTTGATTCGAGCTCATTGGAATTCCGTAATAAAATATCAATGTTAGGTGTCACCTTAGGTTCTGACCTCTCTTGGAATGACCATATTATCTCAGTAGTAAAAGCTGCAGAATGTAAGCTTGGCTTTCTTTTCCGAACCAAACGATTTTTCACCCCCACTCAACTCCTTATATTATACAAGGCTCAAATTGTTGTCTAATTTCTAGGCGCGAAAATAGATATTTCCCTGATATTCACTTCGATTCGAATACCCTGAAAATGTGTGACAGCCTATCCATGTTGGGCGTCTCTGTCGCATCTGACCTGTCTTGGAATGAACACATCTCCTCTGTGGCGAAATCTGCAGCAAGGAAGATTGGCTTCTTATTCAGGTCCAAGCGATTTTACAAAACCCCCACAACTTCTCACCATCTACAAGGCCCAAATCCGCCCCTGTCTCGAATACGGCTCTCATCTATGGAGAGGAGCCTCAAAATATTCTCTTGCTACCCTTGATGCAATTCAGAAACGAGCCGTCAGGCTAATTGACGATTCTACCCTCACCGACTCCCTCGACTCGCTAGCTCATCGAAGAGATGTCTCTGCCCTTTCCCTTTTCTATAGATACTATCACGGCAGGTGCTCTGACGAGATAAAATCAATAATTCCCCCAAAGCATGCTTTGCACGCAGCACACGTTTTGCCGACTCCCAACACTCTTTCGCTGTCAAATTGGAAAAGTGCCGGACCACTTCATTCGCGAATACATATATCCCCATGACTTCAAGGAACTGGAACTCTCTCCCAGCCTCTATCTTTCCCAGCACCTATGATCTTCAAACCTTCAAAACCAGGGTGCATAGACACCTGCGTCTACATCCTCTCTCTAATCAACTTTCCCTTCTCTTCGGTAATGCAAGGGTCTTTCGAGATCCATAGGGGCTACATCTTTACTGGTGCACCCCTTCTTGCATTCGATTGCATTAAAAAAAAAAAAAAAAAAAAAAAAAATTCGCCCCTGTCTTGAATATTGTTCGTATTTGTGGAGAGGGGCCTCCAAGTATTCTCTTAATACCTTAGATGCAATTCAGAGGCGAGCTACCAGACTGATAGGCGATCCTACATTAACTGACACTCTCGACTCCCTAGCCCATCGTAGATCTGTCTCCGCCCTTTCCCTTTTTTATAGATATTACCATGGCTTTTGTTCTGACGAAATTAAATCGATAATCCCACCAAGGGCTTCATTTGCGCGAAATACACGATTTTCTTAAAATTCAACACCCCTACGCGCTTAAACTGGATACTAATCGAACAAACGCATTCGCCAATTCATTTATCCCTATGACATCTAGAGACTGGAGCTCTCTTCCCCCGACCGTCTTTCTAGCAACTTATAACCTTCAATCTTTCAAGACCAGCATCCACAGATACCTTCGACTTCTACCCAATCACTAAATCTCCCCTTATCTTCACGTTACAAGGGTCCACCACGGACTACAGAGGTTGTACCTTCTTGGTGCAACTTCTTCTTGTATCAGTATCATTATAAATTAAAAATATATATATATATGGTATATATATATATTCCAGGTTTGTTTTTATTCAAACAGCTAAAGCCTTAGCAAGTATGCAGTATAGTTAGATTGAGAGAATTAGCTAAAAATCTCATCAAATGCACCAGATACAGAGCTTCCCACGCAGCGCGACTTTGTCAAGTCGCCATCTCTCACTTGTCACGTCATGAGAGAAAAATGAAAACAAACTATTAACATTTTTCATAACAAAACGAATACCGCTTGTTACAATATTATTTTTAACAGAAACATATTTGTTATATCTTCAGCTAATGATTCTCAGTTTTTCAAAACAATTGTAAGAAAATTACGATTGTTATTTAATGAAACAGTTTAGCTTTAACATCAATCGATAGGGTTCGTCTGTTAAATATGCAAATTTCAATGGTCTCAATATTTACAAATGTAGTTCAAGGCCTATTGACATTTCTACGTATAAAGGAAACTTATAAATTTGTGTTTTCAAAGTTTTAAAAGATTGTAAGAAAATCGATCTTGTCGGGAACGTCCTTAATAAGACATTTTCCATTCGAGGATGATTCCGTGTCGATTCTGTGAAATTGTAAATCACAAATCATGAATATGGCTTGACATAAGTTCTGTGATCAACCTCCTAAAAGGGGTATCACTTTAATTTACCATTTTATTTAAAAAATGGTCCCTAGCAGAGTGTAGGGCGATTTTTAAACCATTATATGAATATGGCCTGAAATTAGTTTTGTGATCAACCCTTCATCCTCTATAGGAATAACTACCCTTAATTAATCTATCATTTTATAAAGACAATATTTTTTGAATATTCTAGAGTGATTTTAAACCACTAAGTATAAATATTACCTGAAATATTTTTTGTTATTAAGCGTTCACCCCCTAAAAGGAGTGACTCCTACCCTTAATTTAGCATTTTATAAAAAATGATTTCCTAACAAATTTTAGGGCGATTTCTAACCACTAAGTATGAAATAAATTTTGTGATCATCATTTCACCCTCTAAAAGGTGACTACCTAATATTTAACTTTTCATTAGGACCATGATTTTTTGCAATTCTAAATCACTAACTATGAATGAACATGGCCTCAAATAAGTTTGTAATAAGTCTTTTCTAACTAAAAGGGGTGAATTTTAACAACACAGTGATGCTCTAATTTAGCATTTCACTTAAGAGGATGATTTCCAACCAATGTTTATTTTTTATGGTCAAGCCTTCACTTTTTAAAAGGAGTTACCATCCTAAATTTATCATTTCACGTAATGGAATGCATTCTTTTTGGATGTAGGACAACCACACCACCAAAGCACATGAATACGGCGTTGAATAATTTTGGAAATCAACTATTTTTAGTTTTAAAAGGATGAAATTTATTAAGCCAGAAAAAAAATTACAAGTTTTAATAGGTTATTGAAGCTATTAATAGGTTTGTAAATAATTTTAATTTATATATATTTTAATTGTAAGAAATACTTACTTTGTTTTACTTTATAATGGATCTGCTTCGAGGTGGTGTAACTCAGTGTAACTCTCTTTGTCTTAAATTGGCTATTGTTAATTTACTGATTTTAACTTTTAAGTATAGATATTATCAAATAAAAAAAATATTAAAAAAATAAGAAAATAAAGAATAAAATAATAATTAAAATACTAAAGGGGTTGAATGGATTTTGGGGAATGGTAGGTGAGGGGATTTAACTATTAAAGGAGATGAATTAAATTTTTCTTTAAGGTTGTACTCGAAAGAATGATAGAACCAGAGATTAAATATTTGACAATTTATTTATATCAGCAAGAAGAAAATTAATATATATAAAAAAATGAAATGGATAAATTAGAAGTGTTTCAGTTACAATTAGACTTGCTCTGATATTAAGATCGTGAGCAGGTATTATTCGCAATGGGTGCGAATCCAATCAGAGGCAGATAAAAAGGTCTTTCTCGTCTTACAATAGTGTAGACAAGGCAGGAGGTGGCCACGTAGGTGTCTAGCAGTAATTCCAATCCGTCTTCAAGATGACGACGCCGGTCCACCACATGTAGAACACAACAATGGCACTCTCATAGGCGTAGGATGTAAAGAATGAGTAATAAATTATATCAATATATAGTGAGAGAGTAGTAAGAGTAATAATGTTCAATAATATCAGGAGTAATATAATATCATATGAATAGTGATAGTATATAAGTATAGAGTAGTATATTAAGTAAATAATATATCATATAAGTATTAAGTAGTATATAGTAGTATAGTAATGTATATCATAGTGATAGCAATATGTATATCATAGTAATATGAGCTCTCTGATCTTCTTTTTTACGAGATTTCTCCCTTCTTTTCCCTCCGTGCTGTGTATTTGAGATCATGTGCTCGGATCTGATATCATGATTGGTGGATCGAATTTTATTCTCTTGTTCTGCTTGTCTGGGGATTTTGTTCTAAGAATTTCCTTATGCTCCTTCATTCGCTCATTGACCGGCTCTGCTTTAAATCTTAATTTATTCCAATTGTCATTTCTCGAAACCTTTCTTAAAATATACATTTTATTGTGAATTTAAATAAAAAAAATTAAATTTTATTAATAATATATTTTTCTCTGTTTTATGGATTAACATTGATTAAATTAGACTTTCTTTTTTTGAATTTAAATCCCAAAAAAATAACTCCGTTCATGAATTGTGTTTCTTTTAAATTTATTTTGCCTACAATGTAGGATACATTGTAAAGTTTTTACAAGGTTATATTCCTAATACAAACACTGAATGATGAACTCAAATTATCTCTTTTATTAACAAAATAAACCTAGAATAATAAATTACAAAAATAAAACAGTCATTAATAGAAATACTATTAAAAAAGGCTAAAGGATTATTTAATGAGAAATTAGGCATTGATTCTTTGCTATCAATTGGTGTATATTTGCGGATATAGACGAGACAGCAACTAGCACGCAGCTTTCTATCCGTACATCATTTAATCTCGATCGGCGATCGCTTTTAATTATTCTCATTGGGGAAAATAATTGTTACCAAATATACGTGCTTCCAAAACGTGTCATTATTTGGATTGTCTGTGCGCTTAATCGTGGGAATTTTTCTAAATTCATGAATGTCAACATTTTGAAATTTAATTCTTAAGGTAGTTGTTTCACCATAGGGTTTTCTTAGGATTTTTTTGAAATTATACAGATTATTATTTAAATACTTCTGCATGGATTGGTGGCAAAACGAAATTTATGAACAATATAGTTTCGGAGATATTAAATTCCAAAGATAGTTTTTCACACTCTTATACATTGCACTATAAAAGGATATCGGAAAGTTTACATACATATTTAATTATAATTAAGAAACCCTTCTTACCATTGTTATAAAAAACTAAACCAACATTAAACAATAACTAATACATTTTTTAAGAAAATTTTAATTCATAGTTACAACACAGTTTCTGAGATAATAATGAATAAATAATTAAAAATTTACACTAAAAACAAGCTGGCAACAACGCATATATTTAACCTAAAAAAGTGGATTAACTTTAGTACTTTTTGAAGTTTTTTCGCTTCAGCCATTGTCGCAACAGCTTTCAATCCATTATTAAGAACTTTTTGTTTTATAAATCTCCCTTTATAATGTACTTTATCTGACATTTCTATGATAAAATATATACAAGCTCGGACAGTGTTGCCAGATTTGTCAAAATATCATGGGATTGGCTAGTAGTGGTACATAAACAGCAAAAGGTTTTGGGCTTATGAATTATGAATCCTTATTGTCTGTTCCATATACACTAGCATTAATTTTTTCCTAGTATTGTCGCGAAACAACTACCTTAAGTTAACACGCCTAAATTATAATAAGGCTGCGGGACACTGTAGGAATTTTTAAAAGTCAAAATGTAAAATCTTTGAAGGGCCGCACTAGATAGTGTGGCGGGCCGCATTTGGTCCTGGGGTTGATCATCCCTGCTCTAGATTCTAGAGTTTAGAATATACAAGGCTCTAACTCACTAATGTTATAACAAGAGGAACAAAATAAACCTGTTGATCATACATTATTAAAATAAAACATTTTAGTCATGATAAAGATTAAAAATTTCATAGAAACCTAGAGAAAAGAAAATTTAATTTTTAGTTTCCTGGTTGGCTCTTCTTTTATCCAGGTGCGGCCGATCCGAAATTGTAGGATTGGTCTGAGCTTTCAATTTAGTGCAAAAATTTAAGGTTATAAAAATAAATAGAAATATGAAAAAATTAATAATATTAATAATGTTTTAATATTCAAATAAAATATACAATTTTTATTGAAATATATATGTATACATATAATAAAATATAATAAATCTATTATCTACTCTTATTATTCGAGCAAAAATTCGTCAAAACATTAACAAAAAAATGAATTAAATTTCATTTAATTCTGATTTAAAATAAAAATCGACCTTTTTACAGAAATTTAAAATTAAAAAACATAATATTAATAAATATATCACTTTTAACTAAAACAAAAAATTTCCGAGAAAACATCATTGAATTAACAGCATTAACAATAAGTATATAGGTGAATTATGTTATAATATTAAAATATTTTTTAAAATATCTCGGATTACTTTCAATCTTTATAAATAATATTATATTATAATATTATATCTTCCATGATCTTCACTTTCAAAAATCCATTGTCATTATCTTTTTTAATTTTAAAATAGAATTTACAATTTTATAATGATCATTTCATCTTAAAATATAATAAAATAATGCAGATTGAGCTGGCTATCCGAATGAAGAACGTCGTTATTTAAAACTGGTATGAAACAGGTATAGATTGGTCCCTCAGAGATCTAATAGCAATCGGACTTGCAATCTTTGAAATTACTGCCCTAAACCAGAATGAGTGAAGATTAAATATGCTTCTTAAAAAAAGGTGGTTCCCAGCATTGGATAAATTCAGATTAAATATTATGTAAAATTAATAAATTTCATTTTATGATTGTAATGGAAATAAATTCATCCTTTGGTAGAAACCACCTTTTCCTTATTTGAAAAGTTAATATATTCGTAAATGTTAAATGAAAAAAATGAATAAGTAGGTCAAGTGTGTAGTGTAGAGCATTTTTTTTTATATTTTTATTTATATATTCAGCTAGGGAGGTGTTTCATCCTCTTTAACTTTGATTTGGGTGACTATGGAGTTGATCCGGTAAATTCTTATTCACATCCTTCTTGTCTATTGATGCTACATAATCCTCAATAGCTTTTTCTGCATTTGAATATACTTTAGCTTCACCTTTTATATAAACCAGAGCTCCATTCTTTAAAAGAACATTGGAGGACCATTTATTACCAGAAAGAGCTGCATAATGAAACGCGGTGTGTGAAGTGTTATCGGTATGATTTATATCGGCCCCAGCATCTACTAAAGTTTTAATTATAGATAATCGATTCCCAAAAATAGCAGTAAACAACGGAGTTCTACCGCTTTTATCTTTACGATTAACATCAGCCCCTTTATTTATTAAAATTTCAACTACCTGTGGATTACCCATTAGAGTAGTATAAAATAACGCAGTTCTACCAGAGATATCTTGGCAATTGATATCAGCCCCTGAATCAATTAAAAGATTAAGTATTGGTATGATTCCCATTTCAGCAGAAACAAACAACACCGTTGAGCCGTCATGAGCTCGACTATCAACATGAGCCCCTGAATCTATCAAAAGTTTAGTTAGACGTCTATATCTCGATCTAACATAATAATGCATTGGAGTTCTACCATCAGCATCTTTGTGATTAACATCAGCACCTAAATCTAACAATAGTTTAATTATTTCAAAATATTCCTCTTCATTTTCACTAAAATCAAACATCGGAAGTCTACCAGATTTTCTATCTATGTTTTTCATACTTGGATCTGACAAAACTTTAATCATACATAGATTTGACACTTCACCAGGATAAAATATCGGAGTTCTACCGTTTATATCTTCGCAATTAATGTCAGCCCCCGAATCTATGAAGAATTTGATTATTTCTATTTTCTTTCCAGCAATAGCATAATAGAATGGTGTTCTACCTTTACTATCTTTACAATTAACATCAGCCCCTGAACGTATCATAAGTTTAATTATCTCTATATTTCCCAGCTCAGCATAATAAGATATCGGAGTGCTACCGTAATTATCTTTACAATTAACATCAGCCCCCGCATCTATATAAAGTTTAATTATCTCTTGATTTCCCGAATCAGCATAAAAAAACATGGGAGTTTCACCCAAATTATTTTTGTAATTAACATCAGCTCCTGAATCTACCAGAAGTCTATTTATCTCAGGAACTTCCACTTTAGTAGTATAAAACAACGGAACATTACCGTCATTATTTTTGCAATTAACATCAGCCCCTAAATCGATTAAAAGTTTAGTGATCCCCAAATTTCCCGCTTCAATATAAATAAACAAGGGAGTTAAACCGTAATTATCTTTGCAATTAACATCAGCCCCAGAGAGTATCAAAAGTTTAATTATATCATGATTTCCAGTTACAGTATAAAAAAACATAGGAGTTCTACCATCACTATCTTGGATATTAACATCAGCACCTGAATCAATCAAAAGTTTAGTTACTTCTAGATTTTCTTCTTCAACAGCAAAAAACAAGGGAGTTTTACCATCACTAATTTTGCAATTAACATCAGACCCTATAGCTATTAAAGCTTTAACTATTTTTAAATGTCCGTTGTGAATAGCATAAAACAACGGTGTTTTATCTTGATTATCTCTGAAATTAAAATCACCTCCTTTTTTTAATAGATATTCAACAATTTCTATGTGACCCCTGGTTGCTGCATAATGAAGTGCAGTTTTTCTATCAAGCCCACATTCGTTAATCTCAAATTGATTAGCTAGTAAATATTTTACTATTTTCATATATCCATTTTTTGCTGCCGCTATAAGCGGAAAGTCATCAGTTAAGTGCTCAATTTTTGATTTGTAATATTTAGCAGCACCAGTTAGTAATATATTTTGTGAATTATCTGAATTATAGGATTTGTCAAATAAAATCCATTGTTGTAGTTTCGACTTATCGCATTCTTTCCAATATAATGAAATGATTTCTGTCCATATATAGTGAACAATTTGTAAATGTCCATATAAGGCGGCAATATAGAGCGGAGAATGTTCTTTAGTTTCACATGGAACAAAAATGTTTTGGTGATTTTGTTTGATCCAATATATCACTTCACGAAGTTTACCAAACTCTGATGACTCACAAATATCGTTTGAAATTGGTGACCATGAATTCGCTCTACTTGGAACCTCATCTTCCATATAAATGTCCATTTTATAAAAGTAAACACGACCTGTAAAATAGAAAATATCACAATTATTAAATAGGAAAAAGAAAAAAAATGTTAGGCTAAGACCTTTGTGTTTAATGCAACCATTCGACTTTTATCCCATTCACATTACACTAAAGATTTATTTTCTACTTTTTAGTGCTTTTCAAAATAAAAGCTGTTGTAGTTGTTCCGCCAAATGCGTTTTCTTAGGATTTTTTTGAAATTTATACAGATTATTATTTAAATACTTCTGCATCGATTGGTGGCAAAAGGAAATTTATGAACAATACAGTTCCGGAGATATTAAATTTCAAAAATCGAGTTTTTCAGGCTCTTTAACATTGCACTATACGGGATATCGGAAAGTTTACATACATATTTAATTATAATTAAGAAACCCTTACCATTTTTATAAAAAACAAAACAAACATTAAACAATAACCAATACATATTTTAAGACAATTTTGATTCATAGTTACAACACAGTTTCTGAGATAATAAGGAATAAATAATGAAAAATGTATAAAAAATTGTACACTAAAAACAATTTGGCAACAGCGCATTTATAAACCAGCGAAAGATGCATGCGCTAATTTTTTTCAAAATTATAATTTTCATAAGGTGTAACGTAGGGGTTGATTACATTTGTTAAAAAATAACAAAACGATTTTTATATAAATTTAAAATGTATTTTATCTGGCAGTTTAATATAAAAATATTCAATCTCTTACAATGGTGCCAAATTTGTCAAACGAGCACGGGATTGGCTAGAATTGGTACATTAACAGCAAAAAGTTTTGGCCTTATGAACTATGAATCCTTATTGTCTGTTCTATATACTCTAGCGTTAACTTTTTGCTAGTATTGTCGCGTAACAACTACCTTAATGCTACCATTTGACTTTTATTTATTTCAATCACATTACACTAAAGATTATTTTCTGCTTTTTAGTGCTTTTCAAAATAAAAGCGTCTCTAAAGTTTTTTTTTATAAACAATTTTATTTAAAAATAACTTAAATATTATAATTATTATTTATTTTGATTAAGGAAAAATGGGTGTCCAAAAATTTATACTTAAATTAGGAAAGAGAGGAATTCAACCAGTACAGTAAGCCTTTATCGAAAGACTCCCAATTGTAAAAAACAGTTTCGGCTTTAATTAGATAATGCCAATTGATAATGATAATGATAATTCAATCCTAATGAGCTGTAATGAGCATAAAATGTAAGAATATCAATACAAAACAAAATAAATTCTATAAATAAAAAAATAATACATTGAGTTTGCAAATATTGTAAGAACAAATTATTATTTTGTTTTTTTATTTATATAATTTATTTTGTTTTGTATTGATATTCTTAGATTTTATGCTCATTAGAGCTATTAAAACTGAAGATGTCCAGGGCCGGATTTAAGAGTATGCAGCCTATAGGCTAAAGTCCATTTGGCGCCCCCTCTATAGTTCATATTTGTTTAACATGCTGAGAATTTGTATTATGTTATAGTTTTAGAAAGTAGAAGGACTAAAACATATTTTTAAGTAACATGTATTCTAACTTTTCAATAAATTGCCAAACTGCCGCTCAAGGCTGCAGCCTACTTAGCCTATTAAGAAATACGGCTTTGAAGATGCAATTAAAGCCAAAAATGTTTTCTACAATTGGGAGTTTTTATTCGACAGAGATTTCCTTTACTGGCTGAATTCCCCTCTTTCCTAATTTATAAATATTATTTATTATTATTAAATATAATTGTAAATAAATAAAAAATTGCTAGTTCTTTATATTGGTCCAAACAATGTTGAAATCTGTTACAGACCGGGTTTACCGAGCATGTGAAGCGAAATAGTATATGATTTATTTTGCAAAAATATACAGGGTGATTCACGGTCGATGGCACGTTAGACGTTTATGGAAAACGGAACGCGGGATTTTTCTGAAAATTTAGCACCTTACATTTTCTTACCTGTTCTATCGATCTAAAATATTTTCAGCATTGTGACGTTTCGGCTTCCATCGAAAAGTCGTAGCAACTTTATTTTTTTAAACGGAACACCCCGCATATTAACACGTTTTTAGAGCCGCCTTTTTATTAAAATACTTTTTTGTTAATCTATCGGTTTTTGAGATAAAAAATAATTTGTGTTAAATATGGTCCAAAACATGGCCCTAATTAAACTTAAATAAATTAGTGCTCTCCATTCATGAAAAGTTGATATTTTGGTTGTAGTTTAGACAGACCCGAAGTATTTAATTTACGCCGAGAAATCGACTCCATATTATACAGGGCGTGTTAGGATTACTATTATTTCCGTTATTCATAAAAGTGGTCAAAAGTTCGTTTTTCAAATGAGACCCCCGTATATTATTCAATAAATTGAAAGTCGAAGAAAAATACTTTAAGACGATATATCATGTCCCTATACATAAAACATCAAGTTTTCTCAATAAAGGCGCTTTTTCGTGAAAAATTACTTTTTAATGAATTTAATTTTAATTAATAAAGTAAAGGGTGTGTAGTTTCAAAGTGAATGAAATAAAACTCAAAGAGGTTTATACAAACTCTACACTACACACCCCTTACTTTATTAAATAATATCATGTTTCGCCTAAAACCTACACCACTTTCTCTAAGTAAAAAAGAATTTAATTTTAACTAACCATGGCAATATCAAGCTTATGACAGTTTGGTGACTATTTATAAGTAACTTATAAAGAGTTTATTGACTGTGTTCACAAAACTCTCCCAAAATGATCGCAAATATTAATTATTCAATATAGTACAAAATAAATAATTTCATAAGAATTTCGTTTGAATAATTTTGTTTGTTGACTATTTATAAGTAACTTATAAAGAGTTTATTGACGGTTTTCACAAAATCTCCCAAAATGACCGCAAATATTGATTATTCAAACGAAATTCTTATGAAATTATTTATTTTGTACTATATAGAATAATTAATATTTGTGATCATTTTGGGAGAGTTTTGTGAACACAGTCAATAAACTCTTTAGAAGTTACTTATAAATAGGCATCAAACTGTCATAAACTTGATATTGCCATGGATAGCTAAAAGTAAATCATTAAAAAGTAATTTTTCACGAAAAAGTGGCTTTATTGAGAAAACTTGATGTTTTAGGTATAGGGATAGACAAAAAAGTATTTTAATAACAGGGATGTTCTAAAAACGTGTTAATATACGGGGTGTATCATTAAAAAAAATAAAGTTGCTACGACTTTTCGATGGAAGCCGAAACGTCACAATGCTAAAAATATTTTAGATCGATAGAACAGGTAAGAAAATGTAAGGTGCTAAATTTTCAGAAAAATCCCGCGTTCCGTTTTCCATAAACGTCTAACCTACCATCGACCGTGAATCACCCTGTATACTTACTTATGTATAATATATATGTTGCAGTGAAAACCCGTTTTTAGTAAGAACGGGTTCTTACTAGTTAAAACGCCTTTCACAGAATACCTTTAGAGTTGGGACACAAACAAAGAAAAAATTCAAAAAAATCCAAACTTTCTATCTATCCACCCCTTCAAATTGAGGGGGGTCAAAAATGAAAATTTTAGCCCCTTGGACCAAACTCAACCAGGTTTTGTATACATATTCTGTGGGCCCCCTGAAGGCTAGAAATGCAAAAACTACTAGGTATACCGGTATGAAGTGAGCGTTTTTTGTGAAAATGAAACACTAATTTTTAATGGGAAAGTAAAAAATTTTTATTCAAAGTATTGACCATTGCTTTCTACACATTTTGACCACCTTTCTGGCAATTTGTGGATACCACGCCAATAGAAATGTTCGTCTTTTGAAGCAAACCAATCAGACACCCAATTTTCGACTTCTTCGTAGGAATCGAAGTGCTGCTCAGCCAATGCGTGTCCCATCGATGAAAACAAATGGTAGTCGGAAGGGGCCAAGTCTGGTGAATACGGCGGGTGGGGTAGCAGCTCCCAGCCAAGTGCTTTGATTGTATCCTGAACCAGTTTTGCTTTGTGTGCAGGCGCATTGTCGTGTAACAAAATTACTTTGCCGTGTCTTCTGGCCCATTCTGGTCGTTTTTCGATCAATGCCTGGTTCAAATTGATCATTTGTTGTCTGTAGCGATTAGTATTAACAGTTTCACCAGGTTTTAGAAGCTCATGATACACCGCACCTTTCTGATCCCACCAAACACAGAGCATTGTCTTCTTGCCGAATCGATCTGTTTTTGCAGTCGATGTTGATGGTTGTCCCGGATTAACGCATGAGTTTTTCCGTTTAGGATTCTTAAAATAAATCCATTTTTCATCGCCAGTAACAATTCAATGCAAAACTGATTTTCTTTCGTGTCTTTGAAGCAAAATTTCACAAGTGTTTTTTCAGTTTTCCATCTGCCTTTCGTGGCACCCATTTTCCACACTTTTTGATCTTTCTCATAGCCATTAAACGGTCAGAAATTGTTTGTTGTGCAACATTTAACATTGCTGCCATTTCTTTTTGACTCAAAGTATCATCTTCATCCAATATTGCTTGCAATTCGGCGTCTTCAAACTTTTTTGGTGGTTTTCCACGTTCTTCATTTCTCACATCAAAATCATTTATCTCTGAACCGTTGAAACCATCTTTTGCATGTTGCTTCTGATAGAGCATGTTCACCATATGCCTCGACAAGCATTCGATGCGACTCTGCAGGACTTTTCTTCAAATGAAAACAAAAAATTAATGCTTTCCGCAAATTATCACTTTGTGGTTTAAAATTCGACATTTTTAACACGATGAAAAAATATGATGTTGTTTGTTCAATGACTTGATGTATATTAAATATGTTTAACAGATGTCATACCAACCAAACAAAAAAAAAATTAAGGCTCGTTCACATTAAATGTTCCCTATCGACACATTTGTATCTTAACGCTCACTTCATACCGGTATACCTGGTAATCACCCAAAATAGGGAAGGGGTCACAAATTTAAAATTCTAGCCCGTTGGACCAAACTCAACTTAAATTTTATGTAGCGCTTTCACGTAGCTTACAAAAAGAAGAAAAATCCCACCCAAAACATTTTTTGAAAAAACAGGCCAAGTTCGAAAAAGTAGTGAAATCTAGTGTGCAGCCAAGTTATATTCGCCAAGAATAATTAAGTTGAGAAAATAGTACTTTCTATTAAAATGCAATCTTTCCATTTAGAATGACAATCCAAATTAATGGATTCTAAATTTTTAATTTAAATTATTTTCATGAAACTTGCCTCTTACGAATTATACTGTAAGGGTTAATGAACTAAATTTGTGAACAGCAAAGTTTCATGAAAATAATCTAAATTAAAAATTTAGAATCCATAAATTTGGATTGTCATTCGAAATGGATAGAACGCATTTTCACAAGAGAAACAAAGAGGTTGTCCTCCGCTTGATGCAAATAAACATACACACATATATATCGAAATTATATATCTGTATGTATATTATTTATTTGTTTGAGACTATAGAATCATCAGTCCTTTTTAATTATAAATATTATTTTTCATGGTGTCAATATCCATACGGCATTGACTCCATGAAAAATAATATTTATAATTAAAAAAGACTGATGATGAAGACCAAGTCTTCGAAACTATGGTCTCAAACAAATAAATAATATATATATATATATATATATATATATATATATATATATATATATACACAAATATATAATTTCAATATATATATATATATATATGTGTGTATGTTTATTTACATCAAGCAGAGGACAGCCTCTTTGTTTCTTTTTGTGAATCAACAACTCTGCTACTTTCGGCAAAACAAAAACTTTTCAATTAGATTTTATATACATATTCTGTGGGGCCTCTGAAGGCTAGAAATGAAAAAACTAACCACCCAAAATGGGGGGGGCAAAAATGAAAATTCTAGCCCGTTGGACCAAACTCAACTTAAATTTTTCGTAGCGCTTTCACGTAGATTACAAAAAGATAGAAATCCCACCCAAAACATTTTTTGAAAAAACAGGCCAAGTTCGAAAAAGTAGTGAAATCTAGTGTGCAGCCAAGTTATTTTTTTTAATGCAATCGAATGCAAGAAGGGGCGCACCAGTAAAGATGCAGCCCCTATGGATCTCGAAAGATCCTTGCATTACCGAAGAGAAGGGAAAGTTGATTAAGTGAGTGAGTGGGTGGGTTTTGAAGTTTTGAAGATTATAAGTGCTGGGGAAGATGGAGGCTGGGAGAGAGTTCCAGTTCCTTGAAGTCATGGGGATATGTGTATTGGCGAATGAAGTGGTCCGGCACTTTTTCAATTTGACTGCGAAAGAGTGTTGGGAGTCGGCAAAACGCACATGCTACGTGAAAAGCATGCTTTGGAGGGAATTATTGGTTTTATCTCGTCAGAGCACCTGCCGTGATAGTATCTATAGAAAAGGGAAATGACAGAGACATTTCTTCGATGAGCTAGCGAGTTTCTGAATTGCATCCAGGGTAGCAAGAGAATATTTAGAGGCTCCTCTCCATAGATGAGGGCCGTATTCGAGACAGGGGCGGATTTGGGCCTTATAGATGGTGAGAAGATGTAGGGGCGTGAAAAATCGCTTGAACCTGAATAAGTAGCCAATCTTCCTTGCTGCAGATCTCGCCACAGAGGAGATGTGTTCATTCCAAGACAGGTCAGATGCGACAGAGACGCCCAACATGGATAATTATATTCGCCAAGAATAATTAAGTTCAAAAAATAGTACTTTCAATTAAAATACATTATTTCCATTTTCAATGACAATCTAAATTTTTAATTTAGATTATTTTCATGAAACTTGGCTGGAATTATACTGTATACTGTAAGGGTTAATGAACTAAATTCGTGACTAGACAAGTATCATGAAAATAATTTAAATTAAAAATTTAGAATGCATAAATTTAGATTGTCATTCAAAATGGAAAGAATACTTTTTAATCGAGGGGTGAACCGCGACCTAATATCCTGTACACCTACTTCCACTTTCATTTCCAAGAAGAAGACAATAGATGAAAGGGCATTATTTAATGAATTCCAAAGATATGTACACCTAATTCCAATCGCGGTTTACCCCACGATTTTAATTTTAGTATTATTTTCTCAACTTAAATATTCATGGCAAATATAACTTGGCTGCACAGTAGATTTCGCTAATTTTTCGAACTTGGCCTGTTTTTTCACAGAATGTTTTGGTTGGGATATATTATTTATATGAATGTCAAAACAGGCTCTAAAAATTTTTTCTGATAAAAATTTTAATATAAATTAAAAAAGATATTAATTGAATTTTTTTTGTTTTGTCGAGAGTAGTAGAGTTGTTGATTCACAAAGAGAAACAAATCGGTTGTCCTCTGCTTGATGCAATCAAACCAAATCAAAAAAATGCAAATTTATGGCAATGATAAAAAACAAAACAATAAATAAATAAATCAAGAAATCAAGAAAAATCGAAAAGGGATGGATGGGATTTTATTTTTTTATTTTTTGAATCTTGAAACCATTGAATAAAATGGACGAGATACCTTGTTATTTAATGCAAATGAAAATGTTTAGTGCCATGATAAATAATATTTCAGTTTCCTCACCTTTGCAGTTTCATATGTCGAATTTACTCACACCCAGTAGAATGATATAATATATCGGACGGAATTTCTTGGGTTAAGTTAAAAAATGTTATTTTTTTTTGTTAAAACCGAAATTTCTCTAGATGTCAGCACAGTACTATGCTACTGTGATGTCAGTGTTTGTGGTTTTCTTTCTGAAAGAGCTATAGTAAATAAAGAAGCAGGGTAGGGAGAGCTTCAATATATATCTTATCTATGCCTTCAATTAAAGATAAATCAAACACAGATAAGAGATAAGTTCCGTAAATAAGAGAGGATAAAATAACTTGAGATATTGATAAGAGCAAGAAGAGAGTGTTTTTACAGGCCGGTGTTTTCACCCGGCTCAAAATCTGTTATTTTCTATATTATCTAGATCTAGAGGACGCAAAACAGAGAGACTCTATGGCGAAAACCAAGGAGATAGGGAGTGCCTGTAAGCTTAGAACTTAGGCGAGGAAATTGTCTCCTGAAGCAGGGGGAAGAAAAACCTCGACCACCATCTTGCATAGTTCAAAACATTGTCAAACATAACGTTATCAAATGAGAAATACATGTTTAACAAAGAGCTAATACTCTCATATAAGCATGTTTTTCTTTAATATAAAATACGGCTCAGACAAAGCTGTGTGCCTGAGTGATGTTATGTTTTCTCACCGCCAGGTTCGCTGTCATCAGTGTTCCCCCACCAGTGGCGCACCATTACCCCTTGTCGCGCTGAGCTAATGAATGTCAACTTGGCGATAAATCATTATTTTTATATATATTATAATAAAAGAGAGCGGGAATTCAAATCGCTCATTTGAAAATATATAGTTCATATAAAAGGAGTCTCATTAAACATACTTTTTCAATTGACACTGTTTTTATACAGCAATACTTTTAGCTGAACCAAAAATCAGATGCCCTCATTTTTTTCTTCACTGAAATACAAGAGTCCAAGGTGCTTTTTTCACTATTATTTATATCCGACGATTGGCTGTTCGGTTTTCAATGTGTGTTTGATTAGGAAAAAATGGGAGCCCCAAACACACCCCGCCCGACGATTGGCGGTTCGGTTTTCAATGTGTGTTTGATTAGAAAAAAAAATGGGAGTCCAAAACACACCCAGTCCGGACTTAACATTCGGAGGTTCGGTTAATATATATTCAGTTCGGATCGGTTGGCATCAGCCAACCGAACATGCCAACCGATCCGTCTAAATGCCAGCCCGAAAAGGAGCTATACGAACCCAACCGAGCCGAACTGAATTTATATTAACGGAACCGGAGTAGTTTGCACATATTCGGTTCTATTACGTGGTTTGATTTAATAAAAATATTGTAAATAATATTAATAATATTTATTATATTATTATATTAATAATTACATTATTATTGATCTTCTGCACTTTTAATTAAAAACCGATTAGACGGAATCAAATTATATTTTTAAATCCCAGGGTCAATATTCGTTGAGGGTTCACCCTGGGAGCGGTCCAATAACTAAGATAGGGGAGGGAGAGGTGAGCAGAGTGGGGGAACCCTTTTGACAACGAAATTGGCGGTTAAAATAGGAGATTATCAGCTTTGCTTTTACCATTAGTTTTTTATTTAGGTGACCTTATAATTTTGAAAATCGAAGGTAAAATGATATATATTTTAGTATAGGACCATATGGAAATCTCAATGTTTTGAAAGATCCAAGAAGGCGAACTGTGAGTCAGCGATGACCTAGGCAGCGACCTTTTCTAGCCATATGCTCTCTCCCTATCTCCCTGGCGAAAACACGCAACTCTCAAGTGCGGCAAAAATGGTAAAATAAGAAAATTCAATTCAATAAAAAAAGTAAAACATTTTGAAAACTTAAGGTAGTTGTTCCGCCAAATGGGTTTTCTTAGGATTTTTTGGAAATTTAGACATATTATTATTTAAATACTTCTGCATCGATTGGTGGCAAAACGAAACTTATGAACAATATAGTTCCGGAGATATTAAATTTCAAAAATAGAGTTTTTCAGACTCTTATACATTGCATATCGGAAAGTTTACATACATATTTAATTATAATTAAGAAACCTTTCTTATCATTTTTATAAAAAACTAAACAAACATTAAACAATAACCAATACATATTTTAAGACAATTTTGATTCATAGTTACAACACAGTTTCTGAGATATCCCCCTGGACCCCATCCCCGCTCCCCACCCCGGGCGCCTGCACTCCACCCCCGAACCCACACTCTACACCCCAACCTCATTCCACCTCCGCACCCACCCTGCACCTCATTACGCACCATTCCCACCTATTCAACCCCCAACCCAATCCCCTGCATTCCATCCCCAAACCACACCCAGTTTTTTTATTTCTATCTTCCTAGTGGCCCACAGATTATGTATACAAAATATGGTTGAGTTTGGTCCAAGCCCAAGAATTTTCATTTTTGTCCTCCCCCCCCATTTTGGGTGGTAAATTTTTGCATTTCTAGCCTTCTAGTGGCCCACAGATATATACATATGTATACAAAATTTGGTTGAGTTTGGTCCAAGGGCAAGAAAGATAGGCCTTTTGTGTTTTAGACCAAAAAATCAAAAATCCACAATTTTTCCGTTCAGGGGTCAAATTTCAAAAAAATAAAAAAATCCTTCCCGAGATTTAGCATTAATAAACCTATGTACCAAATTTGAATGCTAAAACTTGAAAACTCGACGAGATAGAGCACTTTAAAAATTTCAAAAATTTATTCCAAAATGACTATATCTCCCTTTCGGGGACAAATAGAGCAAAATACACAAATATCTTTTTTTATATGTCTCTTTCCATTTGGTGCGAAGATCCCAAAATATATATTCTCTGAGGAGGAAATCATCTCCGTGATTAGGGACTTGAAACCATCTCTCTCTATAGGAGCGGATGGGGTCCCAGCCTTCCTGGTCAAGCGCTGCTCTTCCTCACTTATTGAGCCTCTGCATATTTTATTCAACCTTTCACTTATAGAAAGTTCTCTCCCAGAATTATGGAAAAAGACTTCCATCACTCCAATTTATAAGAACGGCTCTCGTAACAATATACGAAATTACAGACCAATAGCTATTATAAGCGCTATTCCGAAACTCTTGGATAGGATTATGTACAATAAGATTCTTCTACTTTGCTTAGAAGCTATCTCAAGTAAACAGCACGGATTTGTGCCTTCTCGTTCAACTGTTACAAATCTTACTCTCTTTATAAACAAAATCTTTTCCAGCTTCAGTAAAAATAAGCAGCTTGATGCTATTTACCTAGATTTTAAAAAGGCCTTTGACCTCATCAACCATAAAATTTTGTTATTAAAGCTAAGACATTATAATTTGCCTATTAATATTATTCTCTGGATTGAAAATTATCTCTCTAACAGATTTTCCTGTGTTCGGATTAATGGTGCTGAATCCCGAGAATACCTAGCACCTTCTGGGGTCCCTCAGGGTAGTCATCTCGGCCCTTTACTATTTCTCTTATTTATTAACGACTTGGCCCTTGTAAATCTTTATAGCAATATGCTTTTATTTGCTGATGATATTAAATTGTTCTTTGAAATCAGTGATGTTCAAGATTGCACAAAAGTACAAAATGATTTGAATAAACTAATTGACTGGTGCAAGGAAAACTTATTCTTTCTCAATTTTGATAAATGTTTCTCGATTACATTTTCCAGAAAAGACGATTTTATTTCTTTTGAATACCAGCTAAATAGCAATTCATCCTGTATCCGAGTCACTTCCATCAAAGACCTCGGGGTCACATTTGACGCTAAACTAACGTTCAATGAACATATAACCAAAGTGGTTAGTAAGGCAAACCGAATTTGGGGATTCATCATTCGCAACACTAAATTCTTCACAAACACGACTAGTATCAAACACTTGTACATAATAACTTTTAAGGAGTTCGGTGTTGGTTCTAGGTGAAACATTTTAATATAATAATAAAACTAAGATACGAGGTAGGTTTCACAAAAAAGAAATAAAACAAAATTGAGTTTTGAGTTCGATATATTTCGGGGTTAGCCCATCATCAGGAGTCTAAGAAAACTGATTACATATTGGAAAAACAGTTTTACAAGTAAGAATTTTAAAATTTTTTTTTAAAAATGTATATGGTGGGGGGAATGTAGGGGAAGAGGGGGGGGGTAGTTGTTGTTCTAAGGATTAATATTTTCTATTGAGATTTGACCTGGGTGAAAGGGATCTATCTATACCTGATATTATAATAGCGAATGGACAGGTACCTGAGAAGGTACAACTTAAAAGGTATATAAGAGAGTGTAATTACCCTAATATAATGTGCAAACAATGAAAGGAATGTTTATTTAATTTATTATAACATATAATCAATAATTGTATTTTTATACACTTCCAATTGATTATTTAAAATATTTGAATTATTAGAGAGGGCTATTTTTATCTCGGTGGATTCCAGGAGGTCCAATTTAAGGCCTTTTCTTTCGAAATGAATGGGGATAGGGTTATTATTAGAGGGTGAATGGTTAGATTCATGTAAGTGAATTGCGAAGGCTGAGGTCGAATCTAAATTAATGTTACCGGATTTGTTGAGGTGGTTAAGGGCTCTTACATGCTCGGAGTAACGTATTTTGAAAGCGCGACCTGTCTGCCCAATATAAAAAGCGTCGCAATCTTGACAAGTTAATTTATACACTCCTGATTTGTCTAATTTATCTATTTTGTCTATTTTATTGTTAATTAATTGAGAGCCTAAATTGTTGTTGTTGTATAAAGCAGGAGTGATTCCATATGATCTAAGGGTATAAGCTAATGGAGATGTCAGATGATTAGAAATGAAGGGTATTCTTCTATATATTTTTTCGGTTCCAGATTCTAATGAGTGTAAGTGTGAGATAGTGAATTTACGTTTGATTTTATTATAAATTTTGTTGATAGTCGAAATGTTATATCCATTATTCAGGGCTATATTCTGAATGATGTTAAGCTCTTGATTGAAATTTATAGTATTCATAGGTAACCCCCGAAATATATCGAACTCAAAACTCAATTTTGTTTTATTTCTTTTTGTGAAACCTACCTCGTATCTTAGTTTTATTATTATACTTGTACATAAGCTTGGTTAAATCTATATTGATGTATGCATCAACCATTTGGAGACCTAATTTGAAAATGAATATAGCAAGGCTTGAGAGAGTTCAGCATAAGGCGTTGAGACATCTTGCGTATCTATCTGGCAACCCTATGTCTAGATTCGACCACGATTATACAGCAATTAGTGAAACCTTTAGTCTACCAACAATTCTATCTTCCATGGTTGCTTCTGACAATGTATTAACTTACAAAATTATATCAAACAGAATCCATTGTCCAGAACTAAAGTCTCTTTTTACTTTAAATAATCCCACATATGTACTTAGACAAAACCAGCCTTTCTACCCTAAAGTACCAATCACGCGCCACGCCGAGAATAATCCAATTTATAGACTCTGTGTTTGCTATAACGCTCTTTCCTCAAGAACTAGTGTAATAGATTTGGCTTCTCATCCTAATAGAGTGACTAAAGAAATAAAAGAAAATACGCTATGTTATAATTAAGCTTTAAAGTTCAAAGTTCATTAGTTTGTTATTTACAGAATCTATCTTCACTTAACATATTACCTATTGTATCTCTCTGTTCCTTCTACATTATGTATGTATAATATTATGTTTAAACCAATTTGTAAAGGCCTCTTGCCGTCGAAAATAAAATAAAAAAATAAATAAATAAATAAATAAAAAAAAAATAAAAATAAAATAAATAAATAAAATATTCAAATAAACTGCAACGGATCGTTGCTAAACTTTATCCAAATTCATTTGAAATATTAATATGTTTATTCCTTTATTATTAATCAGATATCACTTGCTATTTGCAGTCCATGTTGACTTAAATTCTTTTAAATAAAAAATAATGATCGATTCTCATTTAATAGTCGAGGAATAACCATTCTACATTGGATTTTTGACGTTAGGGTTATTATTAGTAACCATTGCTGATGAAGACATGGAAGAATCGACTTAAAATCAAAATAGCGATCGATTCTCATCTAATACTTGAGGAAAACAATTCTACATTAGATTTTTGACGTTGGGGTTATTATTAGTAACCATTGCTGATGAAGACATGGAAGAATCGACTTAAAATCAGCGATCGATTCTCATCTAATACTTGAGGAAAACAATTCTACATTAGATTTTTGACGTTTCGATTATTATTGATAACCATTGCTGAAGACATGGAGGAATCGACTTAAAATCAAAAATAACGATCGATTCTTATCTAGTACTAGAGGAATAACATTATTGCATTCCATTTTTGATGTTTTGACTATTAATGGCAACATCTACTGAAAACGTGGAAGAATCGACTTATAATCAAAAAGACTAAATTCTTTTTTGGTAAACAACTCAAGCTTGAATTGGATAAAGTAAAAAAATCTAATGTTAAATTTGAAAAATAACGAAAATGATGTCGTATTCTATGAAATTTGAAATAAACAAACAAACAAAGATTTAAATAAGAGTAAAATTTCAAAAAATGAGTACTTTTTTGGACAGCATCCCCTGGTTGAAAAGTCTCCAACCGCCACTGCTAAACACGAATATCCAAAAAATTGAGTTTATACAATACTTCAGCTCTTTCTCTTGTACTTTGTTTATAAATATTATTATTTATTTTCTTTTTTTTTTTTTTGTTATTTCTATTACGAAAATGTCAGAATTTTTTTTTACTTTTATTTTAACTTTTTACGATAAAGAATCAAAATTTACAAAATTTGAAAAATATTTCCCAGAAGAAAGATCACTTTTACTCAAAAATATATTAAATGAATGTAAAATTGAATGTATCATTATTCCGAAAATATTAACTATTACGTTACGTGTTATAATTTGGGAGAATGCTATTCAAGTATGTTTTTATATCATTCATTCATAGAAGCCAATGCTGTTAAGTCCATAAAACAAAAAAAATGTTTTAAAAAATATTCTATCCCCATAAGAAAACATATTCTAAAGAAATAAAAAGTAGGCCCTAATGAGAAAAATAAAATTAAGAAATAAAAGTTTAATTTCGGACCACCCTTTATATTCATATTTTGATAAGGAGTGAATTTTGGACCACCCTGTAAATTCATATTTTTATAAGGGATGAAATTTGGACCACCCTGTATATACATATTTTTATAAGAGATGATTTTTGGATCACACTGTATATTCAAATTTTTATATGGGGTGAAATTTGGACCACCCTCTATATTCATATTTTTTTTTTTTTTTTTTTTTTAATGATATTGATGTGAGAAGGAGATACACCAGAAGGTGAATCCCCTAAAGGCATGTATGGGCTGGCTCCTCCATCGTGAAAAGAACAGAGTAGAAGGAAAGAAGCCGGGATCACGAGCCAAATCTCAGAAAGTTAGATACAATCCAATTTACTAAGTTTTTTAAGGGCTTCGAGCAGTGGTAAATTCTCCGCCCGATAAATTTGGTTAAATTTATCTCTCAATTAATTTTTATTACCAGACCCTATACTTACAGAAAAAATGTCTGGGTATAGCCGGGAATCGAACCTGAGACCTCCGGGTTGCCACCCAGACATTCTGACCATTACACACCAGGGAGGCGGACACTAAATATAGTAAATAGAGTTTGGTCCACCCTGTATAGTATAATGTTAATTATAATATGTAATCAATTAGATTATACAAGAAATTAGGACAAGAGAAAGTACTCTAATAGGTTTTAGGAAGTTAGAAAGTACCCTTATGACGTTTGTCTTACCTTTGGCTGGCAAGAAGCTCTTCCTCTACCCTCTCGCTCTGCCTGCCTGGCTTCAGCTGAAATTTCATTCAAAGGAACGGAATAGAAAATATTTATTTATTTCATATCAATTTTCTTTGAATTTCGATAAATGGGAATTTTTAAATAAACATTTCTATTCATTTTTTTCTTAACTAAATGAAATATAATGTTCAAGCGGGCGATGGACCAAAACAGTGTGGATGTAATCAGATTATTATTTTTTTTTTGGGGGGGGGGGAGAATGCCCGATTGTTTTTTTAACTTGAAAATAAAAAGAATTCCAATACGTATTGGGTAAGAGTACTCTTGATAACTCAAAAACAGAAAATCGTAGAAAGTTCATTCTTGTGTCAAAATGTTTAATATTTATAAAAACGATAACTATAATAGGATTTTGGGTTTTCTAGTTTAAGAACTTTAGTCTTTCTAGTTTAAGTACAAAAAAAAAAAAAAAGATTTTTTCGTTTTCCCATGAGAAAGACAATAAGTAAGCAAACAGATATTTCAAAAAAATTTTATTTTATTTTTATAAGGAAATACTATATTTAAAATCTAATAGATAAGTTCTTTCAAAGGTTTAAAGAGTTGATGAAAATTAAAAATAAAAATAGTAATAATAATAATAAAATAATAAATTAAATCGTAAAAACTTTTTCACTAATTTTGGTTAGGTATATTATAACTTATAACGTTTCGAGCTTTTAGTGACTTGACACAATTCTTAATTATTTCTCCCTGTACCATATTACCCTGACCTATTTTGATGGACTATTTTTCTTTTTTGAGTCCCTCATGAAAACTTATTAGTATTTCATCTCTCTAAATCTTAGCTCGATAAATTTTTTTTACAGATAAGTAGTTCAAGAATGTAAAAAAAAATCTCAAAAATGAAAAAAATATATATTAATTACAATCATAAACAATAAATTATAAAAAATTTCAATAAAATATTAATTTAAAAATATTTTTCAGATTAAAACCGATAAAGAGTCAATTTATGTTAAACCAATAATTTATAAGAATGTAAGTTGGTTGATTTTTTCATTAAGGAAAATTATTGATTCTTCTATAATTCATAATTCAGAAACACTTTTAAAACTGCTTTATTCTAATGAATCGTATTGCCAATTCACATTTGCACTTTCGAAATCAAGAAAACGGTAAATATTTAAAATATTATTATTTGAATTATGACACTTAGGGCCAGTTGTATGTCGGTTGGTAAACTCTTTTTAAACGTTGGCAAAGGGTAAAACCTTAAAATTCACCTTATGCCGGGTGGGATGAGCCTGTCATCTGATTGGCCATCCCACCCGACACAAGGTGAATTTTAAGATTTTACCCTTTGCCAACGTTTAAAAAGAGTTTACCAACCGAATACAACTGGCCCTTCCTCAACACAAGTGCTGGAAAACTTTCACCTAGCCCTGTTGTTCTTATGGGGTTAGGCTAGGACGCTGTGGGAAGGGAATTCACCCTGGCCCACAGTTACTCAGTTACTCTTCTTTTGTTTCAGTTCATTTAGGGCCGGTTGTATGTCGCAAAGTAAATGCTTTTTACTTTGCGACATACAGCCGGCCCTTAATCGTCAGGAATCTTCTTACTATATAGCAGGTCTGTAAAACGACAACCTTTTGCAAGAGAGGTATTATTTCGTCTGATATCCCTAGCGATTTTATGTTCTTTTTCAAGTTGTTGCTGGACACTCCCTCCACAGACATCACAATCGGTATAATTTTCACCTCGTTGAGCTTCCACAGTCGCTTCAGCTCGAACGCAAGGTTTTGGTATTTGCACATCTTTTCCCACTCTGTCTTTGCCAGGTTATGCGTTAATGGGACCGCAATGTCAATGATAATAACCTTTTTCTTATGATTGTCTATTAATATTATATCGGGTCTATTATGATCAATTGTTCTATCCATTAATACTGGTCGGCCCCAATAGAGAATTAAGCCATTGTTTTCTAAGAAAAATGGAGGGCGTACTTGTAACAGGGCTCTGGGTCTTGGATAAGTTCTCTTTTATGGCAAGAGCAAGCTCCCGATTATTATTATTATTATTTTATTAATATATCCTATAAATTTTAGAAAATATTTTAACTTGAATAATTTTGGAGTTAGATTTTGAGGCTTTAAAAAAGAGTTTTGAGGATGTAAGTAGTGTTAGTAGTAAAACACTAATAGCAGATTAATATTATTTATGTATATATAAACAATTTACAGCAGTTTATTGGTGGATAAGGGGGGATTACGAAACAAATAGCTCCAGTAGCGTTAGCTAGCACTACATTTTATGAACATTGTTTTGAATCGATGTGTTTGAAATTCTGATTTTTCAACGTGCGTGCTGGCGCTATGTAGCGTTCGGAAATTTCTTCATAAGCGAGTAGTTCTGAACCTAGTTGCTCGAGCTAGTTGGAGCTTGTCAGCAGGGGAATAAACATGGATTGTGAGAAATTAGTATGTGAAAAAAAGACGCTCTTTGTGAGATATGAGGATGAAAGACTACAGTAATAGAAACAAAACTGCAGAGCTGTGGAGAAGAAATAACTAAAGAAATATGTTCATCCTCTTTAAGCAATAAAAATATACATTTATTCAAAACATTAATTTCAATGAGAGTTCCTCTTTGAAAGATTTGTTTGGATGCCGGGCCGACAGCTTACCATATATACAAATCTACATATCGTCGCCTTAGAGTGTAACCTGCTAACTCACAACAAGGAAATTTTACAGGGCAAAGAAAAAACAAATAAAATTTAATATTGTTGTTATGGAAAGAAACTATTTTTCACATTTTTTTCTACAACTTACTATCGTAATTTTAAGTAGCAGTACTTGGACGAAGCTGCATCTCTTTTTCTTTCGAACGATATTAATATGTCATATATGATAAAACATGGATTTAGCAGGTTTACACTCTAAGCCGACGATATATTACTAATAATTTATTTGTGTTTTTGATTTTAGCAATTCGTTGGCAAACGAGTTATATCTTGATTATCGTAATAGATATTGTCGATATTGTGAATTACTTTTTAAAAAAAGAAATACAATTTTTGATGAATTTAATTTAAATTTCCTTCAAATGCACGAAGCTGAAGAAGATGTGATTGAATTATGTAATCTACCTGATCATATCTATTGTGATACAGAATTATCAGATGACAAAATTGAAAAATTGGTGAGTTTATTTTCTAATAAATTTATAAGATTTTTCATTCCTTATTCTAATTTTTTAGTAAAACATTTTTAATTAAAAATATTCTTATTCTTTTTTCGAAAACTATAAGGTTCTCATAAAGAGAAATCAATGAAGTTATCCTCTGCTTGATGCAAATAAACTTATACATATAAATAACCTATATAAATAAGTATATATTATATATAATTTAGTTATTGGAAACTATAGTTTCGAAAGTTAAACCTCCATCATCAGTCTTAATAATTATAAATATTATATTTGTTATTTCTCATGGGCTCAAATAAGCGATTTAATTTAATAAGGAAATCCGTTTTCGCTCAACCCACTCGGGAATTTGAACCCAAGAGAAATAACAGATAAAATATTTATAATTAAAAAATTAATGATTAATCCATCTTATAACTTTGAAACTATAATCTTAAACAAATAAATTATATATACCTACACATATTTGATAAAATTGGCAAAAGAGTATATTCCAATAAAAAATTTATTAGGCGAAAATAGTACAGAAAAATTAAAATTCATAAAGGAAATATCATTTATTGAGATCCATAAAGAAAGAAGATCTGAGTGTCGGATTTGCATGAAATTTGACTGGAAGTTCATTCCAAAGCCTTGTATATTAAAATATATTTAAACATTTTTTATTTTAAAAACTAAAGTTTATTTATTAAAACGAACAATATTCTAAATTTCAGTTTCATATCCCACCTCAAAGTCATATAAATATGATTAGAAATAAAATAAAATATTTTAATTATGAAAATCTTGAAAATCCACAATCAGATCACAAGGATTTTAAAATTATTATTCAATTAATTGGAGAAGATTTATTCGCAAGTATGCATCTAATAAGTACATTTTAAATCAATAGTTAATCTTGGCCTTAGTTAGGGGGGGCAGTGCTCTACAAAACTCATTGCCCCCCCCTAGAAAAATAGAAACTCAATTATCAGGCGTCAATTATGTATTTCATTTTAAATTATTTCGTTACATCCAATTTTTTTACGATTTTCAGTTCATCACATTTCTAGTCAGTCCGAAAGCTAGCTTCATCCTCTATGAACTCCTGATGAAGATGGGCTTACTTATACCCCGAAATATATATATTGTCGTGCTAAAAAAGCATCTTATTTTTTATTTTCGTAAAACCTACCTAGGATTTTATATTTTAAATTTTAAAAAGTTTCTAAAAATTTTTGACAATTTTCTTTACTTTATTTAAAATGTTTCACCATTCTCCCTTAACAAAAATGATCATTATCAGTTCGATGTTATTAGCAGAACTTTAAGCCTGCTGCACACGAGGCTTTTTCCTCTACCTGTTTTTGGGATGGGCTCTGGTTTGCAATTTGGAGGCCTGTCGGGATCGAAATCACGTCACTGATGGCTGTTTTTCTGGCTAACTAGCTTGATTTAAATGATAGGACATGTTCTATTTTCCGGCTTGGTCCTGGGATGCTTTTTAGTGGGAGCAAGCAGACAAAAAGTTATTAAAACAAGCCTCATGTGCAGCGGCCTTAAAAAGGTTGATTTGAGAAAACGAGGTCTGAGAGACCTTAGTTAATTTCATTTTTAACCAAGTTCAAAAAGGAGGAGGTTCTCAATTAGACTATTTTTTTTGGAACGAAGTGAACTTATGGGACGCCTCGGGGTGGTACCCTAGCTCTGTGAAAAGTGTCCGTAACGTTAAATAAAAACAAGCGAGCCAATGCTCATGCGCGCGCATCCACTCAGCCACTCTGGGGCGGGGCCTTCCGGCTTGCGCTCTGGTCGGGAATCGATGCTGTTCGATGTTGAATCTTTCGATTCAACAGGTATTATTTCATTACCCTCCTACCTCTCTGCTTCTATTTATCGAAATAATCCTCTTTAAAAATTTTATTAATTTAATAGACAGAATAATAGAATTCAATAAAATGGCATCGAATTCAGAGACAGAACATTCAGGAACATTTCGTTATTCAGCAACAAATAACAAAGGTGTGCTTACTTAATTAATAAATAAATGAAAATGAAATGAAAATAAATAAAGAATATTGCAATAATTCTACTAATTTATTTATTATATTTCCAGCTAATAGAAGAAAATAATCAATTAAAAAAAATCTACTAAAGGTAAGCGTCATATATTAATCGTGAGTGTATGTGTAAAATCCCCGTGAATCCCTAATTGATTTCATAACTAATTCCCATAATTTATTTATTTATTTAATTAATTGAATTTTATTATTTATTTATTCTATTTAAGGAAATAAAAATTAAAGAAGAAGAAAAAATTCCTTGGAATTTGATTTCCAACGAGGATTTGATGAATTATTATTAAAATATCTAAGATTATTTATTTATTTATTATTAGAGTATCTATTAGTTAGATATTTATATAATATACTGAGTAAAACATTGTATAAATTCATATACTGTTTTTTCTCAAATTCAAAAATATTTCCAAACAAGTTTGTTCAGTACCCACCTCTCCATCCCCTCCCTCGATTAGCACTCATGGATTTAATTTTACATTTTTTATTTTATTTTCTTTGAAGAAAAATGAAAAAAAGCCGAGTACCAAAAAAGGTATCGGGAGCGTGAAAAAATAAAGGTACGTGTATATAATTTATATACCGTATATTATATATATATATAATATTTTGCAGTGTAATTTTAAATACGACTGTAAAGTTAGTAGATATCAGACGAGAAATTAATGATTTTATAATCAATTTCAGTATCGGAGAAAATATAAAAAAAAAACAAGTAGGCAAATATCAACAAGAGTATCGACAAAGAATAAAAAGAAAAAATACAAAAGATCCAAGGTATGGTATGAAAATTATATGTCATCTTTAATAAATTTATTATTACCATTAATAACTGTAATTAATTTTAGTACTTACTACTATCGATGCTGTTTTCTCGAGATATTTGGCAAAAATCGAATCACAAATATATATATTCTTATTTTAGTTACCATAAAGCTATAGTTTCTATGATAGAACATAATTAGGCTTAATTATTATTATTCATATAAATACCTGTTTCTTTTTGTATATTATTATTATTATATATTATATATTTTTATAAATCATTGTAAATAAAATAAAAGGTGTTAAGATAATTTTATAAAGTAGTTTCTTCTGCTTTTTATCGATAAAAAAATCATAATAAAAAATGTATACCCGAATAATTATTTTTCTTTATACCTAGAATAGAACTTAAAATTAATATTTTTATAATAAGGAACTTCGTTCCTATCCGGTGATCCTACGATCTACAGATCGACTTTTTTTGTGTTTATATTATTACCTCGATATCTTTGCCAATCGTGAACCGATTTTGATGATTTTTTTGCATTGGGTTCAATCTAGTTTCCGATTGGTCTTTTTTTTCATTGATATTGGGCCTTTTTTGCTGTTTGTTTAGGCATAACTTCTTTGTTTATGAACCGATTTCGATAATTATTTTTATATTGTAAAGAGTGTACCTTAGGGTGATCCCATATTAAATTGATCAAGTTCTGATGATATGATCAATGACGAATTAACGTAAATATCCAATTCTTATGAGCGAATAATCGAAATTATAATAAATAAAATCTTTTATAAAAAAAAACCAATCTTAAAACGTTCATTTAAAACCCGCAAACGTTTCTAAAGAATTTCTATATTTATGAATTTAATTTTATTATCATTTTCTGATTCATTCGCCAGAGGCTTTCTCTTACAAGATACACCCAAGGTATTATATTAAGTCACTATTAATACATCACTAAAAGAGAAAAATAAAAATAATTTTTATAAAAAAAATAAAACCGACTTCAAAAAAATTAAATGCAACAAATAAAATAATAAAACTCAAAAATAAAATAAAATACACTAAAGGATATAATATAATAATCTAATTTAGTTACAACTAAACGACGAAATATTAACATGAAATCACTTTTTTGAAGTCGGTGCTAAACAAACTATATAAGCGATCGTACCCGCCAATCGTACTAAGTAAAATCCGTCGAGTTTGATTCATAAAATGTATATGTTTGGCACCGACTTCAAAAAGTGATTTCATGTAAATATTTCGTCGTTTAGTTGTAACTAAATTAGATTATTATTTTATACCTTATTAGTGTATTCTATTTTATTTTTGAGTTTTATTATTTTATTTGTTGCATTTAATTTTTGAAGTCGGTTTTATTTTTTTTTTATAAAAATTATTTTTATATCATAGTCATAAAGTGAGACTAGTTTGAAATTTGAAAACATCATTTTACTATGGCCCGTATCAGACAATGTTTTGCATTACAAACACTACACTATAGAGATGACATTTGACAATTTTAAAGCCTAATTAAAAAAAAAATGAGTGAATTTAATATCGCAGACCCCTCGGTTTCATACTTATATATCTATACAATTTCAATTGATTAGATACAATCTAATGTTTATCCTTGATCATTTTTTAGGTAATCTTGCAGAGAAACAATTATTCGGTGAACAATTCACGAACATATCGGCGTTTCCATATTGTGGTGTTGTGGTTGGAATACAACACCTTTTAACTGAACAATTGAAAAATACCCTCGGCCCAATCACAATTTCTCTTCTCACGTTACAAATTTGCCAATAGAATATTTAAAGTCCAAAAAGTGAGTAAAAACCTCTCTTTTTATTATTATTTAATTAATTTGATTGATAAATGTTCAGAAAACGAGAGACGGAGAGAGATTCTGTCATGGACAGTGGTGCAACTAAGATTTTGTCCTTTTCATTTCGATTTAACATTTTTCTTACCTAGAGTCAAACGCCTATAAAAATAATAGAAATTAACAAATTATCTAATAGAATGCAATAGGTTTGGACTTGTTTTTTTTTTTTGCGATGGCTTAGCTCTAAAGCAGAGGTAGGGAAACTTTTTTAGCCATTACCCCAAAATATGTTTGCGTAGGTCGCTGTTACCCCCTACATTCTGAAAAGCAAAAAAAAATGTATATTATTTATTGAATTAATTGGAATTTAGATGAAAACTAACTATAAGTAAATAAAAATTGTAAACATTAACATAATTCAAACGATTTATAAAATAGAAAATTTAAAACATGTCCTTATTAACCCGATAGTTTCATTGTTAGCCCATTTGGTATAATTTACTCCGGTTCCCCGACCTCTGCTCTAAAGGAACAAAGATCATTTAATCTCCATCATTTTTAGTTTTTTTCATCGATCAGATGATTCTAATGAAACAACCGCTCATTCGCGCATTTACTAAAAAATAAAAAATAATTTTTAAGAAAAAAAAATAAAACCGACTTCAAAAAATTAAATACAACAAATAAAATACACTAAAAGGTATAAAATAATTATTATCTTATTTAGTTACAACTAAACGACGAAATTTTAACATGAAATTACTTTTTGAAGTCGGTGCCAAACATATACCTTTTATGAATCGCACTCGACGGATCTTACTTAGTATGTTTGGCGGGTACGCTCGATTATAGGTATAGTTTGTTTGGCACCGACTTCAAAAAGTAATTTCATGTTAATATTTTGTCGTTTAGTTGTAACTAAATAAGATAATAATTATTTTATACCTTTTAGTGTATTTTATTTGTTGCATTTAATTTTTTGAAGTCGGTTTTTATTTTTTCTTAAAATTATTTTTATTTTTCTCTTTTTAGTGATGTTATTAATAGTGATCATATCATCATAACTTGACCAAATTAATATGGCACCATCCCTAAGATACCCCTTTCCAATAAAAAAAGAATCATCGAAATCGGTTGATAAACAAAGAAGTTAGGCCTGACCAAACCTAACAAAAATAGGTTTAATACCAATGAAAAAAACGGGACCAATCGGAAGCTAGACTGAACCCGATGTAATTTTTTTCAAAATCGGTTCACAATTGGCGGAGATATGAGGTAACATAGACACAAAAAAAAATTCAGTCTAATAGAGAACCTCCTCCTTTTTTGAAGTCGGTTAAAAGTGAAAAGTTATTTACGTTAGAGACGCCTTTATAATTAATTAATTCTAAAATGTATCTAGAAAACATGTCACGCCTATCGTGATTTTCTCTAAAGCGGCCCCTACACGATCATTCTGACTGTTAGATTGAATCAATCCGACTGTCATTCGTTACTTCAATCTTGTAGAACCCTACACGATCATTCTGACTGACAGTTAGATTTAAGTTTTTTTGGCTCATTCAACAGTGACAAACCCCGAAGACAAGATGTCTAGAAATGAGAAAAGGTCATATGTTGCTATAAATATGGTAGTAGCTAGTAGAAAAATTGTAAAACGCAAAGTTTGGGTGAAAGAATGGTTAAGGAAGCGCGCTAAGTTTATTCCACAGCTCTGGTGAAGTTTCGTAAGTTTCTATGAAACGTTTTAAAATCAAGTCCTTAGCACTTAACTGGTCGCCGGTATTAACAAATACATCTATGATATCTTCACCTAAATGTTCTTCCATTGCTGCTTAGTAAAATGATAATATAAACATTAATAAGGTCCTCTTCACACTTTAATGTATTCAAGTAATTCAAGTAAATAATTAATTTTAAATTATTATTGATTTTTGTATGAAATTTAATTCCATTTTCAAATAATAAAATGAAAATCTAACAAATAATGGTCATATTACATAATTATCAAATTCATCAAATATTTGAATTCTTAAAATTGTATATGTTCTCGGCTGATGAAAAGAATGGCGGTACCATTAAGTACACGCTTCATTCAGATTGTCAATCTCCCCTCCTTTTTGATTGATTCTCAGTTCATCAGTCCATCAGTTCCTACCCCTACATGCTCAATTGGAATGTCAATCCTAGACAAGACTGACAGTCAGAATGATCGTGTAGGGGCCGCTTAATATTATCTCTACTCTATGTTTAATGTTTATTTACAAAAGTCCTCTTTGTTTTGTTTTTTTATTGGTGTCTGTTTATATGTCGAAAATAAAAAAAATGGACAATCTTTTATAGTAAATAATGATTTTGAATTCATTGGTAAAAATTTTCCAATTATGCCGTCAATTCGTAAACGATTAGTTAGAAAATCGCACAGCCATAAATATTATTATCTACGATCTCTCTCGTCGGTAAAAGAGATTTCCCATTCTATCCCGAATACAGTGAACACGCTCAGTCACTGATCACGAATAATCCCAAGGACGAGGATGTCAACATGGACGTCGACTGGGAGGCGACATGCAAATCGTTCCGGTGCCGCTTAACGCCGGAGATCGGATCAATAACCGGTATATCATTCTGAAAGTTCTCTGGCCATGGAACGTTCGGATATGTCTACGAGGTACAGGATAAGGAAACGGGCCTATCTTATGCGTTGAAGTTGATTCGCTCAGAGCCGGTGTATAAAAGTTCCGCCTGGTTTGAAATCCGCTCTCTGCAATTTCTCGCCGCCCAACAAATGGACGCCGCGTGCAGACTCTGCGTCCAAATGCACAACTGGTTCGTCTGGCGTGATCACACTTGTATTCTGTTCGACAATCTCGGTGAGAGTGTGTTTGACGTTTTGAAAATGAACAAATACCAGCCATATCCGGTGGCGCAGATCAAAGATATCGCTTATCAGATGTGCAAGTCTGTCAATTTTCTGCATCAAAATAAACTAACCCACACCGATTTGAAACCAGAGAATATTTTATTTTTAAATTCGGAAGCCGAAGTGGTGAAAAACGACCAAGAGGAGGAATATCGCCTGGTGAAAGACCCGCGGGTGTGTTTGATCGACTTCGGTAGTGCGACGTTCGAGGAGGATTACCACTCTTCCACAGTCTCCACACGGCATTATCGGGCACCGAGTGATCCTGGGCTTAGGCTGGAGTCACCCGTGCGATGTCTGGTCCCTCGGATGTGTCCTCTACGAGCTACATGTGGGAAAAACGTTATTCCAGACGCACGACGATTACGAGCACTTGGCGATGATTGAGAAAGTGCGGGGTGGGATCCCGGCATGGATGAAGCATCGATCGACGAAGAATTTCTACAGTAAGGGTCAGCTCCATTGGGAGCCGCCGGAAGAATCGGAAAGAGTACCTTGAAAAGTGTCCTCAACTGTTGAGCGCCGACAGCGAGGATCCCGACACGCGGAAACTTCTACGAGTTGATCATTTGCATGCTGACCATCGACCCATACGAGCGGATTACCATGGAGAAGGCACTCGAGCATCCGTTTTTTGAAAACATGTCGCCCAAATTGAAAGAAAGCCTATCGGCGATAAAAGTGGCCGAAAATGTAACCCCGTCTCTGGACAAGTTGAAGAAGTCAATCGCGAGGAAATCGAGGAAGAGAGTGTCAGCAAATATAAGGGAAAAATTCGAAAGTCAATTTGACACGTTCCAAAACAAAATCATTGAAACAATGTAATATAGAAAATGCACAGTCAAAACGAAAAAAGGCAACACCAAAAATATAAAAATATCAAAAATAGTATGTAAAAAAATAAATAAATGGATAAAAAAATTATTATATTTATTTTTTTATTCAAATAATTTTTATTTACAAAAATTAATCATGTGTCTTTCTTTTCGGAAATTAATGTATATATAAACATAAAAATTGTTTCTAAAGGAAAAATAAAAAAAGAGTTCAAATTGCCGATAAAAAGTAAACTTTAAATTTCATAGGAAGCTGTCATTTACTAGATCGGAGATGGAATTATTTATCTTAAATTTTATAAATGTTACAAGTGGTGTTTTCATTCCCTCGGGAATCGAGCCCGAGTACCAAAATTAGCAATCTGGGTACTGGTGTAACTATAACGTTTGAGGCTTAATTATTTATACTCTACATACTCTTTGAATTCTGGTATAAATAATTAAGATCTAGAAAAATTGAAAATTAAAATATTTTTATTTAAAAAACTATTCATTTTAGGTATAGGGGAATATTTAATAAACTTTTATTGGATTTTTATGGTAGAATTCAAAAATATTAAAATTTACGCCATGTTCAAATTGAAAAAAATTGAGTGTTAACAACTTTGTGATTTTCGGAAATTAAAGATTATCATGGTCATCCTGAATATTAAATTTGAATTTTTACGATTAAGTAAGATACGTTAATGTCTAATTAAGACATCCAATTCATCAAATTAATTCTACAACCAATAGTTTAATTATTATTAATTTTTAAAGATGAACGCTAAATTAGTAGATTTTACAAACTATCTAAAATAAATCAGAAATTATACATTTTAGACATCAAGTGCATTATACAAAATCATCTTAGTTTTTAACACTTAATCTAATGATGCAAAATATTTGGGGAGTTTCATTGAAAATAACAAAGTTGATTGCGATTTCGGCAAAGAAGAAAGTGTCCAAAAGTTTTTAATAATTGATTGTTGAAGGGCTTATATCCATAACATAAATATGTCAAAGTTCAAAATTTTCTCTCAACTCCTTCCATGAAAACTTTTAATGAACCAGTTCTGTGGAACACCCTGTATATGTATACAAGAATTGCTCATTTAATAATATGTATAAGATAAAATAACTGTGCGGGTGAGCGATTCTTTTATTAAAATCTAATCGAGGAAAATGATTAAAAAGAGCGTGGATAGAATGATTTCTCAAACGGCCAAATACCAGTCTAGACCTGTTTCCGACTATAGAGATTAATTTCTTAATTTCTATTAATCTAGGAACGGCCTTTTGATTTTTATACTTGAACCAAAACGACAATCGTTATTTTACAGGGTGATTCACGGTCGATGGTAGGTTAGACGTTTATGGAAAACGGAAGGCAGGGGTTTTTCTGAAAATTTAGCACCTTATATTTTTCTTACCTGTTCTATCAATCTAAAATATTTTCAGCATTGCGACGTTTCGACTTCCATCGAAAAGTCGTACCAACTTTATTTTTTTAAATGGAACACCCCATATATTAACACGTTTTTGGAACCGCCCTTTATTAAAATACTTTTTGTTAATATTGTCCTATATCTGGATCAGTTTTCGAGATAAAAAATAATTTGTGTTAAATATGGTGCAAAACATGGCCTTAATTAAACTTAAATAAATTAGTACTCTCAATTCTTGAAAAGTTGATATTTTGGTGATAGTTTAGACATACCTGAAGTATTTAATTTACGCCAAAAAATCGACTCCATATTATACAGGGCGTGCTAAGATTCCTATTATTGTCGTTATTCATAAAAGGGGAAAAAATTCGTTTTTTCAAATGAGACCTCCTGTATATTACTCAATAAATTGAAAGACGAAGAAAAATGCTTTAATACGATATATCATATCCCTATACCTAAAACATCAAGCTTTCTTAATAAAGTCAGCTTTTCCGTGAAAAATTACTTTTTAATGAATTTAATTTTAACTAACTATGGAAATATCAAGCTTATGACAGTTTGTTCTCTATTTATAAGAAACTTATAGAGTTTATTGACGATATTCAAAATAATCTCCCAAAATCATCGCAAATATTAATTATTCAAACGAAGTTCTTATGAAATTATTTAATACGATATACGCCCTGTATAATATGGAGTCGTTTTTTCGGCGTAAATTAAATACTTCGGGTGTGTCTAAACTAACACAAAAATATCAACTTTTTTATGAATTGAGAGCACTAATTTATTTAAGTTTAATTAGGGCCATATTTTGGACCATATTTAATACAAATTATTTTTTTATCTCGAAAACCGATAGAGATAGGTATAGATAGGACAATATTAACAAAAAAGTATTTTAATAAAAGGGCAGTTCTTAAAACGTCTTAATATATGGGGTGTTCTTAAAAAAAATAAAGTTGCTACGACTTTTCGATGGAAGCCGAAACGTTGCAACGCTGAAAATATTTTAGATCGGTAGAACAGGTAAGAAAATGTAAGGTGCTAAATTCCAGAAAAATCCTGATCCGTTTTTCATAAACGTCTAACGTGCCATCGACCGTAAATCACCCTGTATATAAAGAGATTAAAAATAAAGAGAGAGAGAATATTAAATTAGAAATATAGATATTTTTCCCTTAAAATTATTAATTTTGTAATGATAAATGTTAGAATTCTCCTGTGCTCGCGGCACCTTCGGGCCGGGGGCCCATGGCATTTTTCCCGACATTCCACCCTATTGTTACGCCACTGAATCTGGGCCAATGGAAACCCTGTGAGATGAATTTTTATAAAATTTCCGGGTTAATGATTATGAATTTAAACACATGCCTTATAGTTTAAAAGAAAATGGTTGAGAGTTCAAATTGCTGATTGAGAGTAGCCAATTAGCCCGGTATATTAAATTTGTCACTCGGGTTCATTTCCTAGGTGGTGAAAACAACATTTCTGACATATAATTAAATCTCGGATCTAGTAAATATTGGCGTGATCACGCCAATATACAAAAAGGAGATAGAAAAATATGTAACAACTATAGGGGTATAAGTGTCAACGAGTACAATTGGTAGGCTGTATGGACGAATACTAAAGGAAATAATGGAAAAGGAATGGAACGACATTGAAGAGCAGAGCGGCTTTAGAGCTGGAAGATCATGCACGGATAACATATTCTGTTTACGAAACCTCATTGAAAAACGACATGCAAGAAACCTAGAAACCCACCTCATTTTTGTTGATCTACAGAAAGCCTACGATAGTGTTCCAAGACAAAATGTGATAAAAGTACTGGAGACAATAGGCGCTATATCGACGCGGTTAAACATCTATATATAAAAAATAGATCAGCAGTTAAAATAAAGAATGAGATATCAGATGAGTTTCAAACAAATAAAGGTCTACTGCAAGGATGTTGTCTGTCTCCTACTCTATTTCGAATATATATCTCATATGCCCTGCAAGAATGGACAAAAAAATGTGGATCAATGGGACTACAAATTGACGAGTCGTACCTCTACACACTATTATTTGCGGATGACCAAGTTGTTATTGCAGCAGATATAGATGACGTAAGCTACATGACCCGTAAACTGGAAGAAGAATATAATAGATGGGGACTGGAAATAAACTTTGAAAAAACAGAATACCTGACGGTCGGGACAGAGGGGGAAAATCTGGATATCAATGGAAAAGTGATAAAAAACTGTAGGGAATTTAGATATTTGGGATCTGTCTTTAGCGAGGAGCCAAACTGTGAGAGGGATATTAAAAATAAAATATGTCAAGGTCGAAGAGCTATTGGGCAACTGAATTGGGTCTGGTGGAGCAAAGGGATCCAACAGGACACAAAAAAATATATATATCCGTCCATAGTGGAAGCCATAGCCCTATACAATTCAGAAACATGGGACATGAATAAGAAAAACGAAAAAAAATTACAAGCGCTCGAAATGGATCCGAAGAGAGGAGTTGCAGAGTGTCGAGATTGGAGCATATCCCAAATACAACTATAAGGGACAAAATGAAAATGGAAAACGACATAATAGATAGAATAGAAAAGGAAGAGATTAATATGGTATGTACACCTCAAAAGAATGCCGGAAGATAGGTGGCCTCATAAAATATGGACCTGGATGCCCACGGAAAGACGGAGGAGAAGAGGAAGACCGAGACGAACGTGGAAGCAGGGAGTAGATGAGCCAATGACCAGTAGGCAACTACAAGAGCATAGAACATTCTGGATAGAGAGAATTGGCGTGTTGGATGCGGAAAACGGCGCATACTGTAAAACAAACCGCTTTATTATTATCTAGTAAATGACAAGCTCCTTCCTTAGAAAACTGAGGCCTCAAAATAACAATTACCTACAAGATTTTGGGGTAACAAAAAAACTAAATTATTATATTAAAAGAGAAAGAATTAAATTTTTAGGACAAATTCTAGAATTTTAGCAGAAATATTTTTATATTGCGATATCAGAGGGGATTCATCCCTGAGGAGTCGAACCTGAGAATTAACATGCTTTCCGGGCAGTTAGTTCAACTCGAGACAAAAACAATATAAAAATATTTCACTAAAATCCTAGAATTTGTCCTAAAAATTAAATTCTTTCTCTTTTGCTATACATTGGTTTTTTAACCCGAGCTGATTTTTGAAAAACATTCCAACTATTTTCAAAAAAAAAAGATGCTCAAAACTTTTTAGTTTTATATTAAATAAAAGGTCCTGTATGAAAAACTTTTTTTTGTTTTAAGCTGAATTTTTTATTTTCGTTATAGAAGAATGGAGTAAAAAAAATTTTTACCTTATATAATATACTAGCTGACGACCGGGCCTTCGGCCCGGCGTCACTAGCCCTGGCGGGGAGCGTCTCGTTCATACCAATTTAATAATTGAAATTTAAAATCTTACTGTAAGTATCGAAAGAATGTGCTGAATGAAATTGATTCAAAAATAAGGAAGAATAAGGAAAGATTTATTTAACACATTGCCTAAGCACGATCACTATCTGACCAATCAGAATCGTTCTAATAATTTAACGCTTTGGCATTGGCTATGCACTGGCCAATCAGATCGTTTCCACATACATATCCACATACTTTTCTATTTTATATATATAGATAGATAGATAGATAGATAGATAGATAGATAGATAGATAGATTGCGATTCAGAGAGAGGTTTTTTGTCTCGAGGGTTGACCTAACTACTTACCTGAAAAGCATGTTAGTTCTCAGATTCGACTCCTGGGGGATGAATCCCTCTGATATCGCAATATAAAAATATTTCATACTAAAACCATAGAATTTGTTCTAAAAATTAAATTCTTTCTCTTTTAATATACATTGGTTTTTAACCCGAGATAATTTTTTGAAAAAAAACATTCCAACTATTTGAAAAAAAGCGATTCTCAAATCTTTAGTTTTAAATTATTATATTTCAAAAATCAGACACTGTATAGATAGTAGAACTTAAGTAAAAAAATAACCTTTTATTCAAAAGAATGTAAGTTCTAATGTAATTTTAAAAATGAAAAAAATGTCTTATTCAAAATGTCTTAATTTTTACTGAGATATTTTTATTTTTTTTTCCAAGACAAAAAAAGAATTCGCTATTAAATTTATTAAGCCCAGGAATTTCTATTAAAGCTAAAATTTAGCAAGAGTGTATTAGGCACATATTTAGGGTTAATGAATATCGTATTTCCCAGGTCATAAAACGCACTTGGGTTCAAACAATGCCCCTTTCAAATTATTTTTAAAAAACACACCAATTGATTTATTACTTTTTTCCAGAATAATTGAGGTATGGTGTGAATATAATCTAGCAGGGCGAACTATTTGCACACCAGCGAAGAGTCTAATTCAAATATCTCTTTCGATCCAATCGAATGTTTTTCTCTTGTGAACAAAATATCTCAGACTGGATTGAAACGTTACAATCAAAGAAACTGTTAATTAAGGTAAGCATAAATAATTCATTATTATTGTTCATTTCCATAATCAGTATTAGATATAACAAATCAGAGGAAAAAAGGAAACAATTAAACACCGTGTTAAATCATACGACCAATCGAAACGTTTCGCTAATTTATTGTAGCTTCATCAGGCTCTACATATACAAAAAATAAATACAATTGAATCACTCACAATGATTAAAATTAACTCATCAAGGCGCACATCGTGAGCAGGCCAAGTTCGAGCATTGGCTTGGCCGTACACGCTGTACGCTATTTACACGAACCATTTCGAGCCAATTTCGACCCCCTGCAGCTCGGAACCCATTTGAGATACAAAGCTGAAATTATACACATATAATTATGTAATCCATCTTGAAGAGAGTACCAAATTTCAATAATATAGCTTAAATAGATTCTGAGATATGGACCTGAGAAAATAGCTAATTTTGCCACTCACTCACTCACTGACAGGTCATCAAAACCTATTGGGTACTTCCAATCATTCCAGCATCATGAAATTTCGCCTGCTAGTAGAGTTTGTGACACAAACAAAGGAAAAATTCCAAAAATCCAAATTTTTAACTTTCAACTCCTTCAAAATGGGAGGAGGGAGAGTCAAAAATGAAAATTCTATCCCGTTGGACCAAACACAACCAAATTTTGTATACATATTCTGTGGACCTCCACAAGGCTTGTATACATATTCTGTGGACCCCATAAGGCTTGTAAACATATTCTGTGGGCCCCCAAAAAGCTAGAAATGCAAAAACCAACCACCCAAAATGGGGAGGGTCAAAAATGTAAATTCTAGGACAAAATTTCACATAGCGCTTTTCACTTAGCTTATAAAAAGAGAAATCCCAACCAAAACATTCTGTGAAAAAACAGGCCAAGTTCGGAAAAGTAGTGAAATCTAGTGTGCAGCCAAGTTAAAGCCAAGAATAATTAAGTTAAAAAAATAGTACTTTAAATTAGAATGCATTCTTTCCATTTTCAATGACAATTTAAATTTATGGATTCTAAATTTTTAATTTAGATTTGTTTTCGTGAAACTTGGACTGCTCACGAATTATACTGTAAGGTGTTAATGAACTAAAGTCGTGACCAGTCAAGTTTCATGAAAATAATTTAAATTAAAAATTTAGAATCCATAAATTTAGATTGTCATTCAAAATGGAAAGAATGCATTTTAATTGAAAGTACTATTTTTTGAACTTGATTATTCTTGGCGAATTTAACTTGGCTGCACACTAGATTTCACTACTTGGCCTGTTTTTTCACAGAATGTTTTGGTTGATTAAAATTAACCCATTGTCTAACAATATATTCTCTCATCAATATTTGTTATATGTTTATTTGCATCAAGCAGAGAATTACTTCATTACATAGGCCCCGCAAGGGGGGGGGGTCCAAGTGCATGTGTGGGTCCCACAGTGGGCCGGGGTCCGGTCGTGACATGTTTTTTTAAGAGGGTATGTTAGAAAAACAATGCGTAGGGTGACCAACTTTATTCATTTCATAAATAAACATATACTTATTCCATAATAAGGGACCCGCTTCAGATGTTAAGTCTCTAGGGCTAATTGATTTCTCTTTATGAATCAACAACTCTGCTACACTCGGCAAAACAAAAGTTTTCAATTAAAAATCCATGTGTAATATTTCATACACTGAGCTTTTCGTTCAAATTGACCCACCAGAAACCGTTTTATCAATGGTTTGCTTTCAATATATGATTTATTAGTGCACAATGTTATTGTAAAGAGAATAGAAATTTATTAATTTATAATTAATTTTAGGTGTATGGATTAAGATCTGAGGATGAATCTCAAGGGTCGCCCTGTATGTATGGCAGTGATGAATGCGATCACTTGATACATAAAAATAATTTTGCGCTTCATTCAACGAAACATTTTCGACGTTTAGCCTTAATGTCAACACCATTTCAGGTAATTACATTTATTTTTTAAATAAAGGAAGGAAACGGCAGGTAAACAATTAAATTGAATAGAAAGATAGCACAGCATCCATGAATTATCTTGCGACTCAGGATGTCAATAAAACTTGATTAGTTATGTCTATCGAATAAATTATTAAAGTTGTTTTAGGGAAGTGGAGGACTGTATTTTTTATGCAGATAATTTATATTTTATTGTCAATGTTTCGTCAACTTTGTTGACTTTTTCAGGGCTCAAATAGTTAACTTCCCTGGATATTTGTCATTTGTATAATATTGTTTTATTTTATACCCATAATTTTAATGTATTATTTTGTTTTTATTATTGTTATAGTTATAATGTATTAATTTATAAGATTGGATCTGAGAATTTTATTTATATTAATTTATTTATTTATTTATTTTTTGAGGATCTTAATTCTCTTTTAGAATAGGTGTTGATTTTCTTTGTTTGCAAAAAATAATAACACAGTTATATTTTTTTCATTTATTTTATTTTATTGTTATATCAAAGGACGTTTCGACATATACATTCATGTCATCATCAGCCTTCTAAAAGAGAATTAAGATCCTCGAAAAATAAATAAATAAATAAATTAATAATGTATTAAGTTTGATAAATATTCTACTATATCACTATATATTAGGCATTAGCCGTTGAATTAAAATAAATAAATAAGACTAATAGAAGATTCGATCTTAGCTAGATCACTAGATTTCTTGGCTCATTGTAGAATCGTCTCCGCCCTTTCACTGAACTATAGATACTACCATACTTTTATTTTTGTGGTTAAATTTATTCTTATTTTAATTCTACATATTTAGAAAATTATTTTATTATTTTTTGAAAAGGAAAAGTAAATTGAGCACCCAACGAGATTCAAACCCGTGTCTCTCTCCTTTAGCCGAAGAGCGCCTTTACCAACTAGGCCACGGATTACCCCGCCAGGAAAGCTCTTTAGATCGAATGTAATTTTTATTATAACCTTATTTTACATAATTAGTTGAAAAATTAACAAAGAAGTACAGTTAGCATACCTAACAAAGTGTAAATGTGTCTACATACTTACGTCATCCAGGATTGATTGAAAAAAGGTAAAAGTTGGTTCTTGAAATTAGGTTAATCACTTTGCAAAAACAATGAAATAATAATAGAAACACCGAAAATATCACTTAATCTTTCACTTGATATCAGTTATCTTCAATTGTAGAAGCTCTTTCGGCTAATCCGAACAGGATAAAACCCCAATTTGTTCACTGTAATACTAGTGCATTTGTAGTAAATTTTTAATATTATTTTAATTGTTTCTGTACTTTCCTTGTCCAAATAGGCACAGGTTCTTCTTGGATTGGCCGCGATGGATTTATCAGAAATTCTTAAAGATTTTTGCATAATCGAATATGAATGTCCAATAACATGTCCAAGAAATTTGAATCTCTCACTAAAGGATATAGGGAATCCGCAAAGAATATTAGGACATGGAAATAAACCTGACGATGATGATGATGAGGAGGAGGAAACCAAAGGAAAGTCGAAAAAAGGGAAAAAGAAGAGAAAGGACAATGCTACGACAACCCTTGTCTCCACTGTAGCCGAAACAATCGAGAGTAGGAAAACGAGAACGTTCCAAAGCAAAGGGGGAATAAGTGAAATGAATGTTGCAATGGATAAGAATACAACGAATGAAAAAATCACAGTACAAGAAATTAATTGCGACAAGGTTTGAAAAAAATTTTAATCTTTAGATAAAATAAACTAACACGTTCTGATGTGGCCATCCACTTGACTTTACCATACAACCTGGCCCCTCATTTATATTTAATATTTAATAAAATCATTTATAATCATGTAGGGGGAGGGATTAGTTTTTTACATTTTTAGACTTCTGGGGGCCCACTGATTATGTATACAAAATTTGATTGAGTTTGCTCAAATGGCCTAGATTTTTAATTTTTAACCCCCCTCCATCCCCCTTAATTTTGGGTCGATATGCACCAAAATCTAATCAGCTCTTAATTTCAATGCACCAAAACTACATGTGAAATTTGGTTTTGATATTCACACTAGTTTTTGAGCTAGCTCGTCCACAAAAATTTGGTAACGCACAGACTAACAGATTAACAGAATAACAACCTAACAGACTAACAGACATTTTGACAAAACAGTTATTATCTCGAAAAATATAATTTCTTTGATGTTCACTTATCAGGACTTTTTTGTAGACCGAAATGCCATCGTTTCTCTCAATTTTTTTAATCAAAATAGTTTCAGCCATTTTTGAGATATTTCGAAAAAAGAAGCAGAAAAATCACATTTTTCATGCACAATTACAATACTTGACCATACCCTGTATGGTAAAAGTAAAAACAAACAAAATTTTTGAAGAAAGAGCAAACAAGTATGACACTATCTTGAAAATAATGTGAAAGTGAAATTGGTAAAATTTAAGACAACAGACGTAGTTTTTAGTTTTAATTTTTGTTAATCCATAATTTTCACGTTAGAGCTCCATGTAAACTTAAGACTTCAATCAGATATAGAGGTATATCTTTTTTAAAAGAACGCCAGCGATCTTATCGAAGTAAAATTAATGTTAAAATTGTTTAGGGGAATAGCCTTACAAACTATTCGGTGGCAGATTTACAACCTCGCTATTAAGCTAAACAATTAATATAACCCGGTCCTTTGTTTTTTTCACAAATATATATAGCAGGGGTGGCCACGAACCTTAACTTTGGGAGCCGCAAATTTATAAAACTGTTTCAAACCGAGCCACATTGTTTGGAGATTAATTAATGGTTTATTAAAAAAAGACACATTTTTTTATTTTATAAAATATAAATGAACTAACATTTATTTTTTTGCTCTACTTACTTATAACTTTACAAATTACAAATTAATTTAATTTTTGTATTATTATATTTTTAATTTAATTATTTTACAGGGTGGAGCATAAAGATCTACCACATTTTGAAGAGATATTAAAAATGAAAAAATTTAACTAGAAAAAAACTAAATATATTTTTGTAAAGAAAATAAATGAAATTTTTTTTAAATGTATTTGAAACATTATCAGACAAAAAGGGGGGGCGGGGTCAAAAATAATTCATGCCCTTTTGACAAAATCAACCAGATTTTGTATACATATTCTGTGGATCCCCAGAAGGCTAGAAATGCAAAAACTAACCAAATTTTGTATACATAGTTTGGTCGAAAGGGCTAGAATTTTCATTTTTGACCCTCCCCCATTTTGGGTGGTTAGTTTTTGTATTTCTAGCCCTCTGGGGTCCACAGAATGTGTATTCAAAATTTAGTTGATTTTGGTCGAAAGGGCTAGAATTTTCATTTTTGACCCCCCCCCATTTTGGTTAGTTTTTGCATTTCTAGCCCTCTGGGGGTCCACAGAATATGTATACAAGATTTGGTTGATTTTGGTTGAAAGGGCTAGAATTTTCATTTTTGACCATCCCCCCGTTTTGGGTGGTTAGTTTTTGCATTTCTGGCATTCTGGGGGTCCACAAAATATGTATACAAAATTTATCTGAGTTTGGTCAAAAGGACTAGAATTTTCATTTTTGACCCCCCTTTAAACAAAATTTTTTGTCTGATAATGTTTAAAACACATTAAATTTTTTTTATTTTATGTTCTTTTCAAAAATATAGGTATTCAGTTTTTTTCTAATTAAATTTTTTCATTTTTTATACCTCTTCAAAATATGGTAGATCTTTAGGCCCCACCCTGTACTTTTTCAAATCAGTATTATTCAAGAGGCTTCAAGAGCCGCACGAGATTGACTAAAGAGCCGCATGCGGCTCGCGAGCCACGTTGTGGCCACATCTGATATATAGTATCAACTTTCAAACATTTTCAAAGAGCATTCAAATCGGCCATACATAATTTGGCATCTTCGAATTATAAACCGGCATTTTACGAATTATATTAAACATTCTTCTTCTTCTTATTGTGGAGAGTAATCGGGGGCAGGGCTTGGTGTGGTGGAGAATGATCAGAGAGGACGGGGAGCTGGTTTGGGGACAGGATCGATGATGTGGAGAGTGTTTGGAGGAGAGTAGCCCAGAGGGCGCTTTGCTCTTGGTTAATAAAAAGCCGGGCAAGCTAGTAGACTTAGTAATAAAATTCAGGTTTGAATAAAGAAATCCTTACTTCTGATTGCTTCGCTTTAAAGTGAAAAGAACTAGGCTTTTCCTGTTTCAACTCCCCAAAATGAATGGGTGATCGTAGAATAAATTTTCATCTATTAAATATGTAATGACAATATGATAATAAAATTTGGAATATTGGGGAATTAATAATGGTGAGAGAAATAAAGTAAACTCATCAGAATGCACGAAGTTTAGACCCCTATTTCTGAAGTCGTTTTCAAGAAACTCACTCCGAAACGCTCTCTGTTAGCGGCGAGGGAATGCTTAACTCTCATAACTTTACACTGCAATTCGAAAAATCGAAAAACTACATAAATATTATCCTAAAGACGACCTTGTCTAATTTACAATTTTCTCAATATGAGAAGAGATTAAATGATTGGAAATACGTTACGTAAGACAAGGATTTTAGAGGGCAAAGTGGGAAAGAAAAGTAGAAGGGAAACAGCTAGACTGGATTATTTATTATCTCAGATAATGAAAGAAATGCGATGAGGGACTTTTAGGGCCGGTTGTATGTCGCAAAGTAAATGCTTTTTTACCACTAACAAACGGTAGATGGTAAATGGAGGCACTGGGATGGCCAATCAGATGACATCAGGCACTGAAAATGCCTGTCAACTGATTGGCCATCCCAGTGCCTCCATTTACCATCTACCGTTTGTTAGTGGTAAAAAGTATTTACTTTGCGACATACAACCGGCCCTTAGAGACGTGAAAGAGTTTGCATGTGTTAGGGTTGAGTGGATGCGGGCGGTTAAGTCAAACCAGTTTTAGGAATGTATACCTGGACTCGATGATGATGATGGTACTTGCCTATTTATTACTCGATAAGCCTCTGTCTCCCGGTCGAGCCTAGTATTGAATTCACTCCAAAATTTTCAAAGTTTTTTTTTTACTTATTTTGTTGAAAATATGTGGAACGTGGAGAAAAATCATTTTCATCCATGATTTTTTTCTATTTCTGTGTCTGGATTCAGATACCTATGATAACTTAAGAAGAAAAATTCGTTGAAAGTTCTTTCATGTTCTGAAATGTTTATATTTCCAATGCGAAGGTTTGAGGGGATTTTGAGCTTTCAATCTTTAGAACTTCAGATTCAAAAAATGAAGAAAACATCATTTTTTGAAAGATTTTATTGAGAGGAGAAGTATCTATAAAATAGACATAAATGAACAATTTATGTTGTTAAAGTTCGTTGCTGTGATGAAACTGTATTAGATGTAGGAGGAGGAATCAGACAAAGTTGGATGCGTTGGGTTCAATAAAACACCCTGAATAAAACGTTTCGGCCTGAATTTATTTGGCCATCTTCAGTTAATTGGGAGTTATACACAAAATGTGGTACACATATGTGATCGAACCAAGCCTTGTCAAAAATAAAAATTGTAGCTTCATGTAAATTTATAACGTACCTGTGCTCAAAGGTTCAGAATGAATCGCATTTTGTGTATAACTCACAATTAACTGAAGATGGCCAAATAAATTCATGCCGAAACGTTTTATTCAGGGTGTTTTATTGAACCCAGCGCATCCAACTTTGGCTGATACCTCCTCCTTTATCTAATACATGAACAATTTATATTAAATTTATTATTAATTACTTATAAGGGCGACTCTAGCGTAAATAAGGTTTGAATTTTTTGTTATTTAATAACTAATAATTGTGCGGGTGAGCAATTTTTTCATCAGAATCTAATCGAGGAAAATGATTTAAAAGAGCGTGGATAGAATGATTTCTTTTCCTTAAAGAACAAAGTGCCAAATTCCAGTCTAGACCTGTTTCCGATTATTAGAGATTAATTTCTTAATTTCCATTATTCTAGGAATGGCCTTTTGATTTTTACACTTGAACCAAAACGACATTCGTTATTATAAATTAAGAGAGAGAGTGAGAGAATATTCAATAGATATTTTGCATCTAAAATTATTACTTGAATAGTTGCCAGATAACGACTCAGCCATTTTTGTCCCCCAGTGCCAACTGGTTATCTAAGTCGGAATATCAATATTTTTTCTTAAGCACGTGCATTCATTTGGCGTCCACATTAATAGTTAACATTTCGAAGTGATTTTCTAAGTTTTTGTGAAACATCAACAAATTTGTTAGCTTGGATAATTCTGAATTAGGTATGTACTAGTTATTTAAGTATTTTTAATAGTGATATATCATGATTTTATATCGGAAATGTCGTTTCCAAATACATAGTTTTCAAATCATTTTTCCATTAACATTTTCTTAAACGTCAATGATTTTATTGAAAAGTTTTTGTTTTGCCGAGAGTAGCAGAGTTGTTGATTCACAAAGAGAAACAAAGAGGTTGTCCTCTGCTTGATGCAAATAAACATATACACATATATCTCAAGATGATATATCTGTATATATATATATATATATGTTTATTTGCATCAAGCAGAGGACATACCTCTTTGTTTCTCTTTGTGAGTCAATGATTTTGTTATATTTCTTGGCAAGGGGAGGCTTTCATTTTTTTTGATAATTGTTTAACGAAGTCTCCTCTAATAATCTCAATAAAAAACTTTTTTGGATGCATCCGGGTTTTTAACTTACTTCAAAAAAGTAGGAATTTCTCAAATCGTCTGATTTTCTTTTATGTATGTCCAGCGATAACTTCTTTGTTTGTGAACCGATTTTAAAATAATATAAAATAATTAGATAATTTGTTATTAATATTATATTAATAATTATTATTTTCCTAAAAAAACATAATACAGGGATTTAACTTCAAATTTTGAAATATATTAACTTTTATGTAGTCAATTTTTACTTCAAAGCGTATATGAACAGTACATTATATATACTTATATTAAATTATTATTATCATTTCCGTCCATAATTTGTATTAATTTGAAAGTTTATATTAGGAAAATAAGGACAAGTTTTTATGTGTGACTTTTATTTATCCACCAACGTTTCGTCGACTTTGCCGACTTCTTCAGGGATTCAAATAGTCATGTCATACATTCGTCTAAATTTTCTTATTACCTTCGTTACCATTGAAGGCCATCAAAACACAATTTTCAGAAAATATTTGGCACATTCACAAAAAACACAATTTTTTTTCCTTTTCTTTTTAACAATTTCATTAATATAAAACAGAACTCACATATATAGAAAAAGGCAACCCTGTTTTTTTAAACCAGACTAGAATATTTTTTCTCCGTTTTATCTTACATACAGAAATCTCAACTTCGAAGTTGAGATTTCTGTATGATTTCTGTATGTAAGGATAAAATGGAGAAAAAATATTGTGTTTTTTGTGAATGTGCCAAGTATTTTTTGAAAATTGTGTTCTGATGGCCTTCAATGGTAACGAAGATAATAAGAAAATTTAGACGAATGTGTAACATGACTATTTGAATCCCTGAAGAAGTCGGCAAAGTCGACGAAACGTTGGTGGACTTTCAATCATTTCGAGGATAATTTTTCAAAATTGAGATGCCGAAGAATATTTAGTAAATAAAGCAAAATATTACCCGAATGTGTTAGTTTTTATTTTGACCACCAGTCAGTGCTGTTTACCAACGGACAGATGCCAATTAGAATTGTCAACAACTTTTTATTTTTTAACCGACTTCAAAAAAGGAGGAGGTTCTCAATTCGTAAAAAGTAAAAAAGTCACACATAAAAACTTGTCCTTATTTTCCTAATAGGTATAAACTTTCAAATTAATATATATTAAAGTTATATGAACAACAATATTCACAATATAAAATATTAATCATTTCTATAATTAAAATCTGTATTTATTATTTAATAAAACAAATAGAGACAAGAAACAAACACTTTCGCCAATACCGTCAAAATAACGCTCGGAAGATTTGCAGAGAATCCTGCAATCTTGACGTGATAAATAGACTCTTATTGAGCACGGATCCCTTTATAACTGGCATGAGACCACTTCCGAGGGAAAAGACGAAACCATTCCTCAAAGAAACCATCGAAATGCTTCTTTACGCTGAAGTTAATCGCTCTATTGAAAAGATAGAAGCACAGCACGGTGCAAGCAATTTTGTATGCTTTTTGCGCAATACTGGAGCATCAAAATTAAAATTACAAGCTAGCATTTATAGTTGGATTTTAAAAGACCTATTAAACGGTACCCCACTTAATGGGGTAAATAAAAAAAAAATTTCGTTAGCCCTTTTTTGAAGCTCGTTAATTTTTTTTTATTTTTGACAAATGCTCTATTAGATCAAGAGCCCACGACTGCCAGACCTTCGTTATTTTATAAAAGCTGAAAGTTTTTCTGTGCATGTCCCCTATACAGGTGGGAACGACCAGCGACTATAGAGTTTGGGCTGTGGTTACTTTGGAAGGTAACAGGTAATAAAGGTGTATAAAATAGTACTTTAAATTCGTTAAAGTATAAAGCTCAATTTTTTTATATTTTCTTCGGGATAACTTTAGAAATCTCGTCATCCATTGCCGGACACTTATGACAGTTGCTACCCCTGCCAGACACCCCTAAACTTGAATAAATTATAATTATACTTTCGTTATAATATAAAAGATAAATTTTATATATGTTACTTGGCGACCTATAAAAAAATGTTACCTCATTAGGAGGACAGTTTTAATGGCTTTTACATAGATTTTTGACATTTCGGTTATTATTGATAACCATTGGTGAAGACATGGAGGAATCGACTTAAAATCAAAAATAACCATCGATTCTTATCTAATAATAGAGGAATTGGAATTGCATTCCATTTTTGTTGTTTTGACTATTAATGACAACTTCTACTGAAAACGTGGAAGAATCGACTTAAAAGCAAAAAGACTAAATTATTTTATGGCAAACCACTCAAGCTTGAGTTTCTTAAAGTTTAGGGGTGTCTGGCAGGGGGTAGCAACTGTCATAAGTGTCCGGCAATGGATGACGAGATTTCTAAAGTTATCCCGAAGAAAATATAAAAAAATTGAGCTTTATACTTTAACGAATTTAAAGTACTATTTTATACACCTTTATTACCTGTTACCTGCCAAAGTAACCACAACCCAAACTCTATAGTCGCTGGTCGTTTTTACCTGTATAGGGGACATGCACAGATAAACTTTCAGCTTTTATAAAATAACGAAGGTCTGGCCGTCGTGGGCTCTTGGGCTATATCTTTATATCATCAAACTTTAGCTACCTGCCAAATTTCAAGTTCCTAGTTTGATTAGAACCCTTAAAAATAATTTTGCCCGCTTGATAGGCACAATACCCCTACTATGTGCAGCGTTACGAGTCTTGGAAATCTTTTTATTCAACCTCTAGTGATTCAAGCTTAAATAAAGCCTCAGAAGAGAGCAGCACCTTATGGCAACGCCTGTATTTATGCAACTGGCAACGACTTGTTCACTCACTCGGGCTTTAATCAAGACAATAGTTCTAATTTATTCATTTTTACTTTATCGATAATGTAGCATATCGAAGCTCTTCTAATCATCGAAATTGCAGAGAGCGTTCGAGGAGTTCTCTTTCCAAATTTAAATTATTGTAAGATGGATTTAAACTATTAGGTAGATTTCATTTAAATAAAACAAATATATTTTTTAAGTTTTATTCTCTCGATATATATTTCGGGATATTAACCCATCTTCTGGAGGTACAAGAATCAACTAATCATATGTCATATGTTGGATGTTTCAGTGTATATGTAACTACAGGTAAAATATTTTTCAGTTCATTTACTTGAGTGCAGGTAGAAATTGAACGGGGCTAAAAAGTAAAATTATCCTAGTAGGTTAATTCCGAGGGGTGAACCGCGATTGGAATTAGGTGTACACCGTCTTTGGAATTATGTGGAATTATTTTGGAATTCATTAGATAATGCCTCTTCATCTATTGTCTTCTATTTGGAAATGCAAGTGGAAGTGGAAGTAAATGTACACGATATTAGGTTGCGGTTTACACCTCGGTTAATCTACTCTTATTTAAAATGTTTCACCTAAAAGTGACACCTCCAAATTCCTTAAAAATTATTGATTTTAAATTATTGGATGCTTTTTCTTTAATTATAAGGCCTATTTAGACTCAGTCTTCTCTAACTAAATGCTTTCTCAAAGATTCAATCTCTTTGGGTGTTACATTATATTAAACTCTATTTAATTATTATTATTATTTTTTTTTTTGATGGTTGAAAACCTTTTATAGGCACTAGGTTTCAGTTCTTCCCTTCACTAGTAGTGTGGGAGTCTAGAGTTTCTTCCGATACCCACTAAAAACCACCTCTTTCAATTTTCCTCCACCTACCTGGAACCTCTATTCGAATATCTTCAGGGAGGTCCATTTTGGTTTCATCGGAGTTACATTTCTTCCGTTTCTTTAGTCTTCATTATTTTCCTAATGAATTCCTGCAAGGCTTATATTCTCATGTCTTCCTGTCTTTGATCATGAGATCGACCAGATTTTCTGAAGACATTTTTCTTATGATGTCCTCATCAATCTGGTCCCTTTCTGGCCTCCATCTTTCGCAGTCAAAAAGCGTGTGTGCCACTGTATTACCCCAGAGCGGTACGTGCACTCATCACTCTCGGTTTTCCTAGTTTTTTAACGAATGTCCTGAAGCAACCATGTCCCGTGAGAATATGGGTTAAGTAGTAATCCAGCCTCCTGTGTGGGCAATTCTTCCATACCTCAATTTGTGGAATTAGCTGTTTTGTCCACTGTGCCACATCTTCTGTGCGATCCCAGAGATCCTACCATGTCTGGATGGTACGATTTCTCTCCTCTCTCCTTGCTCATTAAGTGATATTTTATTATTCTAGAAACGCCCTTTTGACTCTAGATAAGAAAATATTAAATCGAAATGAATACTAGATTTAGAAGATTAAAAATTCACAGTTCATTGGACAATGTTTTTTATTGAAGCTCTTATTCAATTTTTGTACAATGTTTCGTCTCTCTCGAGACTTTTTCAAGCACTCAATTGGTTGAGATAACAATAAAAATAATTGAGACAGTAGAATTTTTTCTTTTTAGATTGATACAACAAAATAAGTCTAGATGGAAAAAGAAAAAAATTCTACTATGTCTCAATTATTTTTATTGTTATCTCAACCAATGTTGCTCTAACCAATTGAGTGCTTGAGGGGGTCTCGAGAGAGACGAAACGTTGTACAAAAATTGAATAAGAGCTTCAATAATAACATTGTCCAATGAACTGTGAATTTTTAATCTACTAATTATAATGGACATTAATCAACATAATTTATCAACTAGATTTAGATATTTATCATTTAAAATTATTAATTCACCGAAACTGCAAACAGCGTACCGAGTTTTGAAAATAGTTTAATTTTTTCCTACAATTTAAAATTTGAGAACCGCTGATATAATTAATTTATTATTCTCTAATATTAAAATTGTGATTTTCAGGATGAAGATACGTTAGTATGGCAAGAGCCTTTTATTCCGAATGTTCTAATAAATGAAAATGGATCATTTCTCAAATTAAAAATAATAAATTATGCTACCCTCTCGGATGAACAGAACAACGTAATACATAATTCAGAATCATTAAACAGGATCGTCATACTATTCTATAATCGGCCTCTAGCTCAGAAAATTTTGAGTAAAGTAATTAGTATTTATATTTATTTCTCATATTTAGTGTTATTACAGTTGAATCTCGATAATTTGAAATTCAAAAGAAAGCTCTTTTATTGGAAATAAGTTTATTTATTTTCAACTCATCATAGTTTTTACTTTCACTTATATAAAAAGTAAAGTATTGGAATGGAATCTTAAGGAAGAATCTCATCGAAGTGTTCTAGTGTCAGTTAAACCCACTCAACTTTCATTTTCCGAATTCCAAATTTGCCTTTTGTATTCTACATGGTCAAATAGTGCTTCAAAAACTATCGATCTGTCTGTTTGTCTTCCGTTCGTGTGGTGAAAAAATATATAATCTTTTGGTGTGAAACATAATTAATAATAATAAATGAATTTAACTTTTAAGGACCAATCATAGATTTTAGAGAAAATATTTTTACATTGCATATCAGAGACGTCCCCTTAGGAATCGAACCCAAGCGCTAACTAAGCTTGCCGGCCCGGCCGTTAGCCAAACCTTTAAGAAAAATCTCTCTCTGACATGCAACATAATATGTTATTTAAGAATTATAGCTAAAGATGTATATATAATTCTTATATATGTTGCATGTCAGAGAGAGATTTGTCTTAAAGGTTTGGCTAAAGGCCCGGCAAGCTTAGTTAGGGCTTGAGTTCGATTCCTAAGGGGACGAATCTCTCTGATATGCAATGTAAAAATATTTTCTCTAAAATCTCTATGATTGGTCCTTAAAAGTTAAATTCATTTATTAATATTATAGGTCTGGGTTGATTTTTGAAATAATTTCCATCTTTTTTCAAAAAAAGACACTCAAAAAGATACTCAAATCTTTGTATTCACTGTATAATTAATAATTTTTTTCTTTTTTTTGAGATATTAATTATTTTTGAATAAAATTACTATTATTATTATTTTTACATAAGATACATTAAATTAATAGATCGTTCAAAATGCATTTTGTAATGGAAATTTGTCCCTTTTTATAAATAGATCATTGAATGGAATGCAATACGAATTGGTGACATCCAGATTGTCCCAGATATTTTTCAAAGAGAAACTAACTCCAATAAATTATCAGAAATTGAAAAAGAAAATGATCTCAAGACTCTAGTAAGTTGGAAAAAACATTATCAAAGCGCACAGAGTGCGCACAGGCCAAGTTCGAGCATTAACTTGGCCGTACACGCTGTACGCTATTTACAAGAACTTCTAATCATTTTCATGAAATTTTGCATGCTGGTATATTTTTATGATAATTAATGATGATTTCCAAATGATAGTATGAAAAAAATTATAAAATCAAATTAAATAAATTAGATGTTATAAATAATCAATATATAGGGTGGGCCATCTAACGTTTGGAATTTGAATCGGCTATAAAAAAAAACTATTGAAATTTTTTCAAAATTATAAGTTTATTAGAAAGATTGGACATTTTCATTTAAGAATGAAACACAACATCATTCAAATGACTGTGGCACGGCTGGCTTGACAGTAGCCCACCCGATCAACCCAATTAAAAATTCACTGGAAAATTGGGGTTTTTTTTTTTTAATGATATTGATGTGAAAAGGAGATACACCAGAAGGTGCATCCCCTAAAGGCCTGTATGGGCTGGCCGCTCCATTGTGAAAATAACAGAGTAGAAGGAAAGAAGCCGGAATCACGAGCCAAATCTCAGAAAGTTAGATACAATCCAATTTACTAAGTTTTAAGGGCTTCGAGCAGTGGTAAATTCTCCGCTCGATAAATTGGTTAAATTTATCTCCCACTTAATTTTTATTACCAGACCCTATACTTACAGAAAAAATGTCTGGGTATAGCCGGGAATCTACCCAAGACCTCCGGGTTGCCACCCAGACATTCTGACCATTACACCATGTAGATGGACAGATCGGATGGGGTACTTTCAAGTCATCCGTGGCAGTCATTTAAATGATGTGTTTCATTCTTAAATGAAAATGTCAAATCTTTCTAATAAACTTATAATTTTGAAAAAATATCCATTAGTTTTTTTTTATAGCCGATTCAAATTCCAAACGTTAGATGGCCCACCATATATAGGGTAACATAATAACTAATAATAAGTAATATCTAACCTTTGAAATTTGAATCGACTATAAAAAATACTAATGAATATTTTTTCAAAATTATGAGTTTAGACATTTTCATTTAAGAATGAAAAACAACATTTTTGTTCCCAAAAATTGAAAAGGATGACATGGGTGACATTTGTTTTTAACAGGACGGGGCCACTTGCTACACAGCCAACGTAATAATCGATCTTTTGAGCACTATTTTTGGAAATTGAATAATTATTTTGTGTTTCATTCATAAATGAAAATGTCCGATCTTTCTAATAAACTCATAATTTTGAAAAAATATTAATTAGTTGTTTTTTTTTATAGCCGATTCAAATTCCAAAAGTTAAATGGCCCACCCTGTACATGATTTATATTTTACAAAATAAACAAATAATTATTTTAGATATTCATATTGCAGATATTAAATTTTATAAAAATAATTAATTCCGATGTAGAAATTGGAAGCATTTGGGGACATATATTTAGATATTTTATTGTAAATTATTTTTTAGCATCTATTTCAATATTTTGCCGACTGGAATTGATTCTTTGTCTTATTTAATTTTTGTTCTCATTCTGCGAAAATTAATAGATATTATTATTATTAATAGAAAAATTTATCCATGTTAATAAATAATATTAATTTTTTAAAGCGAAATTCGTCTATTGAGGCTGATGAGAAAATTCAAAAATCGAGAGAAGAAGCATTGATGTCTGCATTTACCGGTTTCGTTATTGATGAAAAATACCAGGTTTATTAAACCAATTATTTTACAATAATTAATGTATACATTGTATTTTTGCTTCGATTCAGGAGATTACTTCTCCACCATCGAGTGTCCTTATTCATCTTTAGTCCTTGTTTTTAATAAGAGGAAAAATCTAATTAGATAAAAAAACCTCTTTTCCGATAATTATTTTAATTCCATTATTCCCCAATCAAGTCGATTGGTTTTTCTTCTCCAATACCAGGTTTATAAATTTTTTTTTTTTATAAATTTTATTAAACCAATTATTTTACATTAATAATGTATACATTGTATTTTGCTTCGATTCCGGAGATAACTTCTCCACCATCGAGTGTCCTTATTTATCTTTAGTCCTTGTTTTTAATAAGAGGAAAAATCTAATTAGATAAAAAAACCTCTTTTCCGATAATTATTTTAATTCCATTATTCCCCAATCAAATCGATTGGATTCCTCTCTCCTCATTTCTCAATACCAGGTTTAAATTTCTCAATAAATTAATACTAATTTTTAATTATTGATGTTTGTGACATTTAATTGTACTTTTCCTCAGTGTACATTAAATATGGGAGGAGATAGGGCAGCATATATTTACCAGAGACCTATCCCCCAAGTATATTAAAATTAATTAAAATATAAATTGATTTTTTGAATCCAGCCCCCCCCCCCCCCCCCGCTTCTGACTATCGATTTCACTTTGATCATCGTCCAAAGGGTATTTAATGCAAAATTTGTCACAGATCGGTCAAAGGGTCTAAAAGTATCTATATAACGATAATATTATTTTTTGGCTTTGCCATTACCTCCCATCCCCATCGTTACCAAATTTCAAATGTGCATTGAGATTAAGAGCTGATTAGATTTTGGTTGAAATCGAACCAAAAATTAAGGAGGGGTTAAAAATAAAAAGTATAAAATTTTCAAACTAAAAAAATTAAGAAAAATGTTATATGTTATACTATAAAATGAATCTATAATAGAAATGTATAGAGTTATTATTTTTTCTGGGGCCAAAATTGGGGGCGAATGTAAAAAATAGAACTATTAATATAAGTCCTAGAATCTTTGATCGATTTGTACGAAATTTCGTATATCCACTAGTATGGTCCTTATTTTAGGTATTTTCTAATTTTTACGCGGACAAGGGCTCATATAGTTCGAAATAAATAAAAAAATATCCCCCAAGTTTCAATTCACTATCTCAATTATAACTTGTGCCCCCAGCGATGTAAGTTTCTCACCTAAATAACATGGGGTTTTTGCCATTTTTTATTCCGGCTAAAGTAATGGTTTAAAAAATTTGAAACTTTGTAACTATATCCTTATAATACTAGCTATCTCTCAGAATTATTACAGATTTTTAGCTATTATAATTTTGGAGTCTAAAACTTACTAACATTAAGATATAGCAGTAATGTATCTAGCTGTAACTCCAAAATTATAATAGCTAAAAATCTGTAATAATTCTGATGGATATCTAGTATTATACGGATAAAGTCTACAGAGTTTCAAATTTTTTGAATTATTACTTTGGCCGGAATAAAAAATTGATATTTTAATGCCAAAAACACCATGTTATTTAGAGAAACTTACATCGTTGGGGGCACAGGTTATAATTGAGATAGTGAATTGAAACTTGGGAGATATTTTTTTTATTTATTTCGAACCATATGAGCCCTTGTCAGCGTAAAAATTCGAAAATATCCAAAATAAGGATCACCCTAATATCCACTCTATACAACCTTATGGCTAACTGTGTAAAATTGATATTAGTGACCAAAAAGAGATGAAGGGTTCAAAAATAATACAAAATAATAAATTTTTTAAACAAAAATCGTAAAAAGCTGATATTTCTAATAAAATGGCCTATAAATTTTTTATTTTTTTGATGGAAATCTATGGTCATGTTTTTTGTTAATGAGCACACATTCCTATTTTTTTTTAATTTTTAATTTTTTTTTGTGGTTTTTTGTATGGACTTGTTTATTATTTGTATTGATGATGTTTGTTAATTGACTGTAGTTAGATTTTATTGATGTTTCGATATTGTTGTGCCTCTAAGCAGATCAAGGAATAAAGATTTATTTAATTATTTATAATTAAAAAGAGATTGCTAATAGGCCCAAAATTAAGAAAGGAGGGGATTCTTTCCTAAATGATTATAAATTATTTTATTAAATATAAGAGAGGGGCTAGGTGTATGGTCACATCAGGTTATTTAAATTTTTTTTTTTTTTTTAGGGAAAGTGGTGTAGGTTTTAGGTGAAACATGATATTAATTAATAAAGTAAAGGGTGTGTAGTTTCACAGTGAATGAAATAAAACTCAAAGAGGTTTATACAAACTCAATATATTTCGGATTATTAGTCCATCATCAGGAGTTTACAAGTTAAAACTGATTTAATTAATAAAATAAAGAGTGTGTAGTTTCACAGTGAATGAAATAAAACTCAAAGAGGTTTATACATTATACAGTTTTAACTTGTAAACTCCTGATGATGGACTAATAATCCGAAATATATTGAGTTAATAGAGTAAAGGGTGTGTAGTTTCACAGTGAATGAAATAAAACTCAAAGAGGTTTATACAAACTCAATATATTTCGGATTATTAGTCCATCATCAGGAGTTTACAAGTTAATACTGATGATGATGGACTAATAATCCGAAATATATTGAGTTTGTATAAACCTCATTGAGTTTTATTTCATTCACTGTGAAACTACACACCCTTTACTCTATTAACTAACATCATGTTTCACCTAAAACCTACACCACTTTCCATAAGTAAAAGAAATATATTGAGTTTGTATAAACCTCTTTGAGTTTTATTTCATTCACTGTGAAACTACACACCCTTTACTTTATTAATTTATTTAAATTTGTTTTGTCTGTTAAGGTGTTGGTAGTAGTGGAATGCCAACAAGTAGGTATCCAGATGCTCTGGCCATTTGTCTCCACTATTCTCACCAATGAGGCCCATGTCCTTTTTAATTCCCAATTGAGTTTCAACCAGAGAATGTATCAAGAACATTTAACATTTGGAGGACTTTTTCTAATAAACCTCTATCAATCAATTGATAATATTCTATCCACGTCATTATCATATGTATCTGGAAATATTCCGCCTCTTGCTTTTAAAGTAAGTTGAATTTATTATTATTATTTATAAACGCTTACTATATCCAGAGATCCTTGACCCTGGGGGTAGAGACAAATTTTTAAATAATAAGTAGTATCGTAAATTGGCTTATGGCTAGAAAGGCCGAAAAGCAAAAAAAAAAAAATATCCAAAAACCCACTCGAAGCAAATTACAGCTATATGATAGGGTAATTGAACATGTCATGTCATTTACGTACCTTGGTATTCAGATAACTTCTCATCAAGATCTAGAGACAAAATTAAAAACACAATCTATTAAAGTCCTAAGGATTTCAGCTTGTCTTAATAACGCACTCTGGTCGAATAAGTTACTAAGAACAGAAGCCAAGGTGCGAATATATAAGACTATGATAAGACCAATACTGACCTACGCAGCCGAAACAAGACCAGATACGGCTAAAAAATAATTTTTAAGAAAAAAATAAAACCGACTTCAAAAAAATTAAATGCAACAAATAAAATACACTAAAAGGTATAAAATAATTATTATCTTATTTAGTTACAACTAAACTACGAAATATTAACATGAGATTGCTTTTTGAAGTCGGTGCCAAACAAACTATACCTATAAGCGAGCGTACCCACCAAACGTACTAAGTAAGATCCGTCGAGTGCGATTCATAAAAGGTATATGTTTGGCACCAACTTCAAAAAGTAATTTCATGTTAATATTTCGTCGTTTAGTTGTAACTAAATAAGATAATAATTATTTTATACCTTTTTAGTGTATTTTATTTGTTGCATTTAATTTTTTGAAGTCGGTTTTTATTTTTTCTTAAAAATTATTTTTATTTTTCTCTTTTTAGTGATGATATTAATAGTGATCATATCATCAGAACTTGACCAAATTAATATGACACCATCCCTAAGACACCCCCTTTCGGATAAAAAGAATCATCGAAATCGGTTCATAAACAAAGAGGTTAGGTCTAAACAAACCTAATAAAAAAGGTCTAATACCAATGAAAAAAATGGGACCAATCGGAAGATAGACTGGACCCAATGCAATTTTTTTTTCAAAATCGGTTCACAATTGGCGGAGATATGAGGTAACATAGGCACAAAAAAAAATTCAGTCGTATAGAGAACCTCCTCCTTTTTTTGAAGTCGGTTAAAAACTAGGCGGATGATGGAAACGGTCGAGATAAAGACCCTCAGAAGAATCCTTGATCTATCGCTGTTTGATAAACAAAGAAGTGAAGACATCAGGGAAAAATGTGGAATTCAAAAGATCGATGACTGGATCAAATGTAGAAGAGAAAATTGGTACACACACGTGGAAAGAATGAGCGAAGACCGGATTCTCAAGAATATTTTAACGAATAAACCAGCAAGGAAAAGAAGTAGAGGTCGAACTAAAAAACGCTGGCAAGACGAGTTAGAATAAACAGACCATATGGGCTATTAAGAAGAAGAAGAAGAAGAATTTATTGCACGTTTAATATAATATAACACTCGAAATGGTTAGGTCTGTCAGAAAGCATTTTGTTAGAGAAACCCCAGTCTAAATAGGTCTTATATGTAGATAAAGAAAAAACATCCAATAATTTAAAATCATTAATTTTTAGGGTATTTGTTGTCGGTTCTAGGTGAAACAATTTAAATAATAGTGGATTAACCTACTGGGAAGATTTTACTTTTTACCCCCTTTCAATTTCTAACTCAAGTAAATGAACTGGAAAATATTTTACCTGTAGTTACATATAAACTGAAACATCCAACTGTATATGATTAATTGATTCTTGTACCTCCTAAGATGGGTTAATAACCCGAAATATATGTCGAGAGAAAGAAACTTATAAAATATACTTATTTGTTTTATTTATATGAAATTTACCTAATAGTTTAATCCACTCTTACAATAATTTAAATTTGGAAAGAGGAATAATCAAGAACTCCTCGTACGCTCTCTACAATTTCGATGATTTGGAGAGCTTCAATATGCTACGTCACTGTTTCACAATCTGGGTTCCACAAAGGGAGGTTTGGGGTCAATAAAAGAAAAAAATAGAAAAACAAATAGTAGTTAGTAGTATCACCCCTCAAAAAATTAGTCATATAAAGAAAAAAATACTTAATTTAGGGTCTAAGTATTTATTATCTTGTAGTCAAATAAAACCATTGAATGCGATGAACATTACTTTTATTGTCTCAGTGATACCATTTTTGTTGCTCTAAAACTTCCTTAACTTTCTTATAATAAAACGATTACGTTACATTAGAAACAAAATGAAAAAATTGTTTTATTATTATTTTGTTATTAATGACGTTTGAAATGATATTGCTTTTCAATTAGATGAGAATATTATTTATTAGTATATATTAAATATGTAAAAAAAAAACATTTCCGATCCGAAAGGGGCATATGGGTATCCCAATGACATTATCAAAAAAAAAATTAATAATAATATTATTCATGAAAATAAAAATGTTAAGTTAAAATGCACGTTTTTTGTACCCAATTTCCCCCAAATCTAGCAAATTTCTAAAATGTGGTAACACCATCATCGCGTTATCGGCGGCGGTATGTTATAATTAGAAGCTATAAAAGTAGTATGATGTTGATATTTGGACGAAAAATTAAATATCTCATATTTTAGTACTAAGGGGGGTTCCTAAGAAATAAATATAAGTGCTCTAGGGTTCCTCGCTCTACAAAAGGTTGAGAAAGAGAAACACTGTGCTACGTTATTGATAAATTAATAAGTTGTTGTAGGAAAATAAGGACAATAGCTTATTCAAATATTATTTATTTCATGCCAACATTTCGTCAACTATGTTGACTTCCTCAGGACTTCCATATATGTGTTTGCTAAGAATGAATATTTATAAAATGACAAATATGCAAAGAAGTTAATTTGTTTGAGCCCTGAGGAGTCAACAAAGTTGACGAAACGTTGGCATAAAATTTTTTTTTTGCATAAGCTATTGTCCTTATTTCCCTACAACAACTTATTAATTTAATCGATGGACATAAATAATCGAAATAGTTATCGATAAAGTAAAAATGATTAAAACCATTGACTTGATTAAAGCCTGAGTGAGCAAACTTGTCGTTGCCGGTTGCATAAATACAGGCGTTGCCATAAGGTGATGCCCTCTTCTGAGACTTTATTTAAACTTGAGTCATCAGAGAGGATTTCCAAGACTCGCTACGCTGTTTGCAATTTCGATGAATTAATAATTTTAAATGAAAAATTAGGGAATCCATCATTGGATGTCCATCCCTTCAAGTTCATTACTTTGTCATCAAATTTACTTAAAGCTGTTGTAAATTCAAGCTGATTGTAAATAAATATATAATAATAATAAATTAAGATATCTATACATATGCGACAACTTTAAAAGACTTATTCGGAGTCGAAAATTCTCGCCAACCACTAACCCGGAACTGAAAAATGCGGTTTTTGAGGAGTGGAATACCACAAGCCTATATCAATAACATTATTGATAGTATTCCCAATCGCTTACAGAAGGTCGTTAAAGTCAGAGGAGGCAACACATGTTATTAAAATGTTAATTTCAATAAATAAATTTGAAAAATTAAGTGCTAAATGGCTTTCATGCAAAAATGATTTTTTTTTAATTTCATGTTTTTTTTTTTTAAATAAAAATAAATATTCTTGTTAAAATTATGATTTTGTAATCTTTTATGATCCTAGAAATTGAATGTAATACATAAAGTGAACATTTGTTTAATTGTAAAATATTTAATAAAACTTAGGTGGACGGTTAATTTTGCCGCTGAGTATAGAATATAAACCCAAAATCTACCCTCGTTAGAGCCGCAGAAAAAATTGTTTTTTTATATTTTTGTCTGTAGTTAACTGAATAATCTCTCTCTCTCTCTTCCTTTTGTAAGCAGATTTTTAATGTAATATAATTTGTATCTATTATGCTCCAGGAGAATATTATTCTCAGAGCAAACTATGTTAAAATCTATCTATCTATTCTATCTATCTCATTATATATTATTATAATAACGAGTGTCGTTTTAGTTCAATTGCAAAAATAAAAATAAATAATTGAAATTAAGAAATTAATATTTTCTAGTCTGAAACAGGCCTGAACATGTATTTGGCATCCTTGTAATGTTCTAAAAGAAGAGAGATCATTCTATCCACTCCCACTTTACTCATTTTCCACGATTAGATTCTAATGAAAAGAATCGCTCACCCGCACATTTATTAAATAACAAAAAAAAAAAAAAGTGAAAACTTATTTACGCTATAGATGTCTTTATAAGTAATTTATAATATACCTTAATATAAATTGTTCATTTTGCTTATATTTATAACACCTCCTTAAAATATCAATAAAATAATTCAAAAAATGTTTTCTGAATTTTTGGACCAGATGTTCTAAAGCTAGAAAACCCAATCTAATCAGTTCTCCTCATTAAAAATACAAACATTTTAGTACATGAACGAACTTTCTACGACTTATTTTCGTTGTTAAGTGGTCGTGGATATCTAAATAATTTAATCTTGTTTCGGTCCCTCCAAAACCTCTATTTTTTATAATTTTTAGTCTCAAGCAAAGGCGATTAAGGGACCTTTTCTTTCGAAGGAGTTGGACCTCTTCTAATACTATTCTTCTTCTTAAAGTACCATACTCGATTCCGAGAGTTGGCGATTACTATGTGGACCATCCACTCCATTGTAATTTTCCTGAGGAAATTTTTCACAGGGGTGGTTTCCCATTGACTTTGCTTGAAGGAATAACATTGTTACTATTAAATTTGTAAAACTTGGCTATTTTAGTATATATTTTTCTTATACTACAAGAAAAATGTTTGTATTCACATTATTTAAAATGCATCTTTAACTCAGACAAAGTTGACAATGAAATTTCGACTAATAGCAAAAATGGTTGAAAACGATTGGCTTAGAATGAGGGAAAAAATAAAAAATAAAATTCTATACTCAAATAAGGTTAGAAAAAATTAGAAAAGTAAAATATGAAATAAGATGGTCTCATCTATTAAATCAGATGGAATGGATTATTTTTAATTATATGTCATAAGTGTTGTTTTTTACCCCTCGGGAATCGAACCCGAGTGCCAATAACATCAATCCGGGCCATCTGGCTCACCTGTGAGGTGCGAACCTCCCTGACATATGTAAACCTCGTTAACTATTTTACTCAAAGTTTGTTATCTTAATTTATAAACTTTCGCAATCTGGTGATTCTAAATTTAAACATATAGCCATGCCATATAATTTAGACAAAGGTCGTTGAGTGTTTCGAATTTTGAAGAGATTAAAAATTAAAAATAATCCATTCCATCGGATTTAATAGATGACACCATCTTATGATTTTCTAAGAAAATTTGAATCTATTACCATCGGCAAATTGAAATCTTTCATATTCAATTAGGAAAAGTTTGAATCTCTTCAAAATTCGAAACACTCAACGACCTTTATTTAAATTATATGGCATGGCTATATGTTTAAATTTAGAATCACTAGATCGCGAAATTTTACAAATTAAGATAACAATCTTTGAGTAGAATATTTAACGCGTTTACATATGTCAGAGAGGTTCACACCTCACAGGTGAGCCAGATGGCACTCGGGTTTGAATCCCGAGGGGGTGAAAAACAACCATTCTAACATATAATTCAAAATAATCCATTCCATCGGATTTAATAGATGACACCATTTTATGATTTTCTAAGATAAGTAAAATGCCTAAAAAATCAAATTTAATTTAATAATAAAGTTAACAAAAAGGAATTGCAAAGAGCCAGAGCGAAATATGCCAAATTAATGAATAAAAGTAAATTTGTCCAATTTGTTTTCAAAACTTTGTATAATAAAATTAAAACATAAGTGGGAATAGTGTGTTTTACCGGCTCTCCTCAGATGAAAACACTACGTATTTACTACGCCATTTTCAGAGAGTTTATCAGTTTTGGGGCAAGGAAATCGTTGAATAAAATCTCTTTTTGGATTGATAGCATTTTATTGTCGTTTTTATCAATTATCAATTAAAATTAGACTTTATTTATATCTTAATATAATTATTTTTTTCTGTTGGCATGTTGAGTCGGATTTTCGTGTTGACTAATCGTCATTTTTGACCTTGTGTCTATTCGGTATTTTTTAATTTTTTCCAAATAGCCGAGACAAAATGGTCTGAACGCAGAGAGACCATTGTCTTTAAAACTGGGACGTATAGTAAGTATAATTAAAATGTTATTGAGCTGTTTCTGTTTGTATTTCAGACCTTAATTCAACTACAATCATTGACATTAATTGAATCAATGCGTTCAGCCTGTCAAAAGAATCTCTTTCCATCTTATCAAGGATTACTGTCAATGAACTTGGAATGGGGCATTGGATTTTGTATTAAATAATTATTTAAAAATATTAAAATAAAAAAGTTGACAAGATTAATAAAAAAATGTTTATATTTTTTAATTCACCCATTCTCTTATTGAGCTTATAATTTACAATTTCTAATAACTTATATTAACAATATTTTACAAGAGTTGATATTTAACTTGAAGTAAAAAGTGAAAACTCTAACTGCCTATTTAATTTTATTAAACAATCAAACATTGTACTTATATTATTTTAATTATATATATCGAAAATAGTTCAAAAAATTTCGATTAAACATTCTTCAACATTTATTTTTATTTAATAGATATTTTTAATTGAACTAATTATTAACATGGGTGAATAAAAATGAAACAGGGGGATGAGTAAAAATAAAACAAGTGTGTAAATGATAACAAAACAATTGGTTGAATAAATAAATAATAATTTACACTCAAAATATTCTTGATTGTTTAATAATACAAGATTGATGAGAAGAATAGGGAAGTTATATAAATAATAATAATATTAATATCGGTCTTCCGGATACTGAGTATCTTAAAATTAATGTTTTAAATTTATTTATTATTTTATTTTAAATGACATAGTCTACAATTAGGTTTTATATTTACAATATAAATATTCAATAAAAATCATGTTTTCAATTAAATTGATTGGAATTATTGGGAGAAGTGAGGCATGTTAACCGGGGTCAGAGTCATATTTAAGCTATGGTGATGTTTTAGAAGGCCAGGTTGGCTGAAAGTGTGAGTTTATATTAGACCAGAATGTACGTGTTCAAGTCTTGCTCACTGCAGTCTTCTAGATACTTCACTAATTTATATTGAATCAAACACACTCATATACATAAAACCCGGAACAAATAAAAGACAAATAAAATAGATGGTCCCCAGCAAGGGTCAAAACAAGGCGCACGTCATGTCAGTGAGCCAAGCTTAATTCCCGCGTAGTTAGGATGTGGTGATCCTAGCCCATTGGAGAATTCTCAATGCAATTAGCCTCCCAATCTCAAAGTGTTATGTCTGTCTTACCTTCATCCGTCCTGATGGGGTGCATAGTACATGAGGTATGATCAACTGAACGAGTTTCAGGACCATCGGGAAACTAGCCTTGCGTCGACTAGTGGGGACCTTATATATTCCTCCAAAAGAGGACCAAGAAGAAACTTTATCTACACACCTGGAATAACCTTGTCCAACGACAGTTAGGACTGTCCTGGACTTATTACAATTGAGGATCTTTGGGATGGGCTAGAATTTGACTAAAAGAACCTTCTTAGAGCCCAATATGTTGGTCTGCTTTCAGTAAACTTTGCTACTAACAACTCTACAAAAAGGAATAAGGATTTAGAACGACTGAGAAAGGGCTAGCGCTGGCCTTTTCGGTCGACTTCGAATAATATAAAAAACTTAAAAGAAAATCTTGAAGATCTTTTGTGGAGTGGAAAGGAATACCTATTAATCCCTTAATTAAAGATGGAAGTACTTATTTGTTATTTCGAAACACTGGCTCACAAGAGACACCAAATATTTGGAACTACGGTACATTCTTTGAAGAAAAAAATTTAAAGTACGAGTATAAAAAGATTATATCTTCTTGTTGAAGATACTGTATTTGAGACCAATTCTAATATTAAAGCGAATACAAAAAGTCAATAGACAATTGGGCTTATGCAGACGAGCCCTGTGGAAGGATAAAGGTTTTAATCAGTAGAAGTCGTGTACACATAAAGAAACTAACATCTCTTTTGAACAAGTATACTAGTACATAATGTACTGGAAGGATGAGAGGTTTTAATCAGTAGAAGTCGTTTATACTACTTGAAGAAACTAACATCTCTTTTGAACAGGTATACTAGTACATAATGTACTGTACATTTTGTATTTCACTCTTATTTAGAATAAAAACAAGACGGACCTTACTTATATAAAACATAGTATTTACGTCAGTAGTGAGCGCAAATAAATAAACATACGAATTCAATTTTGATGATGATCCCACTGGAAGATAAAATAAATATTACTATAAAAGAGACGATGGCATTTTAGTGAGTAAAACTTTCCTACTACCAGGAAGCATGTGCTCCCTTTTAAAGTCTAAAATTGAAAAACTTAATGAATGAACATGTTAAGTTATAAACGAGAGGTGAACCGCGATTGGAATTAGGTGTACACGTCTTTGGAATTATGTGGAATTATTTTGGAATTCATTAGATAATGTCCCTTCATCTATTGTCTTCTACTTGGAAATGAAAGTGGAAGTAGGTGTACATGATATTAGGTCGCAGTTAATCCCTCGGTTACAAATAAACAAAACTTGGTAAAAGTGTATCAAAGCTAATTTGTTAAAAATCGTTTACATAGCGGCTTCATTTTTTCAAAACAATCGCTGTTTTCGAAGAAGAAAATATACATCTAAAAAACAAGCGATTTATCTCGTTAAGCGAATTTTTCTAGTCTAAGATCTAAGCTAGATGTATTTAAATTGATTCTGTAATAGAGAAGCTAAAAAATGTATACAACCCGCCAAAACTTTTAATAGATAAAATTATTCGTTAACTATCGTGTATGTTCTAATTCTAGTTTTTATTTAATATATAGTTTTGTACAATTTGAAAATTTTGAAAAAAATCTATTATTATTTAAAAAATATGTAAATATTTTTGGAAACATTATCCAAGGGCCTGAAATTTTTTTATCTGCACATGTATCTTGTATCTAGATATTTCGCAAAATAGTAGGTATAGTAGGTATCTAGATATTTTAGAAAATTTGTATTTGTATTCTAAGTTACTTTTGATATTTCTGTATCTAGATGCTTTTAAAAATGTATCCTTAACAAAACGGATTCATAATTATATAGATAACATGTTCATCTTGTCAAAAAATTCTCTTGTTATCAACACCAAAGAACAACATATGAACACAAAGAAAGAGTGCCTAAAATGTTTATCCAATAAGATATACAATTGTGAGATTAAAAAAGAATTCAATCCTTTACAAATTGAGTAAATGATTACATTTTGCCCTTGTGACAAAAGAGATATTCACCAATATTTGGCAGGCAGCTAGAGATGGATCTCTTCCGGTTGTCGATTTTTACATCGATCAAAATCATGGAAAAGTTAACAAATAAAATATAATAATTCTACTTTATTGATCAAGGCATTTTTTAAATGTCATTTTAAAATATAACAACTTCTGCGAACAACCGAGAAATTAGGACCATTCAGGGGAAAACACTAATAGATAGAGTCCGCAGCGAACATTTAAGGCAGATAAGCGGCATAACCAGATATAGTCGACTGATGGGTCGGTATTAGAAAAAGAGAATGAGCATCCCATGAAGATCTTATGGGAGAGGACAGATTGGCAAAAGTAGCAAAAGAATCTAGTCCCCAAGGTGTAAGAAGCCGACGTAGGCCAAAAAAAAAATGGGAAACGGGCCTAAATGTACACCCTGAGTAAAAATCGAATGAAACAACGTCCTTTATTTGGAGAAGCAGGCGCAGGCCTATTGAGAAGATAAAGAAGAAGAAGAAGATTTTAAAATAGTGGAATTTCCGAAGAAGGATTAGTGCCGTCATTTCTTAATAATCAATCATCTTTAATAATTGCATCTTTTTGGGGTTACACAACTAGTGTGGAATACATAATTATTCATCAACAAAGATGCTGATTTAAATCTAGAAAGTAAAATAAAGGAACTGAACAACCCTTCATTATGCAGTTTTTGGAAATATATTGGATTGATAAAACATTTCAAATAAAAGTACCTGATAATGTAAAAACTAAAAATAGTAAAACTTTATTGGAAAAAACTTAGTGCGTCGTCAAATTTTTATCTACTATTTAGGAATTAAAACAAAATAACAAAACGAGTTTCATTTGTAACCCCGTTTCTTGTCAATTCTCCCCATAGAAATTGGTCGCTATAAATAAATCGATACAAGTTTGTTTCAAAACCTTAGTGTATCTATTAAGATTACTCATTTGAAAACTAATTAATGGTATTCAATGACACGTAACGCGTCTGAAAATGCTGACTTCTCGTCGAACCTTGAATCCTATGAAATCCTTCAAAAGAAAAACTTTAAAACCTTAGGGGATTGAAAAAGAATATCTTCTAATCCCTTAAAAATCAATTAATAAAGTAAAGGGTGTGTAGTTTCACTGTGAAACTACATACCCTTTACTTTATTAATTAATATCATGTTTCACCTAAAACCTACACCACTTTCTCTAAGTAAAAAAAACCCCTTAAAAATCGTTGTTTGTTTTTGTATAGTCAAATTTAATATTCTATTTTCGACCCACTTCCACTCTGCTCTGGGAAGAAAGACTACACTCTCGATTAACGCGGCCGGAAATTATAAGATTGATATTAAATAAGATATGAAAGAAAAATTAAATTAAAAGAATTAAATATGGGAAATAGCAGTGGCGGATAAAGGCTTGACAGTGACTTAGGCCCTGTCTGATATGCAGCCTTTTTCGCTTGATAGTAGAAATTATTATAATCAAACATCTACCATATAATCATGTCATAAGTCAAGCCTATATACCTGACATATCACGAGAGTTCATCATGTCAAGACAATATTTTTAAACAGCTTTCCAATATCTCAGCTTTATGATCAGTATTTGGTATCAATTCTAAAAATCTCTCTACTATTTCACCATTTTCCCGTATATATAAGCTGATTGATATATGCAATATCAAGCGTACAATCTAGAATGATTACAAAATACTTAGCGTTTTAAATTTCAGTAGAAATTCGTTCTAATATTTTACCACAAATTAATTTCTTAAGCATCTTTTTGTTTAACAATAATTATTATAAATACAGGGTGGCGCAAATGCGGGTGGTTTTAAAATACTTGTCAAACTGTGTCGGGTGGTTTCAAAATACTTGTCAAACTGTCAATTTTAAAGGTATTGGATTGAAATAAAGTGAAAAACGTGTAGTTACAATGGAAGTTTATTAACAAAAATTAGTAAAGTTAGTTTTTAAAAATTACATCCATCAAATGCCCTCCTTCTCGAGCGACGCATTCTTGGAGTCGGTCCTTAACGTTCCGCATTGCCCGCTCAAGCACATCACCAGGAATTAATGTGATTTCGTTGTGAATTGCTGCCTTCAACTCCTGAATGGTCCGGGGTTTGTTCATGTACACCCTTGCTTTTAAATAGCCCCATAAGAAGAAGTCACATACCGTGAGGTCCGGTGAGCGAGGGGCCAATGGAGATCTCCATTACGGGAAATCAAACGGTCAGGGAACAGAGCGCGTACAGCTTGCATTGATATCCTAGCGGTATGTGCAGTTGTTTTAAAAACTAACTTTACTAATTTTTTGTTAATAAACTTCCATTGTAACTACACGTTTTGCACTTTATTTCAATCCAATACCTTTAAAATTGACAGTTTGACAAGTATTTTAAAACCACACGACACAGTTTGACAAGTATTTTAAAACCACCCGATCCATTTGCGCCACCCTGTATTTTAATTACATTTGTTCATACGTTCACAGCAAAAAACTAAGCCAAATCGATTTTTAAATATTAATCGTTCTTTAAATTTTGCAGACTATATAAAATTTTCTCGCCTCTAAAATAGGCACGAACAGTAGCCAAGAATCTCTAAAATAATGTATTTATCTAATGAAATAGGATTCATAGATTACAAAAAATGTATTTATTTTTATATTATTAGCGAATTATTTATTTGATAAAATAAAACTATAAAATACTGCAATCCGCTATGTTAGTTTGAACACCAATCAGAGCGAAGAAGCAGGACTGACGTCACGAGCAGACGAAATATCAGCTCCGAGATCATTTGACAACTTTTGTGAGTTGTCAAAACATAACCAAGAAACATAGCCATGGAACCAGAGTTTATCAAAGCAAATAGTTCCAATTTGTCTAAAATTGATTTATTGATGCTGGGGGAGTTTCTTTCATAAAACAAGGACTAATAAATAAATAAAATAAAATAAACTGGGAGGAACCACACAGATCTTATTTACTTTAAAATTAATATCTAACACACAAAATAACTAAAATTATTGCACTAATAGCACAATTGCCACTGTTGAGAAGTTGAAATAAAGCTGGTGTGACGTTACAGCAGATACGAGATCCGGGGGGGGGGGGGCGTTAAGAGATTTAAAACTTAGAATTAAAATGGCAATTTTTTGTACCAATCCTTTATTATCTGCAAAAATGGGATATTTTTTTGGAAATAATAGATAATTTCCAACATAATAACAGTATTTCAAAATCAGTCATCATGCCTATTATGGTGTCCCTAAAATTTTGGCACTCGATCATCACTGAGAGGTTTATATGACCTAGAACCCGGTTAATATACTAGTTTTTTTAACCCTGCTTTAGGGTTATTAACCATCTTTGTACTCATAGTAAGGGGGGGGGGGGGGTTTCAATACCTAAAATCGCCTAATTCATGGTTAAAGATTATTATCTTTGGCATTTGTTGAATGTTTCCTCCTCTTGACTAGATACTTTTCTATAAGCCATGACATTGTCACTAATGATGTTATACCTGATAACGTGTGGATGGCTACTGCATAACTGCCAGTCCAATCTCGTATAGTCCCTTTAACAAAACAAGCAACAATAATAGAGTTAGATTAGTATTAAATAGAAGAGTTATCGAAACTCTGTACTTACCAATAATCGGTGATAGCACTAAAACTGAGAGACCAAAAAAAAAGTTATAAAACCCGAGAGCAGATGCAAATCGTTCTTGTGCCACATGGTCGGCAATTGTGAGCATCATCGGGACAGAGAAGAGTCCTCGACCATAGCCAAGCAGCCCGGACAAAACTAGTAAAGGGTAGAAGCCTTTTACTAACATGAAACCTAGAAAAAATAATAAAATATTAAAAAAAAAAAATATATATATGTGAGCCTCATCCACATAATTCATGGGAGAAGTGAACCTTGTTTAGCCGTAGATGTTATTGAAATAATTTAAATTTCCTAATTTTAATAAATTTTATTTGTCAAGTGAGTTTTAAAAAAATTATTTCTCCTTTATTGAGTCATTTCTCCTTTATTGTAACAAAAAATCAAACAGATACGTCGCTATAGAAGTTTCACTTCAAAAAATGTGATGTGGCCAATCTTTACTTTATCATACACCCTTTCGGACATTTTAGGAAGCTGATTTTGTATTGATTATCCCCCAAGGCCTTAAACTTTAAGACTTAGGCTAATGGGTAATTTTGTAAAATTTGGTCCAAATCGAAAAGGATTCAAATTTTGAACCCCCCTAATTTTTTATCTAATTCCAACCAAAATTTATTCAGTTCTTAATATAAATACATATAAAATATCTGAATATAAAATTTAGTTTCAGGGGCGTCCCCAAAAATTTTTTCAGAAGGGGGTCAGATTTTTATTTAAATATTTAATTTTTTGAGTATTTTTTCACAAAATAGAATACACTACAGTGGTGCTTAAATACAAAAACACAAACGGTACATTAAGTGAGGCCGGGCCAGAAGTTACGGCTATTAGAGAATTTTTTATTCGACAAATGGGGATAGAGGCATGCGCCCCTTTTGCCCCCCCCCCTTTGCCCCCCCTGCCCCCCAGTTCAGTTTTGATTCCTTCGTTTTTTTTTAGCTAAAGTGAACACAAAATTTGGTAACAAATACACTCACCCTAACTATTAAAGTACTAAAACTTACATTCTTACAAAATAATTAAATTAATTTGAAGATGTTCACTATTTAAGATTTTATCGTAGGCCGATAGGCATAGTGAATTTGCTTATTTTTTATATCAAAATAGTTTTAGTTTTGAGATAATTTCAAAATATGAGGCATAAAAAAACATCCACTACTACAATACTTACCCATACCCCTATGATAAAGAAAAAAAAAAGCTTTTATTTCAAAATATACTAAAAAGCAGAATATGAATTTATCTTTAATACTCAGACTAAAAATAAAGAGTGGACGGTTATTTTAATTTCAATTTATTTATTTAATTTCTGCTCTGCTACGTCTATAAATATCATAATAAATACAATTTGCATTTGCCGTCTATTTTATTGTTCTATATAAAATCGATATAGAAAACAGTCTTTTAAATTAAAT